>JBCNJP010000006.1:15207645-15246974 GCA_039602395.1 Deinandra increscens subsp. villosa | reverse complement strand
ATTGACTCTAATAAATATAGTCATGATTGATGTGCACGAGAGGCTTGATGGTAACACGCACCAACGGAAGAAAACCTTTAATCAATAAAGAATTTTATGGTGCCACACAAGTTGCTTGGGCTTGTCAAGCAAAAGACATACTTGTAGTTTCAAAGCAATATAAACATGTCTCATTGACCATATCCCTAGGAATGTAAGTGATGATTTGAAAGAGAAAAAAAATATCACACTTTTACATCATCACATAAGTCCATCCAAAAGCATTGTGACCCCGGGCTTTGGAGGTTTAAATGATGTTAAATGTATAGCGTTTTAGATGAAATGATCATAGATTGAAAGAGAACTTCACATTAAATTAAATATGCTCGAGCTCCATTAGCGAAGACTTCGGTGAAACGTTTGAGGAGGAGCGAAAAGTCACGGATCCTAATCTTGAGGGAGGGGGGGGGGGGCGGTTCTCGAATATATATATAAAAAAATTCAAAAACCGTAAAAATTGACACACTACGGCCGAAAAAAACTTGGGGGAAGGGGAGGGGTCGTCCCTCCCCCCCCCCCCCCCAGCATCCGCTAAGCTTCGCCGGTGCTTGAGTCATTGAGTGAATACGATCTAGAAATGTGCGACCTTCTCAGAAGTTTTCATAAGAGGGGTCAAAGACAATTAAACAAATGATAGAGCTTCTCATGGGTAAAGCGGGTGATATTGATTTGTATGAGATGTTGGATGTTATAAATGATATTATAGTACTTTTATTCTGATTCATTTACGACGATGGGGTGATGAGTTCCAAGGAGTGTTTGTGACATCTTATGCAAACCTCACATCATTTTACTATGTTTTATCCACACATGAGAGTAGTGGAGGAACTGAGGATTTGTATATAGGGGACTGAAAAACTTTTGGCGGGTGTTTAGGGGCAGCTCGCCCAGAGAGCACCCAAAAAGGTCCTAAAATGTTATTTTATAGGACGCATTAGATAATAGGACCACTAATAAAAGTGTCCTTTATAAAGGGGTCCTATAAACTTAGAGCGTCCTAATAAACCACAAAATAGGACACCTTAGAGTGTCCTAATAAACCACAAAATAGGACACGTTATAGTGTCCTAATAAACCACAAAATAGGACACTTTATAAGGTTTTAAGATGCATACATTTTATGACACATATTAGCGTCCTAAAAAGTGGATAGATCAAATAGTAACTCATCATTATATTAGTACCACAAAAAGGGTCCTAACATGTCAAATGATGATGAGACGTTTTATTCATTTGTAAAGCATATGAACATACTTATTTTAAGGTCGATTACCAACATCCTTAAAATTGTTCTCATTAAACATGATTCATAAATACAAATAAGATACCATCAACTTATCGATAGATGAACTTCAACTAATGGAATAAATAAAGTTTAATTATCATTGAAATAAGTCATTTCGATAACAAAAGCATTAAACAAAAAATAAGTTATAATATTATTATAGAAGATCCTAACATTAAACATGAAACTTAAAGTAATGAAAGACACTAGAAGAATATAGTCTTCAGTCATCATGCATCCTTCTCACTCGATAACAAGCCACCTACAAATTAATCATCCATATATAAGCTTAAAGTTTGTTATAAACTTAATAATATATTACAGGTTTAACAATGACATACCGAAATGAAAGAACATGGCCATGTTATAGATGCACCAATAGCACCTTGGATTATGTCCAATGACCCATATGGTCTAACTAAATTTTCATCTCTTTTCACAGCTACTTGAATATTTACCTCATATCAAAAAGTATGATACTTAGTGATGAGAAATAGCCATGTCTACAACCAAAATCTCATACCTCAAATGGTGCTCCAGCCATCATCTTACTGCATATTCACACCATCACATTCAATTCAAAGTTGTGGCTGCAAGTATAAAATAATGCCTCGGAATCACATGTGGAAAACATTTAGGAACTTGATTACTGTGTATACAAATTGAAATAGTCAAATCCACTAAAATGGGTAGAGTTCGGTTATTGCAACTTAAAATCATCATAAAATATTTAAACAACCCCAGGTTCATATGTTGATAAACTGCTATATATTAAAAAATATATGCAAAAGTGCTTTTAAAAATTAGAGATTGAAAGAGTGGGTATAACTGTTTCATTGTTTGACTTTTAAATCAAGGTAAGATGTAAAGTAAGAAGGATATCAAGTCGGGTCGTCATCAACAAACTATAGTTAGATTCTTCTTACTTTGTATGCCTCTGGTTTTAAACCAAATGAAAGTACAAATAAGTTGTCTTTTTCTTGTATAAGAACACATAAAGTATGTTATTGGTTCTCTTTGGTCAAATGACCCATTAGGATGTGTTTTTGTTTCTGTGGCCAAATTCATGTGTATTTTGGGTTACGACATAAATAAGAACCTACAGTATGGCTCAGTAAGAATTCTATCATCTAACTTTTGTTGAATAAGAATTATGACCAATAACATAAATGTAGAAATTAAAAACCTAAACTCACAATTTAACAAATTCATACCAAACAATCACTGCATGTGATTTCTTCAATTAGATCAATAGCCTATACATGTTTATGATCAACCAAACATGTTAGTCCAATTTGCATATTGCAATTACATTTGCTTCCATCTCATGAATTTAAACATTTGGGTGTGAATTATGGATCTATAGAATTGGTCTACTACATCAAATCAATAAAATATAAAGTTTAAAACCAATAACATAAGTAAAATTGTAATAATGTAATTGTGAATTACGAATGCATACCAGTAACAAAAAGCAGCTTTCCAAATATAAAATGGAGCTAGGTATTGTTCAGAACTTTTGCCTCTGCTTCTTTGCTATCCACAACTTCATTGTTTACACAAACTATCCATATACAAAATGGAGCTATAGCATAACGTAAGTAGCACTCTGTGGATGTTATGGGTTATGTTAGGAGTTAATAAATCAAACGGATAAAGAACAGCAAATACATGAGATGACACCTGCAAATGGATAAATAATTCAAGTTCAAACAATAGATATACAGATTTCACATAGAAAACAACAAAAAATTAACAACAATGTTTTTAGACCTCTAATGTAGGTATAATCAGTTTACAAATTGAGAGCTCACTAAAAGATAAATGGTAAAAATCAAAAGGTAAAATGTAAATGGTATAAATTAAAAACAACATAGGCTGTGTTCTGTAATTGTTGTTGCATCAAAGTTTTTAATTTTAGATGTTATGTAAATAGTTTAATTCGTGTTTTCTATTCTTCTAAGATTTACATATAAAGACCCAAGCAAGAAAAAAGTTATATAAAGAATTTCAATATTTAAACTTTCTTTGATGAATACTTGGTATGAACCTTACACTCAAATTACATAGAAAACAATAAAAAATTGACAATCATTTTTCGTGTAAACTGCAGTTTAGTCATGAATGCTATATAGATTACATCAAGTTCAGTACTACATTCTTTTTACATGATCAATATCAGAAAGTCTATGAGTGACCTTTGTATGATATAATTTTTGTATTAACTAACTAATGTAATCTCATCCTATGAAACAAAACCACATTCATGGTATAATGGAGACTGAAATATACTAAAAAAGTGTCAAAAATGATAATCTACTTCATAGAAGAAAACCAAATCACACTGTGAGCACCAGTTCAATAATCCCACATAAAAAATTCTAAGCAACCAAAAAATAGGTAACTCGGCCGACATGCAACCCACAAAGAATAATCAACAGTAATAAACCCAAAATAACAAACAAATATGACAAAAAAAAGGTAAAAATATTAGACATTTCGTCCAACAATAAGCAACACAAATACTATCAGCAAAGCATATTTAATCTTTTGGAACCCATTTCAGTGATATCCACTAAAATTATAAAAAAAAAGTCCAATTATGCAAACTAAATGCAATACTGAATATCTAACCACAATGAATGCAAATAACAAACCAAATAAAAAAAAGACGAGACAACATCGAACAACTTATCCAAAGATACGTACATACCTTTTATGTTCTCCAATATACATACAGGGACACCAAAAATATGAGTTTATACCATGTTTACAATGAAAAATACAGAGCATAAGTTTGATTTTAATTGCAATTGCTACTGGGTTCTACATGACAGGAATAATAGAAGGTACAATCATAAGAAATTTATGATTACCTGGAAGACAAAATAGAAGAACAATCAAAACCCTAAAACCAACGGTTGCCCACTGAAAATAATAGAAGACACAATCACAAATAAAAGTTACCTGGAAGACAAAAGAACCGATAACTTAGGGTTTTTTAGGTAAACTAAATCATAACAAAATGAAAATAAGATGTTTACGATTTAAGGATTATTACCTGTTGCTGGAGTGATAAACATGGTTGGATTCGAAATAATCGACGACCATAGAAGTTCGATGTCAAGTTTTCTGATGAAAAGGAAGGTAAAAACAATAAGAGATTATGAAACAAAGAAAATAAACACTAATATGATGAACAGGGGGTTGCAAAACAAAAACCAATCAACAAAATTACCTGGCATTTGATCTCAGTTTGCGGAGGAAGGATGTTCGCAGAGAAGAAAGTTGTGAATGATGAGGGGAGCGGCGTAATAGGGTTTTTATTCGATCGGGTGTTCGACTGAAAGGGGGCAAGTCAAAAACAGAACCGCGAGATTTATTTTGTTTTTTTGGCCATTCTGGCGCTCAATTTGGGCGGGATTTCTATCTAAGGACGGCTATGAACATGATATGTGGCATTTTTTGGACTAAATGGAAGGGTCATCTTTTTATATCTTTTTATTTATAATATAGTATAGAAGATAGATATAATACACTCTAACAAATAAGGGTTCTATTATATTAAACTTAAATATCAAGTGTCATGTTAAGTTATGTTACCATACGACTCCGACAAATAAAGGTCCTATTACACTAATATTTTATGACTGAAATTCTAAGTGTTCTATAAGGTTATGCTTTAATAGGACCCTCTATGATCAAGTGTCCTATTACATTACCACATAATAAGACATTAACTACTAAACGTCCTATAATCTACTTTATTAGGACTCCAAATACTAAGCGTCCTATTAAGTTATATGATAATAGGACCCTAAATATTCATCCGTCCTATTACATAGTTTTTTAGGACACCGGTTTAACTACATATGGTATAATAGGACCCTAAACACTCATTTGTCCTATTAACTAGTTTTTTAAGACACTATTTTAACAGCGTCTCACACGAAAGGTCCTAAAAACCCCCTTTTGTTGATAATTGGATATTCATATTGATCAGTATAAGCTAACCAAAGATCGACATCATTAGTACGAACGTATGCTTCGAATCGTTTTACCCAACTATGATAATCTTCCAATTTGAGCAACTTCGTAAATTTCTGACTTAATCCTATTTCATTATCATACTTAACATGGGCTTGCATCGTGGTTTGAATCGCGAAAAACACTTGAAAATCATTCATTTTGAAATTGCGATACCGGTAGCAAAATATCACACCCCGGTCAACGGATTCTGGTGTGAACGAGAATGGAATCATAGTCGAGGATACATAGAACGACTTCTAATAATTACAAATTTCATAAAAACATCACATCATTTCATTGCAGCGTAAAGAGTAGTGGAAACGATAATGTCTTACATTTGAAAATCATAAAGTCTTAAACTTATAATATTAAAAACATTTTATTGAGATAGTTGGGACTATGACTCCGTAAGCAGGCCTGATAGCATTATGAAGCCCCATTGAATGTCTTCCATAAGTTGCATCAATTACCTAAGAAATCATGAGTTTAAAAGGTCAACATAAAGTTGGTGAGGTTCACAGGTTTGTGACTCTACGTTTAAAGTTGGTAAAACAGTTTCAGTATACTTAAATATTACATTGGTTTACCGTTGTGGTTGTATGAACTCACCTGAACTTTGATTTCATATACTAACGGTTTACCCACCCATAGTATATCGCCCGACAGATACTGAACAGAGCAGAATAACTGACTGTACCCCCAGACAATCCGGAGTCAGAACTGGAGCTACCAGTTAGGGTAGGGTTGTCAACCCAAATAGATCTATTCACTAGCTATCGTTTCGTACAGAACTAATTGAAATCAATTAATAGTGGGATACAGTTGTACAAACGTTTATAACGATAACGTATCAAAATGGGGCAATCAGTAAGAGAACAAGCAGTCATACGGCTAACAGATAAACCATAATAGTAAGTAAAAAGCATTTATCAGTTTTCATGATTTCTCCCCCAAGAGTATAAAAACAGTTAAAAGAAAAGGGGCCGTGAAACTCACTGGATCAGCAGGTAGTCGGTAAATAAACAGTGTAGGAACGGTAGCACGTAACATCCTAAATAAATAATTAGGCACATGCATAAGGTCTACAATCAATTGAGTAACATAAGTCACCCAAGTGATACCGGTCAAGTCTTGACATTTTAATCCCCTTTGTATTCGTTTGAAAAACCCGTTAGCTTGTATTTATTAAATAAATACTTTCGTGATGGTTTATACTTATGGTCAATAAATATAATAGAGATTAAACGTATATTAGTTCAATCAAGTCCTGAACATCGAGTTAAAAAAATGATAATGTTTATTATTATTTTCATAAGTTCGTATAATTATTTTTAAGTAAAAAATTATTTGTTTGATTCGTTAATCATGCAAGTTGTAATTATTTTTAAATAATTATGTTAATAATACTTGGTGAATAAAACATAGTTTAAATCCTTTTGTAAATAATTATTAGTCAAGAATAATTATTTATTTCATTTTAGTCATATAAGGATTTTGAGCTTCGTTTTTAATTGCAACATTTTATAACTTCGAAATCTTTAAATATTTCATTGTTATGAAATATTTATTTCCTTAAACATTTTAAAAATATCATAACGGCACTTGGATTTATAAAAGTTGTCTTTATAAAACATGATGAGAAATTTTGTTTAAAATCTCTAACATTTACGTTTTCACGTATATCGCCGTGTGGTCCCAGTTTTATTACTACACAACATATCTTCATTTTTTATTACTCTGATTTCATCAAAGTAACAATGAATGTTCATAAAAGTATTTAAAGTAATTTTCTTGTCTTTTGATTATTTTTATAAAAATCTTTTATAGAAATATTTATTTCTACAAATGTCTTTTTATAGAAAACTTCCACTTTTATAACAAGTCTTTAAATGGTTAAAACTTGTAATAAATCCAAAAGTTTATGTCAAATTAATCATTTGACATAAATTTTATTCCTTCCATTTTTAGTAATAAAATCTAGTAATATTCCTTTTGTCTTTGGAAAATTTTATAACACATTTAATGTGTTATATTTTTATCAAAACAAGTAATATTCTTTTTGTTTCTTTTACTTTTTACAATTAGTTTAGCCAATTCTTTGTCATAAGTTACATGTGTAACTTACATTTAAATCCTTTAATCTTTCTAGGAGATTTATTTGATTAATTACCATAAACTCCACCATGTGACATGTCCAATTATTATCATAACTTAATCCATAATCAAATCAACTAACACATATAGTGTTAGGACCAATTTAAATGAATAAATAAAAATCCACTAACATTTTTGTGTTAGGACAATAATAATCAACTAACACTTTGTGTTAGGATCAATAATTAAATAACAATCAACTAACACATTCAAGTGTTAGGACCATATATACATCTAAACATGAAATGTAAACCATCAACTAACACCAAGTGTTAGGACAAGTTAATTACTTAACATTCAATTTAGTTAGTTATGGTTTTATTATCAAAGAAGAGGCTTGAGATTTGTTAAACCAACTAACATGAAATCATTGATTTCATGAATACAAGAATCATGGTGCACAACATATTACTTTCCTTGGATTTCATAAGTGTGTATCACCACACTCCTTGGCTCCTTTAAGTCCTAAGACACCAAGGGAGTGTTTTGATTCTTGGAAGAAGGAGATAAAGAAGAGAGTTGGTTAGTTAGTTTTAACAAATGCAAGCATTCAAGAGTTTTAGTTTGCAAGACTTGGGCTTCACTTTGGATGCTAAACATGGAAGGAAAAACAAAGAAGAAATGGGTTAGAAAAACTCACAAGGAGTGGGATTTGAAAAACCGAGAATGAAGGGTGGTTGGCGGCGGTTTTCTATGGTGGTTTCCGGCGGGCTGGGGCGGCGGCAGGGCTGAGCAGCGACGGCAGGGGAGGCATGTCGGTGGTGGCTGCCGGCGGCAGCGGTGGTTGCTGGGTGGGGAGGTACCGACCGAGAGCTAAGGGAGATGGAGAGAGGTGAGTGAGGGTGTTGGTTGTGTGGTGGTTTGATTGGAGATCTCCTCCTTTTATAACCAAAACTTGGTTTATTAACCAATGGTCATTACCCATAATCATGGGAACTTGTAATTGCCAACTAATGAGAGTTATAGGCTAGGTGTGTTGTCAACACCACATTCACCCAATTCTCTAAGTGTAGGTGACTTTATTTTATAAACTTTCCAAGCCTTTATAAAATGGTGAAGATTTTTATAAGATATGAAGAGGTTAGGGATTTATAAAAATCAAAACTTTTATAAAATATAGTCCAAGTAAAAATAACTACAAAGGTGGTGTCTTTGTTTTTGTAAAAGTTGATGGGCTAATGTTTTTATAAAAAATCTAGTGGGCTTAATTTTTATAAAAACTCATGGGCCAAAAATAACATAAAGGATTTGGGTTTTGGAAGTGGGCCGAAGCCCAATTAGAATCGGGAAGGGGACGGGCCGGTTCCTCCAGTTTGGGCCGAGGGGTAGGCGGGCCGGGTTGGGTCGTTTTCCGAATGGGCCGAAGAGGGAAATGGTTCGGGCCGGTGGTGGGTTTTCGAGTGGGCCGCAAGGGGAGGGGACATCGGGTTCGGCCCAAGTCCACTCGGGCCGCGGGTCAGGCCTCCGAGTCGGGTCGGTGATTCGGTTGATCGAGCCGAGTCACCGGGTAAAGTTCCGGGTCCGTTCGAGTTATTTCGGGCTTATTGGGCCTAACTGGGCCCAACGGGTTTAACGAGTTCCTCGTTTGGCTAAGTCTTGACAACGGAGTGTTTTTATCCCATTTTAAGTTCGCTAAACGTTTTAAGGTGAAACAGTTTATATCGGTTTTGATAAGATATAAAAGTCAAATTTTTATATTTATATTTTTATTATTGAAGTTCCATATTTAAAATATGAAAACTTTCATATTTTACGGGTATACAAATGCGGAATTAAATCAGTTTCAGTTAATAATTAAAACTAATTCATTTAATCATATAATTAAAACGTATGAACATTTAAATTAAAAAGTCATCGGAGAGAGGTTTGACCTGTTTCGGACGAGTTGTCACACAAAAACTTCAAACTAAAAAACGGACGTCTTAAAAGTGGAATTTGGGTACCAAAATGGAGGGTACTATCCTTTAAGCAAGTAAAAGTGTAGAGCTCGTCGAGATGGTCGTTTTGGCTGGTATTGGGTTCCATAACTCCAAAGAGAACTCAGGTTACGTCGGTTTTAGTGAACGTCACTATTCTGTCGGCGTACCAATAAACCTCCTAGCGGACCAAACTGTTGACCATCTTACCAAAAGCTTTGACCGTACCAACCACTATCTGTACCAAACCAGCGGCGTACCAGTGAACTCAGCGTACCAGTGAATAGTAGCAGACCAACTTGGTACGGCGTAAGTGCTCCGGACCACCGTTGAAGATCGCCTTGCGTACCAAGCACCGCACCAACAACGTACCAATTAGTTCATCCAGCATACCACCACATTCAACCGGCGTACCAACACTGAATTTTCTGGATTTTCTCGAATTTGAAGGTTTTGGACTGTAATTTGGAGAAGTAAGCAACGAAAACACACTAGGAATGTTCTGAAATAAATTTTGACATCTGAAACACTCGGATTTTGAGAAAATTTGATGAAAATTGACCAAAAACCCACTTTCTCTCTCTAGAAATCTCAAAAATCACAGAATTTGATTAGCAAATGGAACCAGATAGCTCTGATACCACTTGTAAAGACATGGAGCGAAGGATCTTTTGCTAATCTAGTGATATCGAGATTGAGACGAGATCAAAAGTAAATAAAAATATGATTTGTATTGATTGGAAGCTTGAGAGCACACAAACAGATTACATACAGAGAATATAGATGAATGACCAAGAGTTCTAGTAGTCTAAACTAGTTAACCTATTTATAGGTGACATTAAACTGACCTGCGTACCATCTACCCAGCGTACCATTGGTACGTTGGTCAGCGTACCATCATGGTATAGACCATGGTACGCTGCCTTATCTCACACATATGCTCTCACATAGATACAATACACGAGACACACTGTAGCATTAGAATATGCTCTAACAAGGTACCTAAGGTCTATCCATGAAATATCGGGCACTGTCCGATCTTAATTTGAACCTTCGATCTAATCCATGCAGGCATCTATTGGTCAGGTTCTTGTCTTTGAGATCTTCAAGTTGAGCTTCAAAAATCGAGGATGTGAGGCTAATAAGAATTCTTATACAGAGTGCTCAAACTGAAAGTGGTTTGTTCCGTTCCTTTTTGCTTAGGGCACCAGCTACAATGCTAGTCTTTCCGGGGTGATAATGAATCTTACAACCGTAATTGTTTGGCACTCTAATCCATTGTTATTGACCCCTGTTTAGCTCCTCCGATTGAAAAGTGCTGAAGTCACTTATGGTTAGTGAATATGACACACTTCATCCTATAAAGGTAAAGTCTCTAGGTCTTCAGAGAAAGCACAACGGATCCAAGATCCGATGGGTCATGTACTTCTCCTCGTGAAATCTTTGGTTGTTGAGAGGCGTAGATAAAAATTTTCCCTCGTTGCATCGGCATGTAACCCAAACCTCGATGTGACATATCGTAGTACACAGCGAAGTATTTGGTTCCTTCAGGTGAGGATATGATTTGTGTGTCGCAAGGATTTTACTTCAGCATCTGGAAAGCAGCATCGACTTTAGATGATTCAACGCGAATACCTTGATTTTCATCCCGTATCTTAAGAAATGTTCCTTCCGAATTCCAAATCTCGCATTTGGAAAGCTTAGCGTAATTCCTCCTTCTTTAACAGCTCTGGGATTGTCTCCAATGTTGTTCGTGTTATTCTCTACTATGTGTGTAGATCGGGATATCATCGATGAACACGATAACAAGCTTATCCACGAATGATTTACAAACACGCTTCATCAAGTCCATGAAAATAGCACGTGTGTTCGTAAAACTGAAAGGCGTAATTAGTAACTGATAATGGTCATGACGAGTCCTAAATGCGGTTTCTGGCAGCTTCTTCTTCTCTAAATCTGATTTAGTAGCAACGTGATCACAACTCGATCTTTTAAAGAGAAGCTTGAACCTCATAATTAGTCAAAGACACCGTCGATTCTCAGAAGCGGATATTAGTTCTTTATCATAAGCTTGTTCGATTCTCGATTGTTATCACCCTTACTGAAAGATCCATCTTTCTCTTTCGCGAATAAGATAGGAGCTCCTGGAGAAAAGTCAGACTTATGAAACCCTTATCTTATAGCTCTCACAGCTGGTTAGATAATCCTCGCATTATGGAAAGTGCAAGTCTATAAGACGATTGTGCAACTCATGCAGATACAGGTAGCAATTCGATTTGCGATTTCCACATGCCTAATTGGCAATAGCCCAGATAACCGTAAGGAAGACTCTAGGGAAATCTCAAACGATCAGTACGTCTTTATGTTGCTTCACTTTCGACTTCTTCTTGGTGACATGGTCTAGAGTATTCTGGTATCCTTTACGAATGTACTTCCATAACCTCCATGTAGGAAATAAAAAGATCACCCTGGTTCTACTCCTTTCATCTTGTATGAATAGATTTGTTTCATTGAAATTAGTATTCTGACGATCTTCTCTTGGCAAACAAATCTCAGCATGATTCATGGATAACTAATCCATGCTAACTATAGCATCAAATCTTCCTAGTTCAACAAATCGATGTCAAACAAATATTCCAATGGGTCTATCGTGTATCCTTCAATGATCTTAGTAGCTCCATTCAGCTTATCGACAACTAGATCTATGGAGTGCTTAGTGTCTAGGGTAATAGGGGCCTGATGTGTTCGGAAAGACTCTAAAAATACTAATTAATCCTAGACCTAATCCTAGACCTAGACACACCTAATTTTACCGAAACTCCTAAAACTAGACCGAACCTAAGGCAAGTGTACCTATCGGTGTTGGTATAGCCTAGGAAGACCGGATATCGAACCCTAAGGACACTATGTAACAAGACTCTAACCTAAGACTCTATGAACAGGAAAATTTGAGTGATTTTGATTTAAATGTGAATAAAGAATTAAATTAACTAAATTAATTAGCTACTAACAACCGACACGAAAGAACTTAGGAGAAAATCAAGAACGAGAAAGGTACCACCTAGACCTAGAATCCTAATTAATATTAACGACCTCACTCGGCTATGACAATTCTGATGGAACCGGCATCTTGACACACAACCTATAGAAACTCTACGAGCCCCCGAATCACTCTCCGGATGTTACTGATAGAATAACTAACAGTTAGAATATGCTTACCGGCTTGATTAGTTCACCTTTTGAGTACTTCCTAATTGATTACTCTAACGCTCGGACAAGTGGTTCACCTTTTGACTACTTCCAACTTCAACTATCCTAGCCACCCTCGAAACAATCTAAGGCACCCTAAAATAGCCAGAACTACCTCTAAAGAATTGCAATTAACACGGAATAACAAGTTAACAATATAACCTAGACAATTTTCTTTGGGACAATTATTCCTAAATTGCATTAGCTAACTCGATTACCCGACAATCCATTACCTTTTGGGTCTCTAGATAGGCAGAACATTACAATTAAAGTAATAAATATTAATTAACAACTATGGCTCTGGACGTCTCCTAAACCACTCTTCGGTTACTAACCCTAAAGCTAGCGACTTTAGATAAATTACCCAACCCGAAAGACATTCGAAGGCAATCTAAGCATTAACTAATATTCAAAACTCTAATTATAACATGCATATGCATACAATTGCAGAAAATTAAAGGATTTTAATAGAGCAATCATCCATCAATAAAAAGTTACATAAACCGAGTAAAGTAATTAACACTAAAAATTCATCATTAGTCTAGGTGGCTTAAAAAAACTTAGCCAACAATCACATTCTTGACAGAAAAATTAATGAAGTCTAAAACTTGGTTCAAGAACATAGTTTGGTCAAGTGATTACAAGAAATGAGAGAAATATGAACCCGGAATTAAGATTAATAGTTGAATGATTTATCCCGAATGCTTCCCCTCGATTCTTGGCCTTCTCTCGCGTCCAGAATTGTTCTTCAAGTATTCTAGGGTCGGCTGGATTGAGAACCCCCTGTTGCTTCTGACTTCGTTAATAATTCCTCCGTAGCTCTCCCCCAAAAATAAAAATCCTCCACCCTTTGTTTTTGTATGCGTAGGGTTTTATTAAATTCCCCTAAAAAATTAATTGTCTTATAACTAAAGTCGGTTTTCACCGGCTTTTCCTTCCATACCCACAAAATCTAATTGCATTAGTTTTTTTTATTTCATATTTTCAATTTGCACCCTCCAAGTTTCTTTTATTGACATGCATCACCTTAGACTTTCATATATAATTCTTTTAGCCCTCCATCTTTGATGTAATGTCACACCATCCCCTCGAACGCATACATCAACCTACAACCATATATAATTAAACACTTTTGAGCAAGTTGACATAATTAAATTCATGACACAAATAATTATCTAAACTCACATTAAAATATACAAAAAATGATGCAATATACATTAAGACTCAAATACTATAAAATAGATAAAAACTAAATAAAAATGACTCAAACTCGACTAAAATCCTATACAAAATACAAGGGAAACCGAATGTGTTTAGCACACATCAAACATCCCCACACTTACTCTTTTTTCGTCCCCGAAAAATACTGCAATGGAATCATAACTAGGGACTCAACCTCTAACTTATAATTTCTTATTAATTTATTCTTTTCCAATTAGCATACTTACATCCCGGTAGCAATTATCGATATTTCGATCCGATTAAACCCAACCACTGACCTTTCAGCCCTAAATGCATCAAATTAAGATTTTATTTTAGCATATCAATCAACTAAGTTTCCCACACTCATGCCTTTCAATTCATCCTAATCCCATTTTTTTCGTTTTAGGCATCTTAATATTTATGTACACATATATCTTTTTAATAGTGGATTTGGATGAATGAATGGATGAATTTTTATTTGAGCTATTTTTTTTAATTTTTTTTTCATTTCAATCATTTTTTCCTTTTTTTTTGAAATAGAATTGGACTTCACCTAGAGGAGCATCCACTGAGTAGCGAGCCCGATGGGTAGCACATAGGGTATTTAGCCCATATCTAACCTAGAGGCGTATCCTTCAAGTCGCTATCCCAAAGAGAAACACATAGGCTTTGGTATTTTATTCTATATTTTTTCTAGCTCAAACAAATGGAATGGATTTGCGGAGGCGCCACTATTTACCGAATTTACTTTCGTAAAAAGATAAAAGTGTGCCTAAATTACTAAAAAGATATACACATATGAAAATATTAAAGATGCAATTTTTATTATTTACAGTTTCGGAATCCTCAATCAACCTAAGGCGGGAACCCACTAAAGTTTCATGATCTACATATCAATTAAGCACATTTTATTAATTTATTATTTTTTTTATGATGCATAAGGATTTTTAAGCCTTATTAGTCAGCTGGGTCGACCAATACATCGAAACTAGTTAAAATACAACTTATTATTATAATTTAACAGTTAAGCACAAATAATTAGAACATTGACCCCCAGTTGTACTATCATTTCTCATTACGTTGCAGCAAAAATCAAGAACATTTTTTCAAATTTTTAAAATTTTTTTTTTTGGATTTTTGAAATTTATGACTCAAATAAAAAACAAAAAAAATTAAATAAAAGACTCAAGACGCAAGTCTCCCATCCCCACACTTAAACGACACATTGCCCCCAATGTGAGATGAGATAAAATAAAATAGAAAGAAAAATAAACACACTAAAATTAAATAAAAAATAAGAATGCAACGAAAAATAAAAAGGTAATTGGAACACACTCCCCTGATTTTTAATGTGGATGAATGACAGGCGAGGTTGTACCAGCAGGTCCTCCATTGAATTCCGTAAGCATCCCAATGCGAATCTCATCGAACCTGCAAATAAAGACACAAGACACAAAACTCGACTCGACCAAATACGTTAGAAACAAAATACGGAAAATAAAATTACGAAATTATAAAAAAAAATAAGGACGAAAGAAAAATAAACAAAACAAAGTAGAAATGGTGTACCTGGAATCCTTCAAACATAATTTAATGATCTAGAACTTCTGGAATTTCCTGCAAACACCGAAAAACACAAAGCACGAAAACCGAAAAAAATAGCACACAAAGAAAAATAAACAAATAAGTTACACAAATTTTATAACCGGGGCTTTCCCGAGTATTCAACCAACTGCATCAGGGGATTTCTCCTTAATGTTCTTACTAACCATGCCCCTAATCATCCAATCGTTTATAATTCCTAGGGCCCTAACTAACAAACCTCCAAAAATCATACCTAACAACCAATCAACCCACCAATGCTTAAATCTACTTGGAATGAATCTAATAATCACAATGAAGCTCAACCTAGGGTCATTCTTACAACCTACATCCTCTAATGTCCCCACACTTGGACTAAACACAGGATCATCCATATAACTAGCTAACATACCAAGTGGGACGTCTTCTAACACCTCATCATCTTCCTCAACAACCGGTTCCTTACACTTCAGGACGTCCCGAATGGAGATTGAGTACGGTTCGTGCGTCGATGCTTGAACCTCGTCGACCCCACAAAATTCTTCCCTGAGTGAGACGTTTTCACCTTCAACGATCTGCTCCCCGTATAGCATCTCTTCTAGTCTTTGCAAATCATTCTCCGGGTCAAACAGATCCTCATCTAATGCTCCTGGTGACATCGTCATCCACTCCTCACCAAACATCTCTAACATTTGCGCTTCAAACAAATCATTCGATTCGATTGTGGCCATGGCGGAAAAAAAACACAAAATAAATAAAATACAAAAATAAATAAATAAATAAATAAATAAATAAAAATAATAAAGAAAACATAAAAGAAATATATACAAAAAAAAATAATAATAAAGAAAACAAATAGAATCAAAGACTAACCTAAAACTCTAGACAACAGAAGCATACCTAAAACTCTAAACACGAAAAAGAAAAGACTCAAATTTCCTAATCACGACCTAAGTTAATCTTGCTATTGCCAAGTGCCCCAACAACGACGCCAAAAACTTGATGTGTTCGAAACGACTTTAAAAATACTAATTAATCCTAGACCTAATCCTAGATCTAGACACACCTAAGTTTCCCGAAACTCCTAAAACTAGACCGAACCTAACGCAAGTGTACCTATTGGTGTTGGTATAGCCTATGGAAGACCGGATATCGAACCCTAAGGACACTATGTAACAAGACTCTAACCTAGGACTCTATGAACAGGAAAATTTGAGTGGTTTTGATTTAAATGTGAATAAAGAATTAAATTAACTAAATTAATTAGCTACTAACAACCGACACGAAAGAACTTAGGAGAAAATCAAGAACGAGAAAGGTACCACCTAGACCTAGAATCCTAATTAATATTAACGACATCACTCAGCTATGACAATTCTGATGGAACCGGGATCTTGACACACAACCTATAGAAACTCTACGAGCCCCCGAATCACTCTCCGGATGTTACTAATAGAATAACTAACAATTGGAATATGCTTACCGGCTTGATTAGTTCACCTTTTGAGTACTTTCTAATTGATTACTCTAACGCTCGGACAAGTGGTTCACCTTTTGAGTACTTCCCACTTCAACTATCCTAGCCACCCTCGAAACAATCTAAGGCACCCTAAAATAGCCAAAACTACCTCTAATAACTGCAATTTTCCGTGTTCCTTTTGAGACAATTATTCCAAAATTCCATTAGCTAACTCGATTACCCGACAATCCATTACCTTTTAGGTCTCTAGATAGGGAGAACATTACAATTAAAGTAATAAATATTAATTAACAACTATGGCTCTGGACGTCTCCTAAACCACTCTTCGGTTACTAACCCTAAAGCTGGCGACTTTAGATAAAATTACCCAACCCGAAAGACATTCGAAGGCAATCTAAGCATTAACTAATATTCAAAACCCTAATTATAACATGCATATGCATACAATTGCAGAAAATTAAAGGATTTTAATAGAGCAATCATCCATCAATAAAAAGTTAGATAAACCGAGTAAAGTAATTAACACTAAAAATTCATCATTAGTCTAGGTGGCTTAAAAAAACTTAGCCAACAATCATATTCTTGACAGAAAAATTAATGAAGTCTAAAACTTGGTTCAAGAACATAGTTTGGTTAAGTGATTACAAGAAATGAGAAAGAAATATGAACCCGGAATTAAGATTAATAGTTGAATGATTTATCCCGAATGCTTCCCCTCGATTCTTGGCCTTCTCTCGCGTCCAGAATTGTTCTTCAAGTCCTCTAGGGTCAGCTGGATTGAGAACCCCCTGTTGCTTCTGACTTCGTTAATAATTCCTCCGTAGCTATCCCAAAAAAATAAAAATCCTCCACCCTTTGTTTTTGTATGCGTAGGGTTTTATTAAATTCCCCTAAAAAATTAATTGTCGTTCAAAACTAAAGTCGGTTTTCACCGACTTTTCCTTCCGTACCCACAAAATCTAATTGCATTAGTTTTTTTATTTCATATTTTCAATTTGCACCCTCCAAATTTCTTTTATTGACATGCATCATCTCAAACTTTCATATATAATTCTTCTAGCCCTCCATCTTTGATGTAATGTCACACCATCCCCTCGGACTCATACATCAACCTACAACCATATATAATTAAACAATTTTGAGCAAGTTGACATAATTAAATTCATGACACAAATAATTATCTAAACTCACATTAAAATATACAAAAATGATGCAATGTACATTAAGACTTAAATACTACAAAATAGATAAAAACTAAATAAAAAGGACTCAAACTCGACTCAAATACTATACAAAATACAAGGGAAAACCGGATGTGTTTAGCATACATCAGGGCCATTTTAATTAAGTGACTAAAATCAGTAGACACAAAGGTCTTTTCGGCTTCAATATCGAATAGAAACATTATGACGCCCACTCCCAGACTTTGCACGAGGAGGGGTCACACATCGGATTTAATCATGAACACGTGGCACAATAGAGATATTAAGGAGCAGAAAATTCAAAAACTTTTATTTATAATCCAAGTATGAAAGTAAGAGATATTTACAATATGTATATATACTATCTTTATTTATCTACGTCTAAGCCCGCACGCTCAACAACTTCCCCTAATAGCTTGCCTGATCAATCTCTTATCATGAGGATACCGCCCTTGCTTCCAGACATCTCACCTTCACCTGACATACATACTTTAAAACGTCAGCTTACGCTGGTGAGTTCTACATTTTAAAACTTTGCCTTTGTCCTGAGTTTAAAACATTTGGACCTGCAAACATTCATTAAGCATCACACATAACAACATCATACATCACATATAATCAAACACATTTCTTTAGGAAGCCTCTACCTTATTAACCTCTACTTCCTATTACTTGTCATGACATAACCCTAACTTCCATATACCTTTATGCCCTCTAATTCAGATACTATTTTGGGTAGGATAGTGCTACGACTGTGAAGCTGCTCCACCTAACGCATCCATAGCAGTGGATCCCTACATTGGTAACACTACCCTTAACTCCATCCGATAGCTATCAGGAGCCCCTCACTCAGTACTGCCAACCGTCCTAGTAACTTTTCCTCTAAGATGTTCTATTCACTTTATCGAACATATTTTAACCCCACAGTCCTATTACCCGCCCCTAGTTAAATACCAAGATGACCCAGGTTTGTTAATAAAAATGATAATGCATTCATATACTGCAACAAATAAACATCCCCTAATTTACCGTTAGAGTATTTATTTAGGATGTACCAGCGGCGTATCCACCACACTTCCGATATACCGGGTAACTAATATTATTATGTATATATATAGGATGTACCAGAGGCATATCCACCACATATAATATAGCAACTGCATCACCTGTTCTCATATATAAATGCATACTCACTTATACGTTTATTAACAATTACTTTATCACTTGGTTATTTAGTTTCAAAGCAAATAATAACACGTAACATATCATAATCATTTCATATGCATTACTAACACGTATAAGCATGTTAAGTATCTTCATAACATAACACGTATCATCTCAAAACTGTTTAAGAATTTATCAATTAAGATAGGCAATCTTTCATATACAAGCATTTGAATGTATTTTCATAATACAGTATGTATATCAGCCAAAAACATTTAAGATATTAAAACATTTAAGAGTGGGCTCGTAGAACTCACCTTATCTCTTTACTTGATTATCTCTGACAGAACCTCCGATGTGACCCTCGGTTAAACCTAATTGCGTATCGTATGACATTAACGTAAGGATTTACATTATAAACAATTCCTATGTTTATTTCTGTAATTTATTATCTTAATAATATCTAATTATTAAGATTAACCATTTTATAGGTTAAAATGACCTCCCTTATAGGCAAAATATCCCTTTTTACTGATAATATGTAGAGGCCCATTCCTATAAGTTGTAACATTCGTCTATTTCCTATAATTGTAACCCGACCCGTTTTCCTTATCCATGCTAAGTTCATACTCACTCCCTTCATATTTTAAATGCCTATTAATATATTTTATAAATTTGAAATATATCCGCGTTACAATTTATTTTAACGCGGACGTTACACGCGTTATAACTATTTGACCGAATCTAAACATATACAACGATTACCGGTGAACCATTCAAAACATCAAGCACTATTTTTAATAAAGTGGTTTAACAAACCTCTGTTTGTTCTTGTTAAACTAACCACAAAAGCAACATACAAGACTTAAGTAACCACGCAGGAGAGGCGAGCAACAAGCTGCGCCGCCAACCCTTTTTGAATGGCAAACCCTAGACGTATGAATACAAAATTCTTCGACCTAGAGGCTGCGACATTCTCATACATAACCTTTTGGATCCGTCCCAGCATGGTAGCTGCTTCTGCCTCAAGGTGACCAAAAGTATCAAAAGAGAAGGGAACAAACACATGTTGATTTTCGATACACGCTTTCTCGTGTTTGTTCACCTTCCCAGCAGCCGCTCTGGACACCGCTTGGCCCGCCGTGAAAGAACTGGCCCTCAACCCCACAAGAGGAGAAACCCCCGTTAAATCAACACATGCATGTTTTCCATTCTGCCACCCAAAAACGAGTATGTCGGCTGGTCTGAGGGTTGAGCGTCCATCCAAGGGGTCAGACAGAAAGTTAACCGGAGCTTCCTTCCTGGCCGATATCCCAGCCCTCCTGAAAATGTCAAACAGAACGTCCCGAACCACATCGTGTCGATATTTAAAATGGGGGAGCTCTTTGCAGTGAGCGGCGTGCTCCCCAAACGAGTCCATACACGCCTTGTTGCAAACGGGACATTTTTCATCCACTGGGAATAAGGGGACCATGAGCCGATACTTGAGGATTGACCGGTATTCGACAGGCGACATATGCTGCCCCAACCCGTCGATGGGGAGAGCATGAAGGAAGTCTTGCGCATGTGGTTGGCGGAGGCATCCCCAAACGGCCTTTTGCCTAGCTGTCATCTCGTAAGTAGCTTCCATCTCGAGCAAGGTTTTACCAAAGAGGGAATTCGAACGTGTTGGGCTTTTGGTGGGGCGGTGTCCTTATTAGTGAAACCGCTCAAGTCAAAGCCCGGAAGTATATCATGAAGACCAGCCAGTGCCATCTCGTAGTCGGGGCCCATGCCACAAGCCCCGCTCTCCCGAAGAATATGGTCTTGCAGTGCCCAAGTCTGAGCACGCGAGGCCACAAAGGCGTAAGACGTCGCCTCGACCGCAGAGTAGACCCCAAGCCCCCCATGTCGAATCGGCAAAGAAGCAAGCCGCCATTGCAGGTCCCCAAAGAAGGGACCACCACACACGACAATGTCCTCAATGGCCGACCGCAAATCCATATCAAAACCAGCCGCAACCGCCATCATATGAGTGGGGGGGGGGGCACGTTCTTAGCCCAAAGAGAAGCTTGGCGACACCCATGCACGAACGAAGCAGAAGGAGTTCGCATTGGGGGTCACCGAGGGCATAGAGGAGGCGCATAAGATCAGCAGCAGAATTTGCCCTCCTCTCAGCCAACCCCTGAATAAACTGGCCATCACGACTAACAGCCCCTCCAAGGAGTTTCACCCCCCTGGCGGGTCTGCTAATGTCCGCAGGAAAGAGGCCCGACCGAACTTTCTCACCGTTACAGGAAGGCCAAAAGAGTTCCGTCTTCCTAATATTAAGATCCAAACCCAACGGCGGGCCCCTCTCTTTGATGATCCCGAGAGCCATAGCCACCTCCTCCGTTTTCCCAATAATCGTGCCATCGTCAAGGTACCAAGCATGGAGCAGCAGATGGCAACTGTCTCGGATATGATGCACGAGCGGGTGAAGGACGAGGGCGAACAGAAGGGGACCCAACGGGTCACCCTGCTGGACCCCGGTAGTGGCCCAGATATGGTTGTCTCCAAGGTATAGGCGGGCCGGTTGCCCGTATAAGAACTCAACCCAGGGCGAAATGGACGGGCACCTCAGCCTGACCTCACGAAGAAAAGAAGAGCGATCAACCAGGTTGAACGCATTGGAGAAATCAACTGTGAGCATTGCGAGCGACCCATCAAGATGTCGCTCCCCCACAAGGCGATTAACGCTATGGAGAATAGCTTCGGCCCCCCCAGACATACCGACCCCAAATTGGAAATCACCAAGGTACTAGGCCATATCTTTACAAACCCCTTGCATTGCAACCTTGGAGACCAGCCGCCTCCAGATAGTGCCAACAGCAATGGGGCGGATCCCATTGTCAGGTTTAAGGAGCGGTGTTAGGGGCGCCGAGGCGACAAATTCAGCCAACCCACCCGGGCACCTTCCCCCTAGCCAGAGATTAACGACCGAGGTAATAGCATCCAGGAGGTCCCTAGCAGTGGCAGAACCTTCCCCGCAAAGGCAGTCCATGATATGCTGGGCGCGCAAACCATCCCTCCCACACGACGTCCCTTTGGGGAAGGACTTAATACATTCAAGGACCCGTTCGCCCCGGGTGACAAGCGGAGGCACGAAGCAGGGAGCGGAGGGCAAGGACGGGGGCGGCACGATCGGGTGCTTAGCTTCTAGGGCGTGCGTGGTTTCGTCGTTGTAGGGCGCCACCCCAGAAGAAGATAACACCTTCACGGCCGTAGTGAAATGGCCGTCCGCGATTTTCCGGATGCATCGCTTGACGTTGGGCGCCTTATGGTCCCCCGTAGCGTCGGAAACCGAGCCGGAAGAACCTCTAGCCACCCCCCCAGGGACGTCAAGGACACCTTTAACCAACCGCTCGAAACCCTCATCCTGCCCCCATGCAGCCAGGGAGGACAGGATGGATCTGCTCTTCAGGGCTTTCCGGTTCGCAGAGCGGCAATCATGACGATTCTGGGGTCGGAAAACCTGCAAAGTGCACCGAGGGAGGAGAAGCAGCCTAACCCAGGCCTCAGTGGACCCGGGCTGGGCTGAGACCCTAAGAAGGGCGGATTTAAGAGCCTGGGAGAAGGCAAGGCGACAGCTGAGAGGGATGCTCTTGACAGTAGTGACGCGAGCCCTAAATACCCGGTCCAGCAACCCCCCATCTAACTGAAACGAACATGGAACATTAGGCACATGGACGGGGGGAGACGGCCTGGGGATCCCCAAGATGTGGCATACAGTGTCCTCACCCGAGGCATCCACCCGGGACACCCCGTCAGGGTGGTGGCAGCCTCGGCTCAAGGCGTTAATTTTCATGCACCGCCCGCACATCCAATAACCACAATCAATAAAGGCCCGGTCCAAAGCAGAAAAAACATCGGGGTCAGCCGCCAATGCATCCCGGATGGTCCACCGACGCTCATCAGAAGAAAGATGAAAAGTCTTGAGGTGCGCTATGAGGCGGGAAATCCCTTTAGAGCTGGTAACACTATCGGGGCAACAGTGGAAGGATCGCAAGGGACACAGGGCGGAACCCCTAGATGGCCCCGAGGTGGAGGGCATGTAAAACACGCGGTTCGAGCTGAAACACGATGGAGGAACAACGTGCTAGGAGAGCACACCGGGAACACCAACAGGAGGTTGGTAGACCCCCGCCCTACAACGAGAAAAGTTACATCACTCCCCCGCAGGCAAAGCCGCAAGGGGGGGACGAACCGGATATGCAAATTAATTAATTAATTAAATAATTAATTAAAAAGTTAAATAATTAAAAAAAACACCAAATCTTTACCCAATTGGTGCAATAAAAGGCTCAAATAAAAGGCTCAAATAATAACAGAAGCTACGAACAAAAAGAAGGCAAGCTTCCTCTCAAAACAGCGGACCAGTAGCCGGACTACAAACCGGCGTACCAGGAGGGCCGGACCAGAAACCGGCGGACCAGAGATGAGCAGGACCGGCGTACCAGGAGCAGCCACGTACCAGTTCAAAAACTGGTACGGCGGCCCGTTAGCCGGGGGAGGTCCGCCGCAGATCGAGAAAGGGGAAGGGGAAAGGAGGGAGGCGGTGGTGGCAGAGGGAGGCGGCGGAGGCAGGAGGGAGGCGTTGAGGAAGGGGAACGGGAAAGGAGGGAGGCGGCGGCGGCGATGAGGAGGAGAGGGCAGAGAGGAGGAGGAAGGCGGAGGGGAGGGAGGAGGAAGGCGGAGGGGAGGGAGGAGGACGGGGAGGTGGTGGCAGGAGGGAGGCGGCCGGCGAGGAGGGGGAGGAGAGGGCGGAGGACGAGGAGAGGGCGGAGGAGGAGAGGGCGGAGGAGGAGGACAGGAGCCAATTAGCGACGGGACTAGCTTAAAGAAAAATTAGAGAAGAGGAGGAGAGGAGCCAATTAGCGACGAGACTAGACTTTTTCCCTCCATACTTTATCCATTCATCACTTAAAATCAATTTTCCCTCCCATGACCCAATCCATCGAAATTTTTAAACATCCTTGATAGTTTTGACAATTCTTTCCTAAGTCTCCCCTTTTGATTAAACAATTACCATTAACTCTTTTCATGCTTAGCTAGACCTGCATCCGTAAAGTAGATAAGAAGCTATCCTTTTTGGTTTAATATCACCACCTTAACACTCAATCTTCTTCAAATTTAAAGATACGGTTCTTATAACATTTACCACCCCAAACCAATTTGTACAAATGAAAGGGGAAAGATCCAAGCATTTCACACACCAAGACCATTCCTTGTGTCATTAGTATATGTGGTACAATAGCAAACTCATTGTCGGTTCTTCACAGCAGCTCTCAACCTCTCTTTTAGACACCATAAACTCATCTAACATGCCCTCCAACCTGCGATCTCATAGCAGCAAGCTTACCTCTCGATTTCCATCATAAACAACACATAAAATCACACATTTTGCACCAATTTTCGGACCAGTTTCACAGCACGTCCAAACCCTCTTAGAAACTCACCTAACTCAACCCAAACTCATGGAATGCTACCATTAAAACTCGCATCCTTCTGTCCCTACTTCTGGTTGCAATTTACAGCCCTTGAAACACCCGAAAACCAACCAGAAAAACCCACTTTCTCGTGTCCTTAGTCCCTTTTTTTTGAAACAGCAACTCTCTAGCCTCCTTGAACTCGTTTAGGACTTATAAACATCCCTCAAACTATGCTATTTCATTATCCCAAAATGCAGAAGCAAGAACATCATGTTTCTCACGTAAAATCATAAGGAAAACCCATCATTTTATACCCTGAACACAGCACCAAATCGGCAGCCTATTTGGCATAAATATCAGCCCCGGACACTCGTATTACAGGTATATAACTCACCTCTCAACCACTCTTCATTTCGGTTACAAAACACCACCGAAAACCCCCTTTACGGCACGTTTCGACACTGAAAAACTCGCGTCTCAAATTGTTTTGTTCACTTTTTGGATAGTAGAAAATCGACACGTTTCGAGACATATTCGAGCCTATCTTCAAGTGTTTCAGGTGCATCTCAAGGCTCGTTGGTCCCTCCTACCTTCCCGTCGCTCGTTTTTGTAAGAAAACTCTTCCTTGATTCATATTTTTATCACTTACTTAACTTAAGTTTTTTCAAGCTTGGAAGTCCGCTAAGAAGACTCTTGACTTTAGCGAACTTGAGCATCTCTTAGCGAACTTGGTTTTAACTTAGAAAATTTAGACCCATTTTCACTTTGGTCCTAGCGTACTTGCTGCAAGCCTTAGCGAACTCTACTTAGGTTTAGCAAACGTCCTTGACCTTGGCAAACTTGAACCTTTTCCCTTTAGCGTACTTGGTCTCATCCCTTAGCGGACTTGACTAGCTGTTACCCTTAGTGGACTTGACCAGCTGTTACCCTTAGCGAACTTGACATCTGTCCATTTGCTCTTAGCGGACTTAGGGTTCATGTTTAATTTACTTAGATATTTTTCAAGTCCGCTTGGTCATAGGGTATATAAGCGGGTAGGTCATTCTTTTCTCATTTACACTCGTTCAATATGGACTTGTGATCCTAAAATACTTAAATATTATTGATCATAGATTCCGGTTGCATTTAATCATTTTGGGGATATGCACTATTTGATTCATTTTGTAACTTTGATATTTATATGAAAAGCTCTGTCATCACGAGTCTAGTGTGACAAGAAATTCATCTATTGTCAAATCATATATAATCTTGCAACTTTATATGTGCAGATGTGTCCCAGACAAGCTGCTGAAGCTTTAGAGTATGGTCGACTACACAATGGAAGATGTGTATTTAACAAAAGTAAGGAAGCTGCTGATGAGCAGGCAATCGATTTACTTCAACAGTCTACCTGGGTAACAACTATGCAGATAAACCCTACTATCTACAAGGGTATTACTGAATCCATTTGGAACAATGCACAATCTATAGAGCTAGATGATGGTTCCATTGTTCTAAGGTCAAGAATTCAGAATAATTATATTGCAATAACTAAAGAAAATATCAGAATTGCTCTTGACATACAAGATGCTGATTTGCCCAAGACTTTTACCAAGACTGAGTGGCAATCAACCATTATAAGGATGGGACATACTGGTGAACTTTCTATGGATGTCAGTAACAAGATTTACAAGACCCTGTTCTCTGCCAACTGGAGGTTTATTATAAGCTTTTTCATTGCGGCCTTCTCTCATAGAAAGGCTGCTCCTGATGACTTTGTCGAGGAGACCGCATGTGCCTTACATAGGTTTGTCACTGGTGTGGGTTTCAATCTTTCCAATCAACTGCTCAAATGGATGATTGGCAACCTACACCCAACCGAAAGGGCTAAGAAGTTTTTGATGTACCCTCGGTTCATACAGGCCATATTGGACCACCATTACCCAACTCTGACTAAAGAAGGAGAGACTTTCTCTACAAGTTCGATGAATGTTGCTTCATACTAAAACTACCAACAAAGTAACTATCAGGGAGACCTTGTTCCATTCTTTCCCGAGATGATTGCTCGATTTGAAGCTGCCGGTGCAAAGGAGTTATTCACATGGCAAAAGCTGCTACTAAAGCTCAAGTAGAAGCTACTGAAGCTACTCAGATCCATACTTCATTGAATCTGAATGCACCTGTTGTTCCTGAAACTGCTGCTGCTGCTGAAGGCCTTGAGAATCTTCAAGGTACTATTGCTCAATCCTCAGACCATGTTGAACGATCTTTAAGTCCTATTGAAAAGGACATTTTAGAGGAAGAAGAGGGAGATGAAAATGATGATAATGATGACTGTGACTCCTCAGACTCTAATGACAGTCCTGAACAACCTGAAGGAGTTCATCCTCAGAAGAGGCAGAGAACTGGAGAATCTTCCAAAGCATCTGCATCCCAGATGCAACAATCAACATCAGATGAAAGCTACAATCTGCTACTTGACGAAGAAGCTGATGATGAGACATCAGCGTCTCTTGATCAAGATGATCTTTTGATAGATCTCGATGAACCTGAAAGTCCTCAACTATTTCCTCCATGGACTAGTCTTGATAATTTCACAGTTGCCGCTGCTGATCAAGACTTGTATGCTAAGTTCATAATAATCATAGAAAAGCGAAGCAAGTCCAACCTAGAAAAACTGAAGGTTAGAAAACAACCTACTCCACAAATTGATCCTGAAGACATTGAGCCATCTGGCACTCTACCTGATCCAGTCAGCCTCAACAAATATCTCTCCAACTCCTACAGAACAAGTTGATAGGACTATTTAGGATATGAGACCACGGATATGAGACCTATGGTGAATCTGGCTGAAACTGCTATTGCCACTGTTGAAACTACTGGTGATGTCGGTAACAACTCATATGTCTCTGAATCCGAGATGATTCTAGAGCTTCTGGCTGAAGTTGTGAATCTTCAAAGTCAGAATGATCTGTTGAACTACACTCTGCAAGTAGCTAATCAAAAGATCGGTGATCAATCCCGAATAATTAAAGAACAATCTGCAGAGATTCAAAGACTTAAAGACTTGCTTTCCGAATCAAATGAAGATAAAAAACTGACTAACAAACCAGATGAGAACACCGGTGATCAAGGTTCTGTGCAACCTGAGGGCCCGTCTCAAATTGATTAATTTGCTGATAGGAGTAATCTTTGTTAGAGCATATTCCAATGCTATGGTGTGTCTCGTATATTGTATCTACGTGAGAGCATATATATGTGAGTTTAGGGCAGCATACCATGGTCCATACCATGATGGTACGCTGACCAACGTACCAATGGTACGTTGTATGGTTGGTACGCAGGCCAGTTTAAAGTTACCTATAAATAGGTTGACCTGTACAGACTACTTGAACTCTTGGTCATTCATCTATATTCTATGTGTGTAACTGTGTGTTTTCTCTGAAGCTTGAATCAATACAAATCCTATATGTATTTACGTTTGATCTCGTCTCAATCTTGATATCACTAGATTAGCAAAACGATTCGTCGCTCCATGTATTTACAAGTGGTATCAGAGCTATCTGGTTCCATTTGCTTATCGAATTTGGTTATTTTTTAGATTTCTAGAGAGAGAAAGTGGGTTTTTGATCATTTTTTATCAAATTTTCTCAAATTCGAGTGTTTCAGATGTCAAATTTGATTTTAAAACGTTCCTACTGTGTTTTCATTGCTTACTGCTGCAAATTAGAGTCCAAAACCTTCAAATTTGTGAATATCTGGAAAACTCAACGTTGGTATGCCGGTTGAATGTCGTAGTACGCTGGATGAACTGACTGGTATGTTATTGGTACGCTGCTTGGTACGCAAGGCAATCTTCAACGGTGGTCAGTAACAGTTACACCGTACCAAGTTGGTCTTCTACTGTTCACTGGTACGCTGAGTTCATTGGTACGCCGCTGGTTTGGTACATTAAATGGTTAGTATGATTAAAGCTTTTGGTACGCTATTCAACAGTTTGGTCCGCTGGGAGGTTTAATGGTACGCCGACGAATAGTGACGTTCACTAAAACTGATGTAACTTGAGTTCTATTTGGAGTTACGGAAACCAATACCAGCCAAAACGACCGTCTCGGAGAGATCTACGCTTTTACTGCCTAATGGTCAGTACCCTTTGTTTTGGTACCCAAATTCCACTTTTAAGACGTCCGTTTTTTAGTTTGAAGTTTTTGCTACCAGTATCGGAATTTCAAAATGAATGATTTTCAAGTGTTTTCCACGATTCAAACCACGATGCAAGCCCATGTTAAGTATGATAATGAAATAGGAACAAGTCAGAAATTTACGAAATTGCTCAAATTGGAAGATTATCATAGTTGGGTAAAACGATTTGAAGCATACGTTGGTACGAATGATGTCGATCTTTGGTTGGCTTAACTGATCAATATGAATATCCAACTGGTACCACTGGAAGGCCAATTGTGCAAAGAAGTCTGACTGCTGAACAAAAGAAAGCTTATCAAGCTGAACAAAAAGCTTACCGAACTTTAACCATGGCATTACCCAAAGATTTATTACATCAGTTTTCTGCTTATAGTACATCGAAAGAATTGTGGGATGCAATACAGAAACGATGTGAGGGTAATGATCAGTTTAGGAAAAGTAAGCAAAAGGTTCTGAAGAAAGAGTTCGACAATTTCAAGCATTATCCAAATGAAGATATTTCAAAGCTCATTATTAGGTTTTCACATTTGTTGATTGAAATGACTTTAGTAAGCATCAAAAAAGAAAAAGCTGATTTGAAAGAGAAGTTACTAGAGGCATTACCTGAAAAATGGGAAAATTATGTAATGATGATTACTCATGATAAAGAATATTCAGGATTGTCATTCAACAGTTTGATTGAGCGGATACAAGCAAGACATATGGAGTTGAATGTGAACAAATCCATGCCTACACAAGTACAAAATCCAGTCGTATATCATGGTGAAAATGATTCGACCATCAATGCTAAAAAACAAGCATTTTCAGTGAAGGTCCTACTATTGCTCTTCTTGCTAAAAAGTTAGAGAATTCTGGTTATTCTCCAGGTTGCCATTTCACAATTCCTAATCAGTCACCTCAGACTGCATTTACTGCTAAAACGGTTGATGAACATGCTACATTAACATCTGCCTTAATAGTATCGTCTTATGGTTTCATAATTGGTAACATTAATGATGTTGAGTTGTTTACCGATGATTTGAAACAGCTAGATGAGGATCATCTAACTGAATTAGATATGGGATGGTAGATGGCTATGTTGACTGAAAGAGCAAGATGATTTTTCCACAAAACTAGTAAAAAGAAAATTAATCCAAAAGGCAAGCTAGGTTTGGATAAATCAAAGGCTAAGTGTTTCAAGTGTTCAAAATTTGGACATTTTGCTCGGGAATGTATCAATAAAAAAGAAGCTAATACTTCTACTCCAACAGCTTTGGTTTCTCAAGTTGATAAACAATATGATTGGGGATGAACTTTAAATTCTTATCCAATTGCTTTAACTGCTATTACTTCTGAGAAAATTGCATAAGCATCTGATCAAGGTTATGATTGGACTGCATATTTTCCTGATGAATCTGTGTTTGTTGTCCAAATTGTACATAGTGATGAAGAAGTAACTGGTTCTGATCCTGGCACAAGTTCCTGTGAAACAGTTGAAGAAGATGTTACTAAAGTAAGTACAAAAGAGCAAAAGGTAGAGTGTTTTCAATGTCAAGATTGTGTTGTTGCAAATAGAAAAATTGAATCTTTATTGAGGGGTGACAGTTTAATAACTAAAGAACTTAAAGTTGTGAAATCTGATTTGGAGTGTTCACAACAACGATATGCTGATTTAGAAAAAGTCAATGCTGAGTTGGTAAAGGAAAAGGATGCGTTGGCTGAAGAACGTGAAAAAGAAAAGGCTGAACATCCGGATGTTGTTCAAGATTTTGAAAATTTATTTACAGAAAGTTATCATGTTCTATAGAAATATGAGAAAGCAAATGCTATTGCAATTGAAGCTGCTGATAGGGTTTTAAGTCTTTAAGAAGAACTTTCAATGCTTCGAGATGATAATGTTCTGTTCCGAGATAAGAATGGAATTTTAACAAAAGATGTTGAGTATTTTAAGAAGAAATGGGAGAAGGTTACTATAGAATTATTGGAAGTGTGTGATATAAAAAGACAACAAAAATCTGAATACAATGATCTATCAGATCAATTTATTGCTACTTAGAAAGATTTGTTGGATGCTCAAGTGACGATTTCTAAGTTGAAAATTGAGATTCTTGATTTGCAAAAACAAGTGAAAATTTGCAATTTGTCTCCCACTTTATTGAATTATATCTACAAACAATAGAAGAGTGAGGATAGTGTGACAGATGAAGATTTACTTACAGTTCCTGCAATGGTTGTGATATTTAATTCTTCATCTATGCCGATTGATTCAACGGCTAAACTGCAAGATTATTCTAAGTTTGCAACTCCTACAAAGAAGAATAAATTCAAGTCTGAGAAAAAGCAGCAAAAGTTGGGTGAAGCTCCGAAGTTTGCTTCAAATTCGATATTTTTGGAAAATGAACAGATTTGTGATAAAGTTGATTCTTGTACTTCATCTGCAACTGAAGAAGAAAAAAACATTGATTCAGAAGAACAAACTGAAAGATAATAAAGCTAAATTCACTAGTGAAGCTAAAAGAAAAGAAGCTTCTGGGTCTTCTTCAAGTTCTTCAAAGCTTCCAGGTTACAAACACAAAGGCTTGGGTTATGAGATTAAGGAAGAACCAGTTCCGCAAACACAACAACAGAAGAAGAGGGTTGATAAATCTGGTTTAATCAAAAGCAACAACAAAAACAGAAGAAACAGAGTGTGTTCAAATCAAAGAATGATCATTATTATTCTGGATGATCTTCAAATGGTTCATGTTATTCCCAACGAAGTTCACCTCCAAGGTATGATTCATCCGATGGTTTCTTTGATTCTTCTGGTTCTGAAAATTCTTTTGGTTACCATGATGTGTTTATTCAACGGGGAAGTAGAACACCAAAGAATTTTTCTGATAACAAAAAATTTATGAAACAATTTTGGGTAGCAGTTCCCTTAATGTTTTTCACAGGAAGTGTTACGCATGTCGTAAACCAAGACATCTTGCTGCTCAGTGTCCGACGAATGTGAGCACTCACTCCTATGTGAACAAATCTGCTAAATATGTGAATGGAAAAGGTCAGATTTTTGACAAACCACAACCGACCATGTTCAAATCAACAAGTAAGCCGTCTTGGGCAAAGACGCAAGTTAATAACTTTGTGGATTCATTGAAAAGTTTTCAATCGCCTATGATCTGGAAACCCCGAGTTGTTTCCAAGATCATCAAAGCCTATGTTGAAGACACCGGGCGACCCGAAGCTGTTGACTGGGGCTGATCCCAAAACTGCTAATTTTTATCTGGTGTCTGCAGGTTTCTTCAAGAAGACCTATCATGCATGTGTTGCTGATAGTGAAGAGTCTGCATTATTTATAATTTCTACGCTTTATCATTCTCAAAAAGTCTTTCAAACAAAATTTTTGATAAAAATATGTTTTTTAACACTGAAACTGCAAAGTGTCAACGTTTCGTCGATTAATTTTCTTTTATTTTTGTATTTTTTACAAGTGGTAGTTGTATATATGTTTACGGGGGAGAAAATTGACAAAAGCCAAAAATAGTGTCTTGTTTTGTTAAAATGAAAAATCCAAAAATAGAGTTTTTCATTTTAGGGGGAGAAAAAGGCAATGCAAAAGATTAAAAATAAATGAAAAAGATCAAAATTGAGAAATTGATCATTGGGAAATAATGGTACATTGGCTAATGTTGTTTCTGACTCGCGGATAGAGTAAATGAAAAAGCCATAAGATCATTGTTCGATGTGCTAGATAGGCTCGGCAAATCAGAAAATATTCAAATGTGATATACACTAAATCTAATGCTTGACCTAGTGGACAACATCTTGATGCGTATTTCAAGATGTAAAAGAAAAAGATATGTGAAAATAAAATGAGAAGTCACTGTGTATACATGTGTTCATTTTGAAAAGATTTAAACTTGTTTGATTTTCTTTATTTTCTCAAACGACCCGACTTTCTTTGTGTATCGATAGATCGACCTAATTGTTGTTCGTTTGAGGTTCTGCTTTATTTTCTTTGTTGTTTCGTATAACTCATCGGACTTTCTCTGCGTGTACGGGAGTACCGATCTGATTGTTGTTGGGTTATACAATTTCAACTTATTTTTATTCTCTTATTTTGTTAAATCTGAAGCCTTATCTGCGTATCGAAAGATCGACCTTAAGGTAGACGATTTAACATTCTTATATATTTTTGCATGAAACACAGTTTACGATATCATGAATTCAATCACTATGTGTTAAATCACATGTGAAATCACAAAGTGTGATAAGCAAATGCATATCTGAATATGTCTAATAGTGTGGCGTATACCAGTCAAAGCAAATCTAATCAATACCTTAACATATCCAGATGATAAGAAAATTCATCAGTTGGTTTCTTTGATTCATTTGGTTTTGAAAATTATTTTGGTTATCATAATGTGTTTATTAAGCAGGAAAGTAGAAAACCAAAGTATTTTTCTGATAACAAACAAATTTTTGAAACAAAATTGGGTAGCAGTTCCCTTAATGTCTTTCACAGGAAGTGTTACGCATGTCGTAAACCAGGACATCTCGCTGCTCAGTGTCTGACGAATATGAGCACTCACTCCTATGTGAACAAAACTGCTATCTATGTGAATGAAAAAGGTCAAATTTTTTATGAACCACAATCGACCATGTTCAAATTAACAAGTAAGCCGTCTTGGGCAAAGACGCAAGTTGATAATTTCGTGGATTCATTAAAAAGTTTTCAATCGCCCATATTCTGGAAACCCCGTGTTGTTTCCAAGATCATCAAAGACCATGTTGAAGACACCGGGCGACCCGAGGCTCTTGACTCGGGTCGATCCCAAAACTGCTAATGTTTATATCTGGTGTCTGCAGGTTTCTTCAATGAAGACCTATCATGCGTGTGTTGCTGATAGTGAAGAACTTGCATAATTTAGAGTTTCAATGCTTTATCATTCTTAAAAAAAAAATCTTTTAAAATAAATTTTTGACGCGAATGTGTTTTTTTCAAAACTGAAACTGGAAAGTGTCAGTGTTTGGTCTATCAATTTTCTTTCTTTTTTGTAGTCTTTTTACTAGTGGTAGTTGTACATATGTTTAGGGTGAGAAAATTGAGACAAAAGTCAAAAATAGTGTTTTGTTTTGTTAAAATGAAAAATAAAAAAAAGAGTTTTTCATTTTAGGGGGAGAAATTGATCATTGGGAAATGATGATACATTGGCTAGCATTTCTGACAAGCGGATAGAGTAAGTGAAAAGACCATACTTCCTTTGCGTATCGAAAAAGATATGTGAAAGAAAAATAAGAAGTCACTGTGTAAACATGTGTTCATTTTGCAAAGATTTAAACTTGTTTGATTTTCTTTATCTTATCAAACGACCGGACTTCCTTTGCGTATCGAAAGATCGAACTGATTGTTGTTCGTTTGAGGTTCTACTTTATTTTTCTTGGTTTTTCGTATAAATCGTCGAAATTTCTCTGCGTGTACGGTAGTACCGACCTGATTGTTGTTGGGTTATACAATTTCATCTTGTTTTATTTTGTTAAATTTGAGGCCTTATCTGCATATCAAAAGATCGACCTTAAGGTAGACGATTTAGCGTTCTTATTTCTTTTTGCATAGAACACAGTTGACGATATCATGAATAGAAAATACTTTGTGAAATTCACAAGTATAATCACATAAAAAGTATGTGAAACACATATGAATATGTCTGATAGTGTGGGGTACACTAGTCATAGCAAATTAATCAATACCTTAACGTATCCAGATGTTATGAGTATGATTCTGCCAGAGTTTAAAGTTGGATAAATTATATCTACAATCGACATGACTTATGTGCTACGATAATTGAAATTGAGGTGTAGTTCAGCGCATGTGACCAATATGATCCTAGATGGTGATTTTTCTCAAACCAAAAATAGAGTGTAATTCTGTATTGCGTTTATGTTTTCATTTCATAAAAATCCAAAAAGATTTTCGGTGTGTTTTAGCATAAGTTTGAAAAATCAAAAAGATTTTAGATGTGTTTTGATCTAAAGTTTCTAAAAACCAAAAAGATTTTATTTCTTATTTGTTTTCGATCGATCGACACTTGATACAAAATCGAAATTTCAAATTCAATATCTTGGATTCTCAAAAGAGAAGTTTTGCGTCAAGATTAAATTAATTTTTGATAAATCAAAATGGAAAAACCGCACTTTTGTCTTCTAAAGTTGCAGGTTCTGTGTGTCAAGACTCAAGGATGGTGAAAAGGGAAGTTATTGAAGTATCTTTCACAAGTGGATCTTGAAGTTCAAAGATTGTTCAAGTCTTGATCCAGCCATGCAAGCTCTATTTCTGATAAGATTTCAAGTTGAAGATCGGATGCAGCAATGTTTAAGATTGAAGACTAGAGATTTAGTTAGAATAGATACACTACATGTTAATGGGGAGTTTGTTAGAGCATATTCCTATGTTACGGTGTGTCTCGTGTATTGTATCTATGTGAGAGGATATATGTGAGTTTAGGGCAGTGTACCATAGTCCATACCATGATGGTACGCTGACCAACGTACCAATGGTACGTTGTATAGTTGGTACGTTGTTTAGACTACTAGAACTCTTGGTCATTCATCTATATTCTGTGTGTGTAACTATGTGTGCGATATCAAGCTTGAATCAATACAATCTCATTGTATTTACTCTTCGTGTCATTGAATTCATCTCATAATCACTAGATTAGCAAATGATCCGTCGCTCCATATCTTTAAAATCTTCCTGATCCCGAATCCTCTACTCCTACTCCTACTAGCAAGGACGCTTCTGGTGTTTATGAAGCCACTAGTCCCATGAATGACAATGATTTTAAGGTTGATGCTGATACATTCATTGAAGGAGATAAGCTAAATGTTTCTAATGACGGGGAATCCTTTGTCAATAGCCTCCTTCATGATGAACCTTTTGATGATCTCCTGGAATCGATCCAGAAACTAGCTCATGCTCCTGAAAACCAAAAGCTTCCAAGATTTTCTCAAGCTGCTAGAACACTTATTATCGAAGGCCCTCCAATTATGGAATCTGAGGCTGTAACGAACAGTGCTCCTCAACTATCTCTGGCTCCTCCCATACATGCAGCAATATCCACATCCACTGCGATAGTCCCTTTGAACGAAGAAGTCCTTCATATGTACGTTGACTCAACATTTCTAGACTTTGCTTTGGATAATTTCAGGGAATATTATGCAAAACAGATCATCTCAAGAAGGAACTCATGTGCTATACTGATTGAGACAAATAAGGATGATACTGATGAGGTTTTCTATGAGGAACATCCTTACTTCGTGGATTTTGGTGACGACTGTGATATGTCTGAGCTTGAAGGAAGAATGAACGTGCTCATGAACGATGCCAACCCACTAAACTACATTGATCTGGATATGATTGATAGTGAAGATGAAGATAAGGAACCACTATTCCCAACTCTAATTCAAGTGAAGATGGAAATTTGATGATGTATTTGTACAGGTTCCTCTCTCTGTTGTTCTGCACCCTGAAACTGAGATTCCTGCTTTGGACATTGCCCCATATGTTCCAGTGACGGAACCAATAGAGGTTCAAGTTATTAACCTTGAAAAGAGTGGTGATCAAGACACTCCCACTCAGACTGCTCTTGATGTTACTACAGAGCCTGCCTCATATGATCAAATCTTTGAAGCTCCCTTTGTCGATTTTTCACTTGATTCAGAAGAAACTATTGATGCTGAAGTGAAAATGCCCCAAGAACCTGCCACGGAGCAACCAGGCTCTTTTGATAAAGAAGCTCAAAGAACTTCCAAAGACAAAGGAAAGAAAGCATTGAATCCTGAAGAGGTAGCTGTGGAGCATCAAAAGAAACTAGCAAAAAAAGAAAAATCTCATCGAGATACTATTGAAGAAACACTTAGAGAGCAACAGAGTGGTTGAAGAAAAAGCAAGAGTCTTAAGGAGATATTAATCTGGTCACCCTCATGTTGTCATATACAAAAAGGGTTCAAGCACCTTACTAGAACGCTTTGAGTCGGCTAGAGGATGAGCCAATTCGCATCGCTACAAATCTTGCAGGAACTGAAGTAGATGATATTGATATGTCTGAAACCGCTCGTATGGTCAGTTCTCTCATGAGGAACAATATCCCCTTGGATTATCTAATGAGATTGACCGATATTGAGCTAACCAAGTTGTACACTGACGAGGCTAAGATGGACTCTCATCTGCCTAAAGATCAAGCTTTTGGAAAAGAACTTGATCCCCTAATGGACCCCTTTGCATATACCAACAAAACCACAGAGTTCACTCCAATCCGTGACCATCTATCTGATCTTATGCATGACATCTGCAAATCGTAGGTTCCTCCTTCTGAAGATCCATCTGAGGTGATTCATGAACCTGAGTCTGAAGACTACATTAAATCCTCTACCAACGGGATGTCCTTTGAAGAACTCCATGACTTTCTGAAATTCAAGAATGTCGAGAGAAAGTCATACATTTGGAAGAAACTTAAGGGTCTCCGACAGTTTGTAATTGAATACCGAAAGACTATCAGTCTGGCTAAGAAGGAACATGTAAAACTGTTTTCGGATCGATTCTATGGTTGATAATAAATGAGACGGAAGTTTTGTATCATTAACGTGTGTCGAATGATTACAACCGAATATCGTTTAAAGCTCCTAGGGGAGGTTGGACAACACCTCCCCTCACACACACAGACCCCTTACACACATAGATCTGGACAAAACTAGACCAAAACTTACATTGAATCACAAAGGGAAAACTATTTATATTTGAAATTTTGTCCAAACTTGGACTTTACCCGAAGTGAGCCGAACTGACACGAACTGTAACTTTGGGTGTCACTTCGGATGAGCACGAACTGCCACTTCGGGTCGTTCGTGTCCCAGTTAGTTTCACCCTTTGTGACTCACTTAGTCAGTCTGTTTAACGGCCACACCAGGTTCATGCACTAACATAACAGATCCTGCTTGCCAACCCCAATGTCAACTATGGGATTTGAGAAACATGCCTGCCAACCACAATGTCAACTATGGGATGAAGATTCTAGGATGGAAATATGATGAAGCTTTTGATGCAATTCTTATGAAAAGGCGCAACGGATACGTTCAATTCTTTGCAGACTTCGGAGCTTTGCGCAGTATGTTCTCTTGGGAGCTTAAACGGCTGATGTATCTAGATCTAGGTAACCACACTAACCACAAAAGGGAAGTGATGCTATTTCACAGATCGGTGCTGCTTTCAAATTCAATAAGAACATGCAATCTCTTGAGAAGGAGAAGGAAGCTGAGAAGCTTTAAGAAAAGAAGTCTCTACATGCACCTCATCTCGGTATGTTCAGAAATATCGGATCGGAGGTTAAATCTAAGAAGATTCTGGGGTATCATAAGACTTTTCTAATGATAAGTTGGTATTAAAGCGGGAAGACTCATGAACTAGTGATTAAGAGAGAAAGAGCTGAAGCGATTAGACTCTTTGCTGCTATCAAACTCAGGCTTGTATCCAGATCCTAAATGAAGATCATCTACTATCAAAGAATACAAACCATTCCAACGCTTCTGAAGCCATATGAATGCTACAACGCCAACTATTTTCTAATGTTTTGAATTGGTAGTGTAGTAAACTTGTTACTGCAGCTAAACTAGAAAAAGAAGTGTTGAAGGGTACAGATTGCTGGTTGGTGGAAGATAGAGGAACAAGTGTCATTTTCAAAGGTTCAGAAAGAAGAGTTGAGCTGCATCAATACACTGACCTTAAGAAGTTTGGATGGCAAGATCTCTGTAGGTTGTATGATCTCTAGCTCTCTGCAATCTATGATGAACACAGAGAGTCTGCCAGAGAATACTAGAGATTCCTACTCAAACTGCTCAGTCAGCCTTGTTAAAGCTGAGTGTTTGCATTGCCAACAAGGGTGGAAATTATTGGAACCCATTTTGGTTGTTGGCAACACAAACCCTTCACCGTTAAGCATTCCCGGTGAAGACCTTCCAAAGAATATTTGCAGAATAAAGACTTGAGGTATTTTGGAGTTTCTTTTGGAAATTCAAGATTGCTCTTAGCGAACTTGAGTTTGCTCTTAGCAAACTTGAGTTTGTCTTAGCGAACTTAAATGACCTTAGCGGACTGAAGCTTAGCGAACTGAAGTTCTTCTTAGCGGACTTCTTAGAGTGCTTAGCGGACTGGATTTTTCCTTAGCGTACTTGGTATCTCTTAGCAGACTACATGGTTAGAGGACTTCAAGATATCTTAGCGAACTTCTATTTGTCTTAGTGAATTTGTTTATTCTAGCGGACTACTTGTAACTTAGCGAAGTTCGAATTGTTCTTAGCGAAATTCATAGTAGCCTTAGCGAACTTGTTGGTCTGTTGTGAAATTGCTTGAGCGTATGGATCTTCTATTTAGTCGTAATG
>JBCNJP010000006.1:15182956-15207145 GCA_039602395.1 Deinandra increscens subsp. villosa | reverse complement strand
TTATGGAGATTTGGGGCCTCTTAATCTGAAAAGGTCAAGGGATGACATGACAGGTTCATCAGGCAGTGACACGACCCCTCCCGAGCTGAATTTAAATGTTGAGGATGTTCTTGAAGATCCCATTCCTGCTCGTGAACCATCCCCACGAAAGAAAACTGATCCAAGGAGCATACGGTTCAAGTTTACCAAGACAAGCTCAAGCTTAATGGTTGTACAACCGGTTGGACCCAGTTCTGAGGGTCCCAGTGCACAAGAAGAAACAGCTGCCGAAGATGTACAAGATCAACCTGCTCCTGCTCAGACAGAAACACCACTTCTAACCGAACGTAGCCCAGTTCGGGAAGAAAGTCAATTCATAGAGGTTGATCACTCATTTGCTGTACCAAGCCCGGTAAGAGTGAGCGCCGCTCCTGTTATTATTCAGCCAACAGCTATACCCAGCTTCAGGCCTTTTCAAGCTGCTGAGCTTCCGATCGATCTGAGGATAAGCACAGATCCACATATTAACTATCTGATGTCTCAGAACAGAATCAGAGAGAATGAGATAAAAGCTCTGCAGGCTGAAAACAGAAGATTACGACAAAAGGAAGTGGCAGACAGGAATCAAATGAAGTGGCTCTATGAGGCTTTGATGGACCTGAAAAAGAGGTTTAATGTCTTGAAGGGTGTAGTAGAGTCAAATGCTACTGGTGCCTCTGGTCAAAGCTCATCACAGGGTGTGCAAGGTGCTGATGCATTGAATGAAGACGATAGAGATGAAAATATTGAGATGTCTGATTATGCCAGAGGAGGAAGAGTCATCTCCAAAGCTCCTGAAGGTCATGACAACTGGTTCCAAGAATTCTTTCAAGGACCAGCCCCCACTAAATATGCTCTTGATCTTGGAAAAAGCTCTTTAGACAAAAAGGGGAGTTGTGAACCCATCTTGTGCTGGCATTATGACGCCGAGAAGAAATTATTTGCTGTGATCCGTGAAGGCTATAGTCCTGTTGAATATTATAGAACTCGTGCACAATTCCATTCTTGGACTGAGCCTGAGATCAGAAATCTGCTTCGTGCTCCCTACATAAACAGATGGAACAACCCTGACGGAGACCTTATCAGAAACAATTTGCTGAGCCATAAAGAAGATAACTTTGCAAATTTTGATCTAAAGCAAGTGAGGTGGTTCCAGACTAAGACTGACCCAGTGACTGGAGAGGCAATTGGTGAAGCAAGGAGACCACCTACCAAGCGCACAAGAGTTATCAACATGTTGGATGAGATTGAAGATGCTACCTTGGTCAAAAACTTTGACTGCTGGTGTTACGATCCAACGACACACGAGGTGGTGGTTCTCTGCAAGGATATGAGGCAGTTTCGCTTTTACGATCCGGTTGATTTGCTAAGGTTTGGAGAAAGGGATATCAAGCTGCTCGCCTCACAGCCTATTCTCGGAGATGAAAATGACATGGAAAACGCTGTGAGGGTGGGGATCTTTCATGGGACGGCAAACCGGATTGTGGAGCGTGAATGGTGGTCCAGCAAAATGCCAAATGCTTTCAGATTTGATTTGCTGCTACCATAGACGGTCTAATGGTTCATGCCTAGGGGAAGATTGTTGGGCTATATTTATTGAGGCATGAACATTAGTTATTGGGCTAGCTTAGTTTGTTTTGGGCTTATTAGATATTGGGCTTATTATTGTTTACTATTGGGCCATGTGGGCTTCTTCTAGTTTACGATTTCTTTTAGGCCATGTATGAGGTACCATATAAACCTCATTTGTTTATGTTTTTGTCCAAGCTTTTCATTGCACATTTACGATTTCTCTCTATTACAAGTGTTTACGATCAGCTTCATTGAGTAGCATTCTTCATTCAAGACTTCATCTTTCTCATAGATCTAGTCTATTATTCTACTATTCTTCTCGAATCAATCTTTCACGAGGATTCCGCACTCGTGTTTGATTAGATATCGTGTGTTTGGGAGATTTCCGGACCTACAGTAGTAAACCCACTAAGCCCAGCCTAACCTATTTAATACACAAGCCACTAAAACCGACCCTTACAATCTTCCCCTTGGCTTGTGGTATTAAATATGTTCATCTTTTAGAAATTCTTCTTCTTGACATGCTGGTGTAGGCATTGATGAAGATTCTTTCTTTGACAATCTTCATTGGGCTTCACGCTTCTTGGGAACTTGTCTTCATCAGCATCAGCTTGAACTTCTGAAAACTTGAACAAGTAATGAGAGGAGGATTCTCATAAACTTGCTTCTCTTGAAAAGACTTTGGTTCTTGTTGAATCTTTAATAACTGTCTTCAGCTGCCTTTGAAGTTAGAGGATAAAATTTTGAAACCTCTATTTTGGCAAACTTGGTTGTTGTTCTTCAGACAACACTATCTTGACTGATCTGCAACATTTGCTTCAACAAGTAATGTAACACCTGTGTCCAACCCAATTACAAAACCCGACCTGAATCTGAACTGTCACGCAAATCGAGTTTTGATTTAAGAATTTTCAAGGGAATTTGTCTAAAATATACAATTAAATTATGTTCGGGATACTCGATAATCATTTTTGAAAACAAAATAATAAATTTACAAGGTTTTAGGTTATACAATTTGATTAAAACAAAAATAAAGCAATTTTGTGCTTTTACACACTTTTGGTATTCGATTTATCGTTTACTGGGAATCTCGGGAATTTTATCTCAAAATATATACTTTGGAACATTCTAAAATCATTTTTTAACATTTAAAACCAAATGATTAAATTATTGAGTAATTTTGTTAATTAAAACGCAATTAAATAAATTTATCGTTTTTTGTGCAAATCCGTTAATAACCGGGAATCACGTAAATTTTAAAAATCATATTTTAATGTTCCTAAAGGTTCTATAAGGTTATTATAAGTTGCTCGTAAAATATTAGAGGCTAACGAGTTAAAACGAGAACGAAAGGTTAAAAAGAAAATAAATATATATAAAATACGTATTTTTATACCTCGTTATGCGTAACCCGAGACTTAGGAAACCATGAGAAATTATCTTAAACCATTTTTGGACATAAAATGAAAAGGTTGGAAAAGTTTAGGGGTTAAAATCGCACAAAAATCAAAGTTTAGGGGCTGAATTGTAAATAATAGTTGCAGGGACCATTTCTGCCAAACCACCAAAGTGGCTCGCGGGTCGCCGAGCCCTAGGCTCATCCGGCGCGTACCGCCGCCCAAATCTGGTCCCATATTGCGACCAGCACCTTAGTCACAACTTGTTCTCCACGATTAAGCCTCCTAACGAGTCATTTCGATCGAATTAGTCACCTTCTTACGTGTAAACACCCTAGGCGACCTTGATCAGTATAAAATCGGATCGAATCCAACAATCTAGCCTCACCAATTTCGCAATTCTTTCCTCTAAAAACCCTAAAACTCGTCTGAACCTTGCTCCTTCAAATTCTCTCAAACGGTGAATGCTTTGGATCCAAATTTCTGCAGTCAAGCTTCTCTAGGTATGATCTAAAATAACCTCTTTCAGTTTTGGCTAAATCGATCTCTAAGTATGCTTTCTAAAACTATGCTAAAATTAGGGTTCTTGAGCTTGTTTTGTCAAAATTGGGTGATCGGGTTGGAATTAGGGTCTGGATTTTTGTAGGAAATCCTAAAATAATGTGTTTTAAGAAAGCCCTAAGTTAATTTCAAGTTTTGAGAATGTTTGGTATTTTATTTAAATAACGGTCAAAATTAGGGTTTTCGGGTCGTTGTTCTGCCCAAATTGAATAAACGGTGTTGAATTAAGGTTTACTACTTTGAGGAATATTATAATATATCATAATGAATAAAACTCTAAGTTTTTATAATTTTATAAATTGTTTTGGTATTTATTTAATAAATACGTCAAGATTAGGGTTTTCACGATGTTACTCTGCCAAAATTGAACAAACGGATTAAATCTAGGGCTAATCTTTTACAATATATTTTAAAATAATATTTTAAGTATAATCCCTAATTTTATTTAATTTTAGAGAATATTTTGCTATTTATTTGATAATTATTTCGAAATTAGGGTTTTAAATATGATTATTAAATATCAAACAAACCAGAAGGTATTGAAACTTAATTTTTGGTCTTAGAACATATTTATATATATAATAAGTATATATGAGTTCAAAAGTGATAAATGAATTAATTACTAAATAAAATACCGAAACCCTAATTTCCCGATAAAGGGCAAAATGGTCTTTTAATCAAATAAAACATAACTCTCCTAAGTTCCTCTTGTCCTTAGAACTATAATCATTATCATCCCTATGTTCATATAGCATGTTCGTTTCACTAGGATAATCTCCAGATTATTATCTCTCGCGATTGGTTCTATCTCTCGTTTCCGATCTACTTATCAGGTGAGTATTCACTACCTTCCCCTCTCTTTTAAAATGGAATATGACTATTCAATTCGTATTATCATTACTAATGGTGATTCATTTGAATGATAATCGGACTTGTGAGAAATCATACCTCCATATCTCTTAACCTTTTTGGGGTGTAACATGTATCTTTATTCAAAATCATTTCTCTAAACGTTATGCGATTATGTGTTGATTGAATGAATACTATGTGGAATTGTTTATTGGGAATCTCTACATGCTAAGACCGACAATCTACCTCTGGATGAGGAAACAATGCTATTGTATGTGCCAATCTACCTCTATGTGATGAAACTATGTTATCCATTGTGATTGAAGGTTTGTTACTTAAATGACTGTATATCTGAATGTATCTCTTATCACATATATCGCATGTACTAAAATATGTTTTATAAACTTGTGTTTACTCACCAACTACTTTTGTAGTTGACACTTGATTTTATACATGTTGCAGGAATTTATGCTAGAGCTTTGATATGATCACGCTAGGATTGCTGGACCTAGATTAAGGACTTTAAATAAGTTTATTATGTATTATTGCATGTTTAATATTCTTGTACAATATCTTTAATTGATTAATGAAAAAATAGCATGTTTAAGTATTACAACTTAATTTAGTTGTCATGTGCATCTGGACAATCATTGCGCCCCGACAAATTCCGCCGTCGGTTGGGGTGTGACAAGTAACATGATGTCTTTAGCTTGAATAGAACCAACAACTTCCCCTAAGCAGTTGCTTTTCCAGATAGGGAAGTCTTGTCTGGCTGGTTTTTTAACTTGAGCAGTAGCAGCAAATGACTTTTCATCACGTTCAATCATCATCCTGTCTGACATAATTACACAAAAAAACAAAAAACAAAAAAAAAATACAAACCACCAGACATATGATGACTGCTGGTCTCAAGGTTAGTAGGTGAATAACATCATTTTAACCAAAAACCTTATTATGGTTTTCTATAAAACTTCCCCTTAACCCAAGACCTCTTTTGAAATCATTTAAGATAATACAAATTATCTCTTCTCCCACTGGGATAATGCATATTATCTCCCCCTGAGATAATGATTCTAGTGAGATAATGCTTATCTCCCTATTATCCCTCCTTCTTCCCCCTAAAAATTGGGTACATTTGGGGGGGGGGGGGTCCTATTTTCTTGCACAAAACCCACACAAACAGATTAAAACTTCTCAAATTAACCTGGCCAGGCCATCAGAAACAACAAAATTAACCCAAAGACTCACACAAGAACAACTAAATAATAAACAAATATGAATCATGTCAAACATGAGAAGGCTTCTAAGAGATCAAACCGTATGAATCCGACTGAGGAACCCTTTTCAGCTTCTGTTACTCGAACACGTCCAGGTGATTGCCAATATATTGATCCAATTTAAACTCAAAACTCTTTCCTTAACCCGGCTGTTTGTTACTTAATTATATTTTAATATGCATTAATTATGGACAGAATATGAGCTTAAACAAATCCTAGGTATATAGCATTGCACTCTATCAAGCATATAAATTCCCTACCACATATTGTCACAACTTGAACCAGAAGTTTGGAACTGAGCTCGAGACTTGGTTGAGATGGGTATAATATACAAAGACTTATTTGATTTCATCTCAGAGGCATTTTTCAGTCAGGCGTTAACCTTTCTTCAAACACATAAGAATCATCACAAGTCAGGGCTGAAGGGTTTTGGACACTAGAGGGTCTCTTTTAGCGTGCACTTTGGCATCTTTTGGGTTTTATAATATATAGCGATCTGCAAGCACATTAGTAATCCTAACCAGGTCATTGCTCACGCAAAGCAGAGGTTAGGTTTACTAACACGTCGGTCCAGTCTACACCAGGTCATTGCTTCTGCAAAGCAGAGGTGAGACTGACTAACGGCTTAAGTGTCCCCAGATCTTTGCTCACACAAAACAGAGGAGACACCGACTTTTTGAGCTCAATTTCACACTCTTGCTGTCAAGCGTGTGTATCGGGAACTTGAACATGCAGTCAAATAGAAATGCAATTAACCTAAGTGTTGTTACCCAACAAACTGCCATACGTTATCTTTAAGTGTGTAACGCATACCTTTTCAAATTTTAAGAGTTGAGCCTATCAACACATCACCTTGGATCGAGTCATTCACATCTTCCTTACGCGTGTCAGCCATCTTCAAAACGGACACACAAATAAGACAAAAACAAATAAATTTACATGCAACTGGCCAAGCTAATCTTCAAAGTATTTTAGCTGAAAAATTTTCAGAATTTGGGTTTTGACACACACACAAACTTCACTGAATCAACATCCAAACAACCAACTTAACAGTTACCTTTGCTGATTTCGATCGATTTTCCTCTTACAAGGACACATACTCTCCATAGAAATTCTGCATGACATGAGGTAGAGAGATGCATCCTATCATGTGCCTGGAACAATCACTTATCAATAAACAAGAAAAATGTTAGTGATAGTCCTCCTTGACTGTTCCTGCACAAAGTGAGAGATCAGTTAGCCAATGGTACCCAGGCCATTGTGGATCTGGGTACTCCCGAGGAGTCAATAAACGACACTTCCTTTAAACACATTCCTTTTGAGAAATCAGGGACTTGTGTTGTTGTTGACATGGTCTTTGGTTTCCAGGTCTGAGGTGATTTAACAGTTGTTTTAGTCACTTTTGGTGTTGTGACTTTAGGTGTTTCAACCTTCTTCAATTTAGGTCCATTTTTCAAAACATTTTTAGTTACCTTGGGAGGGGTAACTTTAGGTTTTTCAGCCTTTTGTTGTTTTGAAAATTGTTTCTTCACCTTTTTATGAAAATTTTCATAATTTGGAAAAACATGTTTTTGATTTGAAAATTTTCGTTGTTCTTTGACAGTGCCCCAATGTTGATCAGAGGGTTTAACCTTAGGAATAGCAGTCTTCATTGCCTTAGGTGGTTGCACCTTCGTTGGCTTAGACTTAACAGAATCCTGAGATGAAACCCTTTGACTCTGTGGATAGTAAGGCTCATAGGGGTGATATTAGCAGTTTCGGGCAATGTGACCAGCATTGCCACAATTAAAACAAGTCTGCTTCTTTGGGTAGAAGTCAGACATATAACCATTGGTCTTCTTGGGCTGTTGAGGAGCAGTATGACAGTTTGTCTGCATCGTAGACCTGTATGCAGATCCAGTGTTGACTTTTGGCTGGTTCCAAGAAGCTTGAGTAGAGTTTGTCTTTGCTGTTCTTGTGCTCCCTGTACCCTTTGATGCTGAAGCACCATTTCTCCAATTGGAACCACACAAAGAGATAGGAGACACAACCACTCCTTTGAGTTTTTCATCTTTGATCACAACAGCAGATCTTGCATTTGGTGACTTAATCGTGATCTTTGGTCTTTCAACTCTAACTTCACTTGCTGATTCATCGGTGGACGAACCCAAACCTTTGAACTTTAAACTAAAGGAGGGTAGCTCGTATCCATAACCTTGCTCTTCATCGAACATAGATCCAGAAGTCATGAATATCTTCCCCTCAGGCCTTGTTGTCATAATTACCTTCTCTCGCTTCACTTCATCAACCACTTTGAAATATACAGTATCTACTTGTGGATACTGTTTCAGCTTCTTCTCAGCAACAGGCGAGATTGTCTCATTTGAACTAGAACCAACACCCTCAGATTTGGAGTTATGACATATGTTGTACTTTTGGCACTCAGCATCTTCACTAGACACATCCTCTACTGTTCCTTCAACTTTACCACTTGCATCATGCACAGTTTCAGTTGAGTCTTTAACATAAGTCATTGTTGACTCTTTATCAAGTTCTTCCTGTGTCATTGGTGTCACTCCAACCAAGACACTATCAACAGGAGGAGCAACTTCTTTATATCCAGATGTCGATTGATCAACTTGGTTATCATCAAGTAAAAGCCCAACAATATCTCTGGGAACTAGTGGAGGAATGATACTATTTAGAGCTTCAGATTTCTCTGTCCCATGCCCAGCTTTATCCTTCCCAACCTGACCAGTCACTATTGCACAAGATAAGGATTTACCAGCAGTCATCATACGTTGATTTCAGAGCTGATTGGTGTCATATTTGACAAGCAGTTCATCATATTTATGTTGCAATTCATCTAATTGCTGCTTCAACTCCGACACTTCTATCTTGGATCGATCATATAAGATAGACTTTTCAGTGGCTAGGTCGTAATATTTTTGTATGTCTGCTTTCTGAGCCTTTACCTTCTCTTCGCTCTTTTGCCATCTACCCTTGAACGAACTCTTAGCACACCGTGCGTCGAATAATTCTCTTTCCAAATTTGTTCGAATTTGTCTAAGGTCAGGAATTAGACGAGCACATGTTGGATTTGAACACGTTGATGTTTCAGCCTCAACACCTTTAAGCTTGTTCTCTTTATCTTCCTTATTCTCTTCATAAGCTTTGTACAAAGCACTCCACAGAGCTTCAGCAGATTGGCATTTTCGGAATTCTTGAGCAATTTCTAGAGATAAAACCATGTTGATACTTGCATAGGCCTCTTTATCTTTTTTAATTCTTTCCCTGTCATAATCAGAAAATTCATTCTCTTTCTTCAAATTAAAGTTTGCATGATGAGGCGTGAAAGGACCATCTATCACCGATTTCCACAAATCCACATTTTTCAGATAATCTCTAAGACTGCATATCCATTCTTGAAAGTAATCAAAAGTCATCAAACAAGGAGGACATGTAGGATTAGCACATTCGTCTGATGAAGTTGTATCTGAACTCATTTTGAAGATTAAATTCGATATAAGATTCACCAAAATTGCAAAATCCAAAAACCTTAAAACTTTCGGTCCAAAAACGAAGACCTTAACGATGAATTTTGGAGATTAAATAGAATCTAACACGTAGAGCTCGTCGAGAGCTTCGATTCGACTGGTAATGGGCCCCGTAACTCCAAATGTAGCTCCAGATATGACTATTTTAGTGAAAACTAGCCAAGCAGAGAAGCAGATTTCGATAGAGAACCGCTTCACGATCGAGAACCGCTTTACGATTGAGAACTGCTTTACGATCGAGAACGTCAATAGAGAACCTCCGATAGAGAACCGCTTTACCGATAGAGAACCTCAATAGAGAACCTCTGATAGAGAACTGCTTTATGATCGAGTACCTCAATAGAGAACCTCCGATAGAGAACCGCTTTACCGATAGAGAACCTCAATAGAGAACCTCCGATAGAGAACCGCTTTACCGATAGAGAACCTCAATAGAGAACCTCTGATAGAGAACCGCTTTACCGATAGAGAACCTCAATCCGATAGAAAACCTGGAGCTCGATTGAAATCCTGTTTTGTCAATCGAAAACCACCAACTTGATAGAGAACCCAGCTGAATCGAGAGCCACCAACTTGATAGAGAACCCCGCTGAATCAAGAACCACCAACTTGATAGAGAAACACGCTGAATCGAGAACCACCAACTTGATAAAGAACCCTGCTGAATCGAAAATCACTAACTTGTTCTCCAAACCACAATCTCGACAAATCAGCAATCAAGATCTTTCCCTAAACACACCAAAATCGAAATCCATTATAAGATGTTAGTCAAACTTTCTATAACAACCAGATTTCTTTCCAAAATGAGCTCTTTGATCGCGATCCTTTCCACAACCGAGTACCTGAAACAAAAACTCAAGAAACAGATAATACCACAAGGTGCAGAAAAAATCAACGAGCAAAACCCCGTCAAAATTAATTTACACCAACTTGAAATGAGTGGCCGTTTATTGCTTCAAAACCGGTCAATATGGACCACAAGTTGTAATTAATTCCCAATGGCAAAATCGTAAATAGATCGATGTTCAATTAAGTCAGAAATTGATCTGTTCCGAGAATACGATTTCCGTTCAAACTTCGATTTCGTTCAATTTTTTTTTATTTTAATAAATAAATAAAAAAGATTTTAACAAGATTCAAAGATTTCAAACACCAAAATATGACACAAAACAAGAATAATATATGAACCCTAAGTTGTTCTTCACAGCCGTCACCCACGAAAACCTGCAAAAACTTCAAAAATTCTCACAAAACCGTTAGAAGCTTGAATCACGATATCGTGTGAGCCATGAAACACACGTTTCTTGGCTCCGATACCAATTGTAAGTCCCGAATTCGGTACAAACACGATATCTAATCTCTAGTAAGAGTGCGGAATCCAATTACTAGAGATGATTTAAGATTAGAGATGGAGAAGATGAAATACACACTAAAATAAAGGAACGATTAACTGGAAATGTTTGCACACGATCAACTCTGTGATCGTCTGGTACAATACAAGAGAATTTCGATTCTCTTCTCTCTCTCTCTGGTTTACGATTTCTAAGCTTCTCCTCAATGGCCAACCTGCTCAAATGAGGCTTATGTGAGTTTATATACTACTCACATAACCTTACAAGGCTTTCCAAGCCCAAGCCCAAGCCCAATACAATTAATTAAACTAATTAATTGTAGTAAACCCACTAAGCCCAGCCTAACCTATTTAATACACAAGCCACTAAAACCGACCCTTACAGGCCACATGTTCGGACATGTCCGAACTCCAGGTTCGCTGACAGTTCGGACCACAGCTTATAAGCACACCTTCGTCTTGTAATCGATACTTCACATGACGATCAGGACCATGTATCAACATGTTGGAATATTCTTGCTGAATTTAATGTAATGATTGTAATATCAAACATTCTGATTTGTTCATTGATGCGTAGCATCTTTTGCATATAATAAATAAATAAAACCCCTTCATTTAATTGGTTTCTAACTAAGAATTATTAAGTTATGGTGCTTAAATGTTTTATATTTGAATTTAAGATGATTTGATGGATCTTAGGTTATTATTTGATAAAAATTTAAAGTTCACATTTAATTTCGTTTTTAATTGAGAAAACTTTCAAATTAGAATTTTAATTGAAAATTATAAAAGATATGGTGTGTGATTGTGTTTTATTTGTGAATTTTAGGTAATTGGATGGTGCACGGTGATTTTAGAAGAAAAACGTAATTTACGGAAGTGGATTTGAAGCTCGGATGAAGAAGTTATGGTCAAAAGAAAAGAAAAAAAATAATAATAAATACAACAGCAAGCAGCAAGCCTTCAGCCCAGTCCCTATTCTCGTTAGCGCAGTCCAACTCCGCCTCATGTCCAACAGCAACAGCCCAGTAGCAGAATGGCACAAACCACTGGGACTACATCTCAAACTGGTTTAATCTGGTTTATAATACTTTTATCTTCTTCATCGCAGAAGCCCGGTCAGGCCCAGTTCGCTGTGTTTTCGATAAGACCCTATAAAAACTCGTTTTTAATATTTTTCAGCCGTCATCTTTCATCCTAACACCTCCATAAAACCCTAAAACACCCCTAAACACAAGCGAGTCATCTTGGAAGGAAAAAGGGTCAAGATCAAGGCTTTTTGAGAAGAAATTTGAAGATATTACTCTCGCGGGTCGGATCTTTAATTCGGTTCTTCATCGTTTAGCTTTTTGATCTGGTTCTTCATCATGGTCAGTCCCAAGATTTGATTTTTATTGTTATTAAACATGTATCTTGGCTGATTCATCCTTGTATAACTTAGATTAGATAAATTTGGACCCGTTTGACCCGTTTCGGGTGATTTTTTACCATGACTTTGTGTTAAATTGCTTTTGATGATGGTTTTAAATGTTTATGATGATAAACATTGCTGATTTGGTTTCCATTATCGATGGATCATGTGGATTAATTTCTATATTTAGTAGAACTACTAGTATGTGTTGATTTATTTATTGTTAAACGGTTGACTTTTATTGGTCAAACGTTTGATGCTTGATATGAGAACTCATGCTTGATGGTTTATCATTGATTTGGGGCTGATTTAGTAAATATCTCTATAAGATAGGTTTGACCGAACCATTTCATAGGCTAGAAGCTTTGTTTAACATCGTTTAATAGGATGGATTGCTTGTGAACATAAGATTAGATGCTATTTATTCATGTTTAGCGGTTTCTAGGTCATAAGTGTTTGGAATCATCATCATTGCATGGTATAGGTACTATATAGAGAGACCTCTCGCGTAGTTTCCTATTTCATGTAGGATTAGTTTACTTTGACCGAAGTAGCTAGTCTGTTAGGCAGTTTTCACAGTTTTGCTATCCGTACTTCATTCGGATTTCCGGATTATTCAGGATGTGTCTATAGTCCTAGATAGTCCAGTTTTGCACATTAGAAGATAGTGTTTATGGTATTAGTCATCGGAGGGTCCGAGCGAGTCTAGAGGAGTCTAGTCTAGGTGATGCATTCCTTTTTATTGATTTTCCATCATTTTATCCGTTTTTAGCTATTTTATCGGTTTCAGTTATTTAGATTAGTTTTCTTTATCAGTTCACAAAATCACTTTCTTCGGTTAAATATTAGCGAAGATCCAGTATCGGGAGACTACACACGCGTCCACGGATTGATATCTGGTTCTTACCAACACCGTACTGCACACGACGGGTTCACTGCCCTGGTGTGTAGTTTGGTCACTTGGTATTTACCATTTAAAACTTGACCACATTTTCATAGATATAATTTACGCATCATTCATGTTCTTTGTTGGTATAAATAGGACATTCGCAAACCCTACTTGGTGTGCCATTCCTGATATTCAACGAAGAGCAATTTTGTGTGTGTGTTCTTGGTGTTAGTGTGTGTTTTTAGTGTTCTTGAGTTTCAGAAATCATCAATGAGCTTACAATGATGCATATTCAACCATGATTGATCATCACGCATGATTTCCGCACTTTTGTGATGAATCAGATGAGATTAACTGGCTTAAATCGGTCCTGACAAATTCAGTTGTGGGGTCAGGAGTGAGTTGAACTTTTGATTCTTCATTTTTAACTTTTTTAACACACTCAGTATAGGACTCTGGAAAAGTAACCTTGTTATACCCAATCCCATTATGATTTTGGTTCCCCTTTTCCTTATGGTTTTTCCATAACTTAAGATGTTTTCATTGTTTGCTTAATGTTTCTCACAGGTAGCTTTAGCTTTAGAAAGTTTGATTTTTGTGATACTTAAATCAGATTTAACATCCTCACATTCTTGTTTTGCAAGTTCTAACTTTTATAGCATGTCTTTGATTTGAGTAACAAGATTGGTTTTATCATGTTTAAGAATACTAATACTGTTACTTAGTTCCTCAATCTTGTTATTGTAAGCAATGTTAGCCTTTCTAAATATTCTTTTATTTCTATAAGGTTTGACCATTTTTTCCTCAGTGAGTTCCTAATTATGCTTTCTATAGCTTTGAATTTTCTCTTCACTAGCAGGTTTACAAAGCAAAGAAAGTACTTTAGTGGGAATTTCAATGTTTACCTCAGAGTTTGAAGAGGTATCATCAGCGGATGAAACATGAGAACTATCAGCAGAGAATGAAACTTCGTTAGCCATTAACGTATGATTTAGGGGAGCAAACTCTTGCACGATATCTTCCCAATTAACACAACCTGTTTGGTTAGGAATAGCAGCAGTAGCATGGTTTTGATATTTTGAAATGGGTTTAGGAATAGGAGGACCTTCAGTGGATGCATTTGATGTTTTTGGCTTTAAGTATGCATTTTGAGGTCTTAAGTATTTACTTCCTCAATCATTGTTCATTACCTCCCTTCTCGGTTGTTTGCATTCTCTGGTAAAGTGTCCAAGATGGTAACAACTATAGAACTTGGCTTTACTTTTGTCCAAACCAATTTGGGCACCTCTGTCTCCATTGTATTTTCTACCTATTCGTTTGTAGAATCTTTGAGCTCTTAGGGAGACCATTTCCAGTTGAGTGTGGGTGTCCATTTCTTCAAGGTCATCAGCACTTATGCATTCCAGATTAAGTCTGGTGAAACCTCCATGATTGCTTTCTGCAACGTGAGAAATGATGCACATGATTTGTATATACTTTTTCCTGTAAGAATGACCTCTAATTTATAAACCTAACTCATCTTATTACTACGTATGCATGTATAGGAAAGCGGACCTGTTAGAACACAATGTAAATGTAAAGGAAAACAATCAAGTATTAGAAGAAAAGACAACATATATCCTCAAAAGAGAAAGGATATTAAAATATGTACGAAATACATATTTCATATTCATACATAACTACTCCGGAATTTCCGAAGTAGTTCTGTACAGACCAAATTCTTCAGAAATCCTCAATTCTGTAGAAGGCTTTTAATGAGAAGCATTAACAGTCTTTAAATAAGAGTCCTGACGGAGTTCTGGACTATCAGAAGATAAAGATTACGAGAAGAACAAATTCTGCCTTTATGTGAAGAATAAGTAAAGTGAATACCAACTTTGGCATTTAACACGAAAGTAGTTGAAGACAATTGAAAAGAGATAAATTGAATATTCTGAATTTATCTCTATATACTCTGACATCTCAAAATTCAACCTTCCTCAACCACCTTATCCGCTTACAACTTTCCACTACTTCCTATCAAGAGCAAGCAGACTTCACCAAAGAAAGCAAGACAACAAGCATACATTTCAATATCTTCTCAAAGAAATTACAACTTACTCCCATAGAAAGGTTATTTTTGTTGATACATTATTATACAATAAGCTCGTGTAAACCATTATTTACTTTTGAGATATACAGAAAAACCCTTTTTATGAATTCCTTTCTTCCAATTTGATTTACTTTCCGCAACTTGTTTATCTTGTTTAAATCATATTGTACCAACATTGTTAAAGAGCCCCTCACGGGACCCAACAATAGGTATCAGAGCAGATTGAATAACTAATAATCAGAGATCCTGCTCTTTAACACATTCTCCTTAACACTCTCTCAAAATGTCTTCAAACTGGAATAATGGAAACTCACTTGGCTCATTGGCAAAACCCCCTATGCTTACTAGGGAGGAATATCCACATTGGAAAATCAGGATTACCAACTTTCTAAAAGAAGTTGATAGCTCCCTATTGGAATGCATAGCCAAGGGACCCCATTGTCCCACAGTCGACATTCCTAAGATAAAGGAAACTGGAACCTCAGCTGGTGTTCCTGCTCGCACCATCCCCAAAGAAAGAAAATGGTGGAGTGAGGAGGACAAGACCAAAGAGATTAATGAGGACAGAGCCAAGACACTCCTCATTATGGCTCTTCCCCATGAGATATTATGTCAAGTTGACTGCAATACCTCAGCTAAGGGCATATGGGATGCCCTTGAGAAACTCTTTGATGGGGGGTCGAATGAAAAGAAACAAAAGAACTTAATCACTAAACTAATATAAATCTTTCAAGTCACTCCCAAGCGAGTCACTTTTAAACACCTACAATCGTTTTGCCACAATAATTAACAATCTAAGGAAGTTCAATGTTTCTAAATTTAATGAGGAAACAAATATTAAATTTATCAAAATCCTTCCTCATGAATGGAGAAGTCTAACCATGACTCTCCAATAACCTTTGGATTTAGAAGAAAAAAGCCTAAATAATCTCTTTTGTATTCTAGACTCTCAAGAGTCTGAAATACTAGACATCTCCAAATCCAAAGTTGAAAATGCGTGAGCATCAGATCGTCTACTTAATCTAGCTATTTGGATATCGAAACGTGATTAACCGATTGTTTTATTGATCACAAATAAACAATTACAATCAGAGAACACTTAGAAATGACATAGAGAAAACACTCTCAGAAACACACACTTAGGAAATCTTACACGCTCAGAACTGTGAATTACAAAGAACAAACTTCTATTTATAGTCGACTGGCCGAACTCTGTCCGAACCTCAGGTTCGGCCAGTCCGAACTCCTGGTTCGGACCAGGTTTGGCCAGATGACATTTGGCTTGAACTTGTCCTTTGTTTGATACTTCACACGACGCACATATTAGGTATCAACAAACTCCCCTTCTCGTGTGCAACATCTCTTCAACATCATCAACTATGTATCTTCAATCAAGCTCCCCCTCAAGTGTAGAATCCGTTCGTCCAATGAAATGAATCTTCGAACAAACTCCTTCTCAACTCAAATGTAGCTTGATCTTGAATACTTGATGAGATCTAGTGTATCTCTGGTCTTTTATCAAAATCTTTAGAAGATGTGAAGTGATGAAATCTTGCACTTTAGCAACCTGCTCAATCATTCAAATAATCTTGGCGCAAAACGTCTCTTCGAGACTCCAAGATATGATTTTGAAATTTGAATTTGTATCATGTGTTGATCTGATAAAAAATAAAGTAGAAATAAAATATTTTTGGCTTTTAGAAAGTTTATATCAAAACAAACCTATAATCTTTTTGATTTTTCAATGTATATATGCTAAAACACACCGAAAATCTTTTTGTATTTTTCTTGATGTGAAATAAAATTTCAATACTTAAACAAACGCTATTTTTGGTATGAGAAAGATCACTATATGGGATCATATTGATCATAACGCATTGAACTACACTTCAATTTCATACTCATAACATCTGGATACGTTAAGGTATTGATTAGATTTGCTTTGACCAACGAACCCCACACTATCAGACATATTCAGATTTTTTTATGTTTTTCTTTCTTTTTCCCTTTTGTGTGATAGCACTTGTGATTGTTCACAACGCATAATGTTTTTCATGATATAGTCAACTGTGTTCCATGCAAAAAGAAATAAGAACGTTAAATCGTCTACCTTAAGGTCGATCTTTCGATACGCAGATAAGGCCTCGGATTTAACAAAATAAGAAAAATAAAACAAGTTGAAGTTGTATAGGTTGGTACTCCCGTACAAGCAGAGAAAGTCCAATGAGTTATACAAAACACCAAAGAAAATAAAGCAGAACGTCAAACGAACAATAATCAGGTCGGTCTTGTGGACACGCAGAGAAAGTCCGATCATTTGACAAAATAAAGAAAATCAAACAAGTTTAAATCTTTGCAAAATAAATGCATGTATACACAGTGACAACTCATTTTGAATTTCACACTTATTTTTCTTTTTATGACATGAAATATGCATCAAGATGTTATCCACATGGTCAAGCATTAGTATTTAGTGAATATCACATCTGAATACTTTCTGATTTGCCGAATCTACCAAACACATCAAGCAATGATCTTATGGCCCTTTCATCTACTCTATCAATGAGTCAAATACGTAAGTCAATTTACCATCATTTCCCAATGATCAATTTCTCACATTATATATTGTGCATGTATTCTCTCCCCAAAACATGCTTTTTTCTCAATACTCCCCCTTACTTACAATTCTCCCCCTTAAAATGAAAACTCTATTTTTGGATTTTCATTTTACTAAAAAACAAGACACTATTTTTGGCTTTTTGAGAAAAACTTGTAAGCAAAGAAAAATGATCAATTAACACGGATATTTTGTAGTTTTAGAATTCAGAAAATTTGCAGGTATTAGAAAAAAATATATCATGAATTTTAAGTTAAGCAGAATACTCCTCCATCAACAACTTTATAATCGTCGATAGGTCTTCCAGAAGTACCTGCACACTGGTCAAACCGATTAGTTCATCAATGACCCGAATTGAAGCGAATCGCTTCTGGTCGACCAGTGTCCTAGTTTTGCTTAGAAACCACCTTAGGTTTCCATTGTTGTTTTGGTAATTCTGTTTTTGAGGAAACAGTCACAGGTCACTGTAATGATGAACCTACATTTGAAACCTTTTGAAATAGAGGAACAAAATGTTTTTTTTTTAAAGAATGTAGGCTCAACGTCATCAAAAACTCTACCTTGTTCATTAAAGAACATAGGTTTGGCAGTTTTACAAATAACTGGTTTCTCGTGAAACCTTTGGGGTGAATCAGCATGTAGTAGACAATCCTTTGCCATATGCCCTGTTTGGCGACAAATATAACAAATTTGTTTTGTTGTGTCCCACTTTTGATGTACCTGCGAAGAGTTACACACATGAATATCTCGAACATGATCAGAATTAGAATCATATACCTGATGTCTGTGATCATGAACCCACTTGGAAGTTGGGCTTCGAGAATAAGAATCGTCTAAGAAACATTAGCTTTTTGATTCTTCATGTGTGAAAGACCAGCATCTTTGACAAAAACCTCAGAAATCTTTCAAGAATCCACACAGTGAAGAGGAAAGTCTTTATCAAAAAACAATTGATCCGAACCCTTAAGTTTGTAGAACCTCTCAGGTTGAACTTTTTCAACTTTAAAAACGTCCTTCTTCAGTTGCTTCAGCTTCAATTTCTTTAAATCCTGAGATGATGATGCTGAAACCTCCTCATCTTTGACCTTAAAACCTAGACCCATATGCTTTCCAACAACTTTCTCCTCAGATGTAGAATGTCCATTCTTTGCTAATCGAGAAAATTCAGCCTTCACTTTAGTTACATTCTTTTGATCATAGAAAATCGTCTCATCAAAGTCAGGTTGAGACTGAATCTTGTCACTTGAAGTGGCTAATTTATATTATCAGCAGAAGATGAACCATATACAAACTTTGGAACTGGAGGAATCTCAGACTTCATGCCCTTCTTCTTCTTACTCTTCTTATTTTTCTTTTTCTTCACAACCTTCTTTTCTTCGTCAGTAGATGATGAAAATTTTGAGTAATCAACCTCTATAACCTTCTCTTTCACCTCTTTGAATGCCTATTTGATTTCAGCAGGAGGTGAAGCTGTTTTGTCAAACATCTTTTCAAAATTCTCATCCAAAGCCAAAAAACTTGTAAATACTTGAGAATTGGAGACATTGTTCAGCAATCGATTGACATCAGTGACTTGAATTTTCAGATCAGAAATTTGTTATTGTGCTTCAGCTAAGTCCTTCTTGTTGGTCCCAAAACAACAACTGTTCACGATATCTTTATCACAAACAAGTGCGGAAACCTTGTTTGTGAATGATTCAAACTAGAAGATGATGAAATAGACTTGATCTGAGATGAAGACAAAGAAAAACAATCAAATCTTGAATGAAAACCGATCAATCTTCTATTGATAAGTGTTTGCGATCGTGGATACAAGATGGAAACAGAAAGTCGTAATCACCAAGGCTACCCACACAATAACCCTAGCTAGAATCATAAACCCAAGTAAGTGAACCGGCCCATGAAGCCCAATGGAGAACACCTCAAGCCCAAGTCAATGTAAGCCCACATGTCTAATGTTCATGCCTCACTATGTATAGCCCAATAATCTTCCCCTAGGCATGAACCATTAGACTGTCTAAGGAAGAAGCAAATCAAATCGGAAGGTGTGAGACTCCTTCCTTGACCACCATTCACGTTCCACAATCCGATTTGCTGTTACATGAAGATTCCCACCCTTATAGCATTTTCATAATCAAGCTCATCACCAAGAATAGGTTGGGTGGCCAAGAGTTTGATATCACATTCTCCAAACCATAGCAAATCGACTGGATCATAGAAGCGAAATTATCGCATCTTCTTGCAAACTACCACCACCTCATGAGTTGTTGGATCATAAAACCAATTATCAAACTTTCTCACAAGTTTACCATCTTCAATCTCGTCGAGCATATTGATCACTCGTGTTTTTTTTGGTGGGAGGATGCCTCACTTCTCCAACAGGCTCATTTGTGACAGGATCAGTTCCAGTCTGGACCCATCTTGTTTGCTTGAGGTCAAAGTTTGAAAAGTTTTCTTCAAGATAGCTCATCAGATTTTCACGAACTAGGTCTCCATGTGCATTCCTCCATCTGTTAATAAAAGGAGCCCTCAGCAAATTTCTCATCTCCGACTCAGTCAAGGAGTGAAATTGACCCCGAGTTCTGTAGTACTCGACTGGACTGTACCCTTCTCTGATCAAAATAAACAGTTTCTTCTCTCCATCATAATACCAACATAGGATAGGTTCACGACTCCCCCTTTTGTCGATTTCACTTTCTCCCACATCAATTGAGTACAGCTTAGGGGGAGGTCCTTGGAAGAAGTATTTGAACCAATTATCATGACTTTCCGGTGCCTTTGAGATGAATCTTCATCCTCGAACATAATCAGAGATCTCTATGGAGTCATCACCCTCATCTACTGGCACTACTTCAGCAGTTTGTGCACCTTTTGAAGAACTCTGCCCTGGGTGACCCTGTGCATTTTGGCTACCAGTACCTTTTAATCCTTCTAACTTCTTCCTTAATTCAAGAAACCCAGCATACAAATACCCAATACTTGTTTCATTCTTACTCTCCTTTTCCTTCAACCTCTTGTTTTCTTACTTAAGCTCTTTTATCTCTCCATCTCTCTTCCTGTTTTGAGATAACAGAAAGTTAATTTGAGGATCAGCACTTATCCGAAGTTCTACATGGAGATCACTAGATTGAACACTTTCTCCAACAAGTGTTTGATATAGACGAAAACTTGGAATGATTGGGGGCTGGCTGGATTCAGTAGAAAAATTTATCCTTACGGGACTGGGCTCAACATACGAGCTATCAACTTCAAAGAACTGCCTTTCCTCATGAACTGGGCTTTGTTCATTCAGAATAGGACTTCCAGTTTAAATTGGAGTTGTTTCTTGGGCATCAACTTGATCATCAACCTGAAGTGTGCTCTCAACAATTGGAGGTTCAGACACTTCATCATTCTTAACATTTGCACCTGATGATTCAAACACCATCAGGCTCGAGCTTGTCTTCTGAAACTTGAACCTGATAGATCTTGGATCAGATTTCTTTCTTGGTGAGGGTTCAGGCACATGATTAGGTTCTGCAAACACATCATCATCGGTAACATTATCATCTAACTCTCGTGGGATTGAACCACCACTTGAAGAAGAACTTAAGTCATCCCTTGTTCTCTTGTGACTGATTGGCTCCAGATCTCCATAAATGTCATCCGCCTAATTCTCTTCCTCTGGGAAATTATCATCCATCACATTCTCCTCATCTGAAGGTATATTCTCCGGTTCCCCCTGAACAGCCACTGGAACATCATGATCTTTAACAACAAAATAATTGGCCGCAAGTTCTTCAGGTTGCGGATCTGCTTCTAGTTCTTGTTCCCTTGCAACCTCAGGGAAAGCACCTCTTTTAGCCCACTCAAGTCTTCCTTGAAAAGTACTCTTTCCCCTTCTATCTTGAGTTTGTAGACCAAACACACCATCATCCATGAATTTTATATCTAGTTTCTCAACCCTTTCTTGTATCATTGGATACTTCCTCATCACCACCATGTGTACAAATCTTGGAGTCATGAGAAATTGCTCTCTAGCACTCAAGTCAGCATTACCCACCCAATCTAAGAGCATCATCTTTGAAAAGTTGTATTCCCAATCCAATGAAAGTGCAACAAATGTTGTGCCATGCACCTTGTTCAGTTGGTCGAAGCTTGTTCGCTTTCCCAAGAATGATTTCTGTAAGTAATGGGCCAAACACCTCTAGTGGTGTGGCAATAGCTTCTTGAAGATTGGTGGGAATTTTCCTTCATATCCCAAAAAAAAGTGCACCCTCTAACACTTCATTCTTCGAATATTCCATTCTATCTTCTGCTCTATCAGTAATAATCAACCCCTGGCGAATATCTTTTTCAAGGATCTCAATTATGCGGTTTTGAACAGTTGCAGTGACCCTTGTTTTTTCAGCGTTTGCCCTGGTAGTTCCCTAAAATTCTCTCACCAGTTGTTCATCTATTAGCACATGCGTCCTGAGAGCATGATTGATCTTTTAAACATTCATCCCTGCAACTAGAGAGTAGAACAACTGCATGTGTTTCTCTGGAGGGTCATCTAGATAAGCAGGTATGCAGGGATCTCTTTCAAAGTGAATTTCTTCCTCAATCATCTTTTCTACCATCTGAGAAACCGAGACAAGTGCATGAGGTTTAATCACATCACTCTATTAGGTTCTAATCTTTCAAATGAAACCTTGAAGAGAAATAGATTTTGTTTTAAGGATTAACACAACACACTCTTAAAATTAATTGTTCAATCTTATCTTAAAAAAAATTTAAGTTTGATGAGATTTTAAGACCATTTTGTGATTATTTGATCGTTTACGATTTTAAATCAAAATCTTAATAGGTTTACGATCCGAATTTGGGTTCACGATTAGGGTCAAGTAAAGTCCAGTCGTAAACCATAGTAAACAACATTTTTTCGTAAACACACGGAGTCGTGAACGCCATCTGATCGTAAACGTCATCGGATCGTAATGGTCGATCGTAACGCGGTCGTAAACGACAAAACGTCGTCTTCTTCCTCACGACAATCGTAAACGCATAAGTCCGCCATGGATGAACCTGCAAGCTTCACAGAACACATCAAACACCAACATTGATGCAAAAGAAACCTCTAATACTACCTTTTAACTATCCCAAACACAAAATTGGTTCCGAATCTTGAGAGACCGAAGCAAAATTCGAAGAAAAAGAGGATTAGCAACCGGGAGAAAAGAGAAACAAAATCACTTGAAGATTCAAAGAGGAAACGGTTATTTGAAGAGTGTTTTATGGTCGGCATGAGAGGGCGAAGGCGGTAGTGTACTCGATTTCAACCGATAACAGTCGGAACTAGCCGGAAATCGATTTTCCGGTGGAAGAGGGGCGGCGGTTTGGGTTTCTGGTGGTTGAATCGTAAACGCGGAGAGAAGAGGAGAGGGAATCGTAAACTGTGAGAGATCGTAAATGAGGGGTTTTGGTGGTTTTGTTAATAAAAATTTTCATAATGCCCCCCTCAAGTTTCACAAAACATTTCAAATATGCCCAAACCTCTTTTAAATGAAAAATCACTTGAACAAAGGTTAATTTTGAAAAAATTGAGCGTTACAACACTTCCCCTCAGACTCATACCCCGAGAACCTGATCTTGATCATAAAAAAATATGAGATTTTAATCAGTCGAAAACTTAAAAAAAGATAAGAACATAAAACAAAGATAACCTAATACCGAAATTAAATATATACTTGCCTTGAAGCTGATGATTTTCATGGATCATACCAGACTTATCTTTGACTCAGAAACCCTTTTTAGCTTCCGTTACTCGACGCTCTAGACGATTGCCAGTATATTTGTCCGCATAAACTCACATCCAGTCATTTTGAAATGCTTGATCATGGTACAATATTACCGTCATGTTTAATTGTCCCCACACCCAGTTGTTCATAGCAAAACCTACCCAACCTCAGAGTTTATTGAGGACTCACTGTTAGAGCATATTCCTATGCTAACGTTGTGTCTCGTGTATTGTATCTAGTCAAGAGCTTCTGTGTGAGTTAGTTAGTCATCTGGCCGGATCATATGATCCGCCGGACCAGTTGATACGGCGGACCAGATGGTCTGCTGGTGATCCGCTGGCTTATGACTAAGTAACTATAAATAGTTCGTGTTAGAGAGAGTTAGTTAGTTCTGCCATTTCTATATCTCTTAACTGTGTGTAACTGAAGGTGTTTCTCTCTCTACTTGTAATCTCTAAGTGAGTCAATAAAGCAAAGCTTTATTTACATCTTGTTGCTATCCAATTACCGAATCATGCAGTAGTAAGATCGTCTCGTGGTTTTATCAAGTGGTATCAGATATGTACTAGCGGATCAGATTCCGGATCAGATTTTGTCCGGCAGATCAAATTTCGTACGGCGGATCAGATTTTGATACGGCGGATCAAAACTGGTACGGCGGACTAGAATTTTCAGCGGATCACACTGGTACGCTGCAACTGTCGCGGATCAGACTGATGAAGATTGCTGGACGGATCAAACGGCGGATCAGACTGTTCGTCGGGCGGACCAGATGCAGAAAACACAAAAATCGCCTTGTTAATTTGATCCGGAACTGGTCCGCTGGTAGTATTTTGATCCGCCAATTTGTGTTGGTCCGC
>JBCNJP010000006.1:15146714-15182456 GCA_039602395.1 Deinandra increscens subsp. villosa | reverse complement strand
TAACGCACCGCAGGGAGCGTGACAAACCAGGATCGCAGTCCATTAGTTAGACCAAACGACCAATAGTTAATAAGAATGTTTCATATTTCATTAAAATAAATATTTCAGGTTTTACAAATGCGGAAGCGTAAATACAATGAAAACGTTTAAGTAAAAACAATGTCACCTAAAGTGACATGACTTGTCCAAAGACACTAAAAGTGTTTCAATTACTCATGCATGCGTACTCGTGATACTCGAACATCTGCAACCTGAGAAATAACATGCTAAAAAGGGTCAACACAAAGGTTGGTGAGTTCACAGGTTTATCAATTCTGAAAAAAGTTCCAGTTTAATGTAAATCGACTGTTCAACAACAGTTCAAGTTCATGTTCAAGTTCAGTTTAAAATCCAGATAATATATCTATAACTAGCTAGACTATTTTCAAGAAATCAGTGCACGTTTGACTAGATAAACTAGATATCCAATTACTGAAGCTCGACAGTTCAATTACGCCTCGTTAAGACTAAGAAGTAGTTTGATATCCAATCGTGTCAGCACGATTGACCCGGGTGGGGCTGTCAAACCCAGTAGATCTACTAAATAAGTCCCGCTGATGTCACATTGACTGTAACTCTAAAAGCGAGGACTTTATCATAAGTGTGCCACTATCATTCAGGTGATATAATTATATAACAGTTCAAGTGTTTGCATATTAATCCCCCCCAACAAGATTTAAAATAGGTAAAAAGGGGTCGTGAAACTCACCTTATGGTGCACAGCAAATCCAGATAATCAACAACAACAAAAATAGCAAATAATAGCTTGTTCTACCAAACACCTAACGAGCATGATAATATACGTGTGTGTTCGACTAGAAACGACCAAGTTTAAAGAAAATGACGACAACGAATGACCGTGAAGTCCGGAACAAGTCGAGGATGGCGCGCTTGCCAAATCCGAGCGATTATCGAATTAACGCGAAAAATATAATATATATCAATAATATATATAATCTAATTTCAAAGATCCAATATATATATATATATATAGGTTTCGGATCAAATGCGACACCAAGTTTTCCCTAAGTCCGGTGCGGCACATTTTGGGCCTTTAGATCAAGTGGATGGATGGATAAGATTGAAGGAGATGAGAGAGAAGGAGTGGAGGGAATCTAAAAACTGGAAGGGTAAATCTGGAAAAACATATTTATTCAAGTTCCCCCCTAATTTTTAAACGACAATAACTTTTTCATACGACATTATTTTCGAAAACGAATTTCACCATAATTCTAGTCGTGATTTTATCTTTAATTTGAGACTAGGTTTGCTCGATTTGGAGAAAAAAAAATTTTCATGTTTTTTACGACGTTTTTCAGAACGTTTTTTTTTTTTTTTTTTTTTGGATTCTCCTAGTAGCGATTTATGACCCTGCAAACTTTCAGACCTTAATTCGAAGTGTAGGCATTTTTTTTTTATTTTTTAGTTCAGTTTTGTACACTGTGCTGGTCTATGTTGGTCAGTGCTGGGTCAGTGCTGTGCTGGTCATGCTGGTCTGTGCTGGCTGTGCTGGTGGAATTGTGCTCTTGTGCTGGTCTGTGCTGGCTGTGCTGGTGGATTTGTGCTGTTGTGCTGGTCAATGCTGGTCTATGCTCGTGTACACTGTCAATGTTTTTAAAAAAAATTAAAAAAAAGATATCTACGCTTCGAATTAAAATCTGAAAATTTTTAGGGGCCTAAATCGCACCTAGTACTACTCAAAAAAAAAAAAAAAAAAAAAAACTGGAAAAAAACCCGGAAAAACGTCAAATTTTTTTTTTCTTCAAATCGAACAAACCTAGTCTCAAATTAAAGATAAAATCACGACTAGAATTATGGTGAAATTCGTTTTTGAAAATAATGTCGTATGAAAAAGTTATGGCCGTTTAAAATTCTGGGGGGAAATGAGTAACTAACAAATATACTTATGGGGGAAGAAATCTGGAATTTTCCTTTATTACCCCCTGCCGCACCGGACTTAGGCAAAACCCCCTGCCGCACAGGAACCCCCCTCTCTCTCTCTCTCTATATATATATATATATATATATATATATATAGGGAGAGGATCATTTGAGAAGCAATTTGATTTGAGAACTAAAAAGAAATAATTTGAGCCACAAGTTTATTTACATGTATCCCCCTCCCATGAATTGTAGTGGTCCCCCCTGAAATTTATGGTTGAGATTTAGTTCTCAAAAGTTCTCAAAAAAAAAGTTCTCATTTGAACCTAACCCTATATATATATATATATACATAAATATATAAACCAAATGCGCAAATGACGTTAATAAATAGATTACAATGATATATATATATATATATATATATATATATATATATATATAGGATTAGGATCGTGTGAAAACCCATTTATTTTGTGAAAACGTGAAAACCACTTTAAAACCTTTATAACTTTTTCATACGTTAATGTTTTTTCATGAAATTTGCGCCAAAAGTCTTAGAATTACGTTATCTTTAATTCTATAAAAACCAAAAACAAAAAAAAAACGTTTTTTTATTTATTTTTATTTATTTTTTCCGTTTTTGGTACACATGTGTACCACAATAAAAAAAACTCAAAATTTAATATGAGTTACTAATAGTTTTAAAAGGAAATTGCACCCTAATTATTATAGTTTTATTATCTTTATATCTAAAGAAAAAAATAACATTTTATGATTTTTTAAGTATTGCTACACATGTGTACTATGTTTAATTATCATTCGTAACATAAATGTTTTATTGTTTTTAGTATGTTTTTAATATATTTTTAACATAAGGAGTGTTTTTATACTTTATAATTCGTTTTTGTGTAGTAGTAGTGATGATGGTACACATGTGTACCAAAAACGGAAAAAAAAAAAAAACGTTTTTTTTTTACGTTTTTTTTTATAAATATTGTTTTCCAGAGTTATAGATAACGTAATTCTAAGACATTTGGCGCAAATTTCATGAATAAACATTAACGTATAAAGAAGTTATGTAGGTTTTAAAGTGGTTTTCACGTTTTCACAAAATAAAGGGTTTTCATAGGATCCTTCCCCTATATATATATATATATATATATATATATATATATAAACACATTTATATAGTCCATAAAACAGTCCAATGAGTCTCAGTAGACTAAATATATATAAACATGTTGAATTACGATGATACGAATAATTGGTAATGAAAACTACAATTTGTATTGAATCACGTATAAAAAAACCGTTTACTTTTGTCTTTTAAATAAAAAACAACACTTTTATAATTATCTAAACCATTTCAATAGTTTACGGGTTTTTATAATTTACCGAAGGATCAGTTTACGCAAGTTTTAACTCAACAAATGGTTTAAATCACAACAATAATAAAAACAGAAAACAAGTAGGTTGCCCAGGTTCGAACCCGCGGCCTCTAGCTCACAAGACCAAGCCCTAAGCGCTGAGCTAGTATTCCGATTCGATAATAAACCTGAATGAAATGCTTTTGTTTATACAGTGGGTCGAAATCCAGATTTATTTAGAAAATAAGGAACAAAAACATATGAAGCTGGGACTAGAACCCGCGACCTCGGGGATAGAGGGCGAACGCTTTAACTGTTGGGCTCGCGCCTAACGAAAAACAGAATATATAAATTGTACGGGTCGGGTGTCATCTTCTTCACCCGGAACCCTAATCTCACCGGAGTTTGTTCCGGTCACCGGAAAACGTAAAACATGAAAATAATCCACAGAAAACGTGCGACTAACATAGAAAGTGATTACCTTGAACATGAGATGAGAGATTGATGCATTTTTTTATGTCGAAACCGAACCGGAACTCGTATGCGTACACCGAGCACGGTCACGATTTGCACTTCCAATAGCTTCCGGTTGCTCCTCAGTGTCTCAAGATCACAATTGAGTAGTCGATGGTGGCTTCACGGTGGTCGAATGGCCGGAATTTTGGGTTTCGGTGGCGTTTTGCGGTTGAGGAAAACAGGGTAACGAGAGAGAGTTTGGTTTCTTTTCTTTGGTTGTGCACAATGATTCAGAGCATATCACATTGATTTTGAATTGAGAAGGAAAATTGAATGCTCGTAATTGATCGGTACTGATTGAAAGCTTTAAGTCGGCATTAACGATATCGGTTACGGGGAAGGGAACGATGTTTGTAATCATTTCATTAGCTCTTCAAACTGAGTTTGCCATATTGGCAAGAAAGGCCCCTCCACATATTATATAACTAAGGGAGTTTAGAAAATGAGAAAAATCACCCCTCTAAGTTAAGGGTGTTAACTAATCCTAACAGGGTTAACGGAGAATAACTTTAACCGTATAAATACGTCGTGTCCATCCAAATAAAAGAGACGTATAACGTTTATAATATATAAACCTTAGATACCCACATAAAATGATAAATAATAATCCGTAATTATTTATTTATTTATTTTAAGTTCACATAAAATTATAGATTCAAGAGTTTTTTTGCCATTTTCATCCTTGTGGTTTAATACAAATTGTAACTTCAATCCAATAGTTTAAAAATTGCACCACACACTCTATGGTTTGCAAAAATTGTCAATTTAGTCCATACCACTAACTCCATCCAATATGTCCGTTAAACTATAGGGGTATTTTTGTCAATGTAAGACTCCTCTATTGTTTATCCAGCCACTTTGTTTTTTAAAGCTTGAATATCCATATTTTTTATTATCCATACTAAGTCAATTGAAGAATGGGTCCTCTATTATTTATCCAGCCATTTTGTTTTTTAAAGCTTGAATATCCATATTTTTTTATTATCCATACTAAATCAATTGAAGAATGGGTCCCAGATTGCTTTGGGGTTTCGAAATCCCCAAAGTTCCAAAAACTTTACCCACTAAAAAACTATAAAATAGTTGTTCAATAACCATCTTTATAGCTTGTTGTAGAAAAAGGAGAACACATTTTCCGATTTTAAGATCTATCAAAAAAGAGTTGCTGTTCAAAAAAAGAAAAAAAAAGCACTAAAACCTTAATTAAATTATTGCTGTGCAAAAAAAAAAAAAAACATAACCATTCAACAAGAGTGGCATTTAAACCACTAAAACCTTACAATTCCATAAACTATTCATCAAAAAAGTGACAACCAAAATCATTGTTCTTGCCACAACCATTTATCAAAATACTAGTAGAAGAAGTTAACTAAAAAAACATTAAACATGTAAAATTAACTTTGTTGACCCTCATCCACCTGACCTTGACCTTGACTCTTGCAGGACCTTTGGTGTGTCCTTTTCCCTTGCATATAGAGCAAGTCACAGTATTCCCTTTCCTGACCATTTTTCCATCTATTTCAACCACTGTGTCATGGACACCCACTTTACCTTCACCTTGACTACTGCATGACCTTTTCTTAACTTCATCAACAGCTTTCTTTCTATTTGTCTTTGGTCTTCCAATCTGCTTATGATGTTTAGGGGGTTTAGTGTAGTTGGGCATGCGGATTTGTTCCATAATTCTCTACTAGTTACCGGATCAACAGTCTTCTCATACACTTTCTTCCACGTGTCCAGCTAGTAAATCTTAGAAACCAAGTTTCACGTTCCCCAACATCCAATCTATAAAGTGCCATGTTCCAATTAACTGTAACAGGATGCTTACAAGGCATTGCAGTCAATTCCCACCTTCTACAAGAACAAGTATTCTGACCAACATCTACAACACATTGATCTGCCATGGACCAGTTACCTGGTATTTTGTAGATGTGTTCCAGAGAACACGATATTGTGATGCTTCTTCCTTTATGGCATTGAAAGTCTTAGTTGCATTAGGTGTCAATGGTCCCTTAGACTTTGAAATCGTCTTGTGAAGAACATGAATCCTTCTCATTATGTATTCCCTAATATATTCCAAGCATGTTATTATTGGCTTGTCCTTTGCATCCACAAGCTGCTTGTTAAAGACCTCACATAGGTTATTTAACAATATATCTCTTTTGGCCCTTCCTGCATTTAGTATAATAACAGGTTTGCTCTAAGAAAAAAATATTTCATTTAGTACCAAGAGATAACTAAAAAGCAACTGAATACCTGTAAAATGAGATCTAGCCCAATGTTTTGGTGGAATTTGTTTTAACCATTCAAACAAACTTGCATCTTCATTTTTCACCTGTTCCATTGCCCTCTCAAACTGTGGGATGGTTGTCACACTTGCACACTTCCAGAGAAGTTTCTTAAAGCCCTCACCCCTCCATTTTTGCTTCATATTTTCATGTATGTGCCTTAAGCAATACCTATGTTCAGCACTTGGAAAAACTCTAGCTATGGCTGGAATAATGCTCTACCATTCAACCAACAACTTTTGTTACAATTTGTAAAAAAGTAAAATAATAAAAATGATATGTGGTACCTTTTGTCTATCACAAATAAAGGTAAAAATGGAGTTGGATTCTAGACCAAGGTTATCTCCTAAGCATTCCAAGAACCAAGACCAAGAATCAGTTGTTTCAGCCTCAACTATAGAATAAGCAAGGGGGTATATGCCATTGTTGGAATCCACTCCCACTGCAGTTAAGATCTGTCCAGGATAAGGTCCTTTCATAAAACATCCATCAAGACCAAGAATCTCTCTATCACATAACTTAAATCCTTCTTTGAGAGCACCAAAACAAACATACATCCTTTTAAATTGTCTTGTTAAGGTAGAAGGGTTAGGTTCTCTCTCAACTTCAATTTTCACAGTTGTACCTGGGTTACATTTAATTAATTCATCAGAATAATCCTTAAGTAGTGCATATTGAACCTTATAGTCTCCTTCAATCTTCCTGATTGCCATCTGCCTTGCTCTAAAAATCTTGTGTACAGTGAGATGAATCTGCCACTTCTTCTCCAGCAGTTGTAAAAGAGATCTTACTGGTATGGTGGGGTTAACTTCAAGAATAGGTTGAATCTCCTTAGCAATATAACTAATAGTACACAACCTCATCTTCCTAGTTTGAAAGCATGTATGCTCACCCTTAAATGTTTTAACTACCCAAGTTCTCTCATCTGATTGCTTTGATATGTGTATTAACCAATGGCAACTTGCATCTACCTCTTGTTGGTTTCCCTCAAACACAGGCCTTACTCCACTACAAATAACCCGAAATCTAACTTGATCATTTTTTAGAATTGACAATTGTCTCCTACTCTCAACAACATGCCTTGTAACAAGTAATTTAACTTCAGCCCTGTTGCCAGATGCTTGCCCCATATAAAAACGTGTTGGGTCATCAATATTGAATTTCTTATTCTTTTTTTTTTTTGAGTTTTTTCAACTTTCTTTTCAACGGGGGGGGGGGGGGGTCATTTTCTTCATCACTAAAACTATCAAAGTAATCCAAATTCATATCTTCTGCTTCTTCAACTTCATCATCTACAACATCATCTTCCTGTAAAGCTTGACCAATTTTATGTCCGAAATCAACCATATCCACAATAACATCTTCAAGAATGTTATCTTCATGAACTATAACATCATCATCATTTTGCATATCACCATCTTGTGGCTCATCATTTTGCATCTCATCAACCTTTCAACTCCATCATCACATGGATCAAACACATTATCATGAATAACCACATCTTCAGGCAACACTGTTTGCCAGTGTTCAGTGTATAAATCAATGACCTTGTTTTGTATAACACATTTTAAAAATTCTATTACGTCCATATCATTCCTTAAAGCTCTTAATCCAAAATCCAGATCATTATCTTGAATCTTATAATGCTAGTAAATCTTTTCATCTGCTGGATAGCCTAACTCTTGTATAATTTCATTTAACTCATTCACCGAAAACAGATCCGAATCAAGCATGTCCACATAGTCAATCTTACCTCTAACATACTGCCTATTTGGAAAACTTATGAACCGACCTCCATGATGCAGTTTAACTGAAAAGATGTTAGGGTTTCAACCTATAATCAAACCAAAACGCGATTAAAATCGTTCATCAGATACATCAAATGAAGAATCTTTGGATGGAATTACATAACGTAAACTTGAACGGGATCAAAGTCTTGATTAGTGCTACGAACAAACCACAGACTGAGCACCATAGCGTTGCAATCGCGCTCTCAGTGTTCTAAAATGATGGTAGCAATCGTTCAATACTTTTGTTGGAGACTTGCGTTGCAATCGATCTGAGGCTTTTAGGTTGGTCTTCGAAGGGTTTCTGTGACAAAGGTTGTATTATTTTAGATGGGTCTTCGATTGATCTGAGGCTTTTAGATGTATTATTTTAGTATGGACAAAAATAGTGGTATGGACTAAGGGTTTATTCGAAGGGTTTTAGATTTGGGTGGCAATCACAAGCAAACATATTTATGGTTGTATTATTTTAGTGCATTAGTATTTTAGTGATTATTTTTTTGTACCACAAACGAATTGACAAAAATACCCCTCCAGCTTAACGAACATACTGGATGGGTTAGTGGTATGGACTAAATTGGCAATTTTTGCAAACCATAGAGTGTGTGGTGCAATTTTTAAACTATTAGATTGAAGTTACAATTTGTATTAAACCACAGGGACGAAAATGGCAAAAAAACTCTAGATTCAAACATATTCTTGTGTGTTTAAACTCACATAAAATCATTAAATGCTACATATACTTACATGACATTTGTCACATAAAATCATAATGCGAATACATATACATATATATCACATAAAATCATAGTTCAAGTGTCACATAAAATGACAAAATGTTCACATGGAATCATAACGAATGATTCACATAAAATCATAGAATATAAAACGTCTAGACTTTAAGTACATGCTCGCATAGTGATGGTTTCACAAGCCCTAGATGCTTTGATCAACATAAGTCAATCACATAAATGTTCACAAAACATTTATATAAGTTAAAGTTAATGTTCTCACAACATTTATATTACTTTAGTTATGTTTATATAAATTAGGAAAAAACCAGAAAAGACGGATTGTCACAGTATCGCCTTATTGAAGAATTTTCGTCCTAAAAATTGAATAACGTGGTTAACAAGTTGGTCACAAAAGAAAGAAAAACTTTTCTGAGTCGTCACAACATCCCCTTGTTAAAAAATTTCGTCCCGAAATTTAAGTCGGTGGTAACTTATTTAAGAATCGAATTGACGACAACGTATCGAAAGAATCCAGGTTTCATAGTCCAAAAGGAGTCAAGAATGTGTGCCCGATGTTGAGAAGATGTCAGAATTTTAAGGATTTTAAGAAGGGTTTAAAACGAGGTATAGAAAACGATTTTCTTATCCAGCGTTCTCCTATGAGAAGAGCTCAACAAATGTAGTACAGGAATCGTGTTGCGTGACCAGGCCGAACAGAGTGACACGATAACATAGGTATCTGAAATCAAAATTTTAATATGAAAGAGAATCATAATACAACTGAATAGTCTCCAGCTATTGTACTCAATGCGGGTAGTAATATTTCCATTTCGTGTCTGGTTTTCAGTTTAGGCATTCACACTTACCAATAACCCAGTGAATTGAAGAGAAAGAAATTTGAGTATGAGAAAAAAAATTAGGTGTGCATATGTCAATAGGTGTTTGTTTAATAGTCCAATTGTCACGAAAACATAAACATCTGAATTCGCCTACCAACTAGCAAATAGCATAGAATTACACAAGACTAACCAAGTTAACATGGGGACCCATTGGTTGATTGAGTACTTTATGAAGTTATGGCCAATCAAGTTCACATGATTCATAATAACATTCAAATTCATATTTCATGCAATAACGGTTCAGATAGCATACGAGTTTCTACGACGATTTCTTTTAAAGGTTGATGAGGTCAAAGCGTACTAGCATGCAATCTATCATGAAGGTTTTACCATACAACGCATACAATTATCCCAACACCTTATACACTAGCATACACCCCTAACATGACATATTTCTAGCATATAAGTTCATAAACTAACTAACACAACCCATACGGTGCAAAGTTGACGGGGAAACTTCACACAGTCTTGTCATTCCCACTGAGGTAGGAGACTTAGAACCTTGTATGGTGTATGGTTTTTACACTCAATCAAGTTAATACATTCACGACATGTCATTTTTTGGTTCCTAACACGTTTCATACACATAACTAATCATGCAATTCTATGCAACTTATGTTTAAACCAGCACTTCAATGATTAATCCTTTTCTATACCCTAAACATAGGATTAGATTCTCAAATTTAGCATGCATAAACGTATATGTTTTATAAACATTTCTCGTGAGAAGATCAAAAGAAAACAAACTATTTATCATTGCTTAAATGGTTTAACAGTTTACTGACAACACACTGATTTTGTGACAAAGGACTGAGGTCCAAAGAGAAATCGAATCAAGAACCCATGGCCATTTAAAAGGTAACACGTAGCAGTTTGTTTTAGAAAAGTATTACTCAATTCTGTTAAGAAATTTTCAAGTAATAACATAGACAATTAGGTTCAAATTCAAGTTAGAGTTCAGTATCATGCAACATATCATCATGCACATTACCCTGCTAAAGAATACAAAAAAAATAGGGCGAAAGTTCAACAAAACAAAGATGTAAACTACAAGGTACTGAATATCGGAAGGTGCTCATCAAACAGGAGAATAACAAATTTAGGATGAAGAGCGCCAACGGCTTAGTTCGTGAATTCTAGTAAGCGATGAGATAGCAAGCTTATGATAATCGTAACTACCCTTTTCAAGGATGACATGTGAGTTTAAACTGGCACTGGCAAAGATACCAGCAGGGAGGGTTCAAATAACATAATGGATAGTATAAAATTCAAAGAGAAATATGTAGCATGCTTGACAGGACTTGGCAAGGAATTCGCGTAAATAGATATCGAAATGAACGTGTCAACGGTTATATAATCCAATAGAGTAAACGTCTTGTTAGGGAAATCTTCATTGTCTAAGCTCACCAGTGTGCCCAAAAGTTCAAATGGTCTCTAAAATTAAGATAAAGTATGAAAGTATTATAAAAGGGTGTCCGCAAAACACAAAACATTAAGATGTTCAGCAGTGGCTTTGGCTTGGGTTGCTTGTTCATATGCGTTTTTGTTAGGGTTCAGTGCAGGTTTACCACAGTTCAAAAGATCTAATCGGGTGTTCCATAGAAGGGTTGGGGCTATCACCTCAGTGAATGCCAGAGAGTTTATAAAAACAGGCAGTCGACCCAAAAGTAGTGTCCTTCAAACGAAAGTCGACCTACTTCTCAACACATGCTTTTAAAGGTTGGAGTTGTTCATTGGATCATGCAGTTTGTCAATAATAAGAAAAAAAAATCTCTGGGTTGTAAAACGTTGATGTTCATCTGAGTTAGAACTCACGTCTGAGTCGTGGCAGGAAATTTTCTTTAGGAGAGTTTCCTTCTAGACTCGGACAATTGACTACATGGAGTTTGTTTATTTCGGGCATGTCTCTTTTGGTAGGAATACCTAAGAGGTATATGTGATCTCAGAAAAGGTAGCATTAAGCAGTTTTGTTGAGGACCTAGTCCCGTTAGATGGAGTTTCTCAAGATGATGCTCTTGTGTATGACTCTAAAGTCAATCCTTGGTCCGGTACTGGTCCCACATTCAACGTGCCACTAATGTTTATATATAGGGTGTATCGCAGCTAACCCACCACACTACCAGCACCTTGAAGGTGTACCAGCTACCCACTATTACTAGATATTAGTCAAACACACCGGATATTTTTATCGGAAGCAGGGGACGTCAAGTTTCTCACATACGCTTGAATGTAAAGGGGGCGAGTGAGTAAACCTCAATACGTTGTGCAAACAAAAGGTGTAAAGTTTCCATTCACAATATCAGTAAGATGCGTGAGGTTTGCTATTCTAGCGAAGGTTGTCGAGAGGTTGGCACATGTAGTGCGAATATCATACACTTCAGATTTCAAGACGAACAAAATTTTAAACAGGCCATAAGGTTTAAGTTCAGGCTTGGGGTTCATCAATGAAAGTTTTCTGAAAAGGACGATGAGGATTAGTGTACCAAAAATTTTTCGATAGTTGCTATGACCGGAGCGTTAATAAATATACAGATGTATGGATAACTTGGTGTACTCAATGCGTATGAAGGGAAATGCAAATCGATGGTATAATTAGCTTTTGATAACAAGAAGCTCATGCTCGATGGGTGCAAACAGAGTTTCCATGAACGAATTTGTATTATCACTACGATAAAGGCACAGGGTGGTCTCATCATCAATGGTGTTAACTAGTTGGAACGCTAACCATGAGTGTAACACTTGCTGGTTCAAAGCTTGAAAGTTTACACAGGCATAAGGATTACAAAATCGCAAAAATTAGGAATTTACCAGTTGCTGAATCACAAAGGTTCAAATCGTGCACGCAAAATCGATAACACAGGTTCAAAAGGTCAATCAGAGTAGCCATTACGTCTAACTGGAAGTCAGTAGTTTGAAAATCAGGAAGGTTTTTCACTAACATTACCCCCATTAGAGAAAGAAAATATGTTTGCGGTGAGGTAAGCAGGCTATACAATCGCGACGATGTTGTTGGCAACAAGTTTTGGTTCGCACAATAAGATCAACAGTATGAATCCTCAGAGGGAACTCCACAAGAGTTTTCTGCCAAGAAGTACATTTCAGTGCTCGCGAAGTATACTTTATATAATTCGTTTATCCAATGCGGTCTGGAAAATCGTCCACTGAATGTATATCCAAATCGTCTCATGATCGTAAAGTTCCATAGATTGATGTGGTAGGTAAAGTCGTAAAGGTAGGATTGTGATCCAAGATAAATTCAAACCAGCCAAAGGTCTCGATGAGAGTGTTCGTAGTTAGAGAAAAACTTGTCATTAAAATGAATAGGTGAAACGATGTCCTACTAGGACCAATCTTCGTAATATGCTCCAAAAAATGATCACAAATGGATTAGATTCCAACAGTAAAAAGGGATCAGATCAGGTGGGTAGCGTTTACAATGATGGAGGACTTCAACCATCCGGTTGAGGCCTAACATGATCTACATTCATATGACCTGGGGTTTAAGATAAGAGATTGTATCCTTTACAACCATCAGCTTGCTGTTTTGGATTCCCCAAGATTTGCATACACTGCAAATTACATTTACGTTGTAGGATCGATATAAGTCAGAGTTAAACTTAAACAAACCCCTTTACTTGCAAATATAACCCTGCGGAATTAAAGTTATATTTCATTTTTCTTAAGCAATGTCAAGTTCTTGTATAATGTAAATGCTTGATTTGCAGAATAGTAGTAACAACAAAGTATCAAATACTCGGCACTATTTGCATTAACTCAAAGCTACACTATTACAAGTGATGACAGCTGTTGTGTAAACTGAGAGCTAACAAGCTATATATAGTGCAGATGAGATCAATCACAGCCATTGATCTCATGCGATCTAATATAGACCGTAAACTAAAAAGTCAAATACAAACTACTAAAAGAATAAACATCGGCAATTGGAATATCTTGCGTGTTTGCAGCAACATACTACTTTAGGAGAGCGGCTTGAATCAGATATAGAAGCATACGAGAAGCTTTTGCAGGATATCTCAGGAAAAGTCCGGTTGAACTCATTATCTGGTGGATAATCGAGTTCACCCGAAATATTCGCTAAAAGACAAAACTGCTTCTTTCCGCTTGAATTGCCAGTTCCGCTTGAAGTGAGAATTCCGCTTCAACATCAACTTCAGCCGGAACATAGTAAAATTGACATTCAACCGGAAATCTTCCAAGCGCAATATTCCTTACAATCTCCCCCTAAGCTGATGCTGTCAAATTCCAATGTTTATCTTCAAAAATTGACTTGTACCCAAAAATCTTTTTCACCTTGTTCTACTTGTCCGTGGTTCTGATGCTGGCATCAAGGTTCTGAGACAGCTCTTTGGTGTTAGTTTTGGTCACCTTCACATGTTTAATTGAATCCCAGTCTATTTCGCTCCATTCTTCTTGAACAGAAATGGACTCATAAATTGTAAAGGTGCCATCAGCTCTGTGAACATAAAAGAGTTTCTCCTCCTCTTCTAAATGATAAACTTTATTTCACTGGTAGGCACTTCATCTTCTTCTTCTGCTGAGTCACCATCTAAACTACTTCTGTAGAGCATTCCACATTCTAGCACAGTTGGCTCAATGACAAGCCTTAACATGTGCTCAGCTCTTGAAGGATTCAAAATTTCTCTAAGTTTTAGGATGATGTCTGTCATCTGCAGCAGAGTAAGTTGTGAAGTGGCCTTGTGAACGTTTACAACTTGAGTTATGCCACTTGCCATAGTAAAGGTAAAATCAAATGTGGCTTCATCCACTGTCCAACCCACAATTTGTCTTTTACTGGGTGGAGCTTTTCTCTTTTGTCTTCGATTTCTTTTGCTCTTGGCATGCATCAGTTTCCTTTTTCTGACCAATCTTTCTTTATCAGAATCAACTGTAGATTCTGGCACAACAGGTCTCTTGCCTTTGTCAGATGAAGAAGGGCCAGCTTGGGCTTCAATAGGTTTGGTGATGTTGGTGGAGGGTTCATTGATGGTGAGTGGAGGAAGGGAGGTTTGTGAGGGTGGTTTACTGGCTTTAAGAGTTGGGCTAGAAGGTGGAGTAGGTGGGAAAATATCAGAAAAATTTATAGTAGGTGGAGGCCTCTTCTTGAAAGGAATAATGGGTGTAAAGTTGTCTGTTCTGTACCGCGGGTTGGCAAGCTTGGTGGCTACTTTCTTGGAGATGGAGGGTGGTTTGTAGGGTATGATGGCAAGTGACTGTAAAGAAGATGGAACTGTTGTAGGCATTGGGTTTGGGTTGTAAATAAATGAAGGTGGAGGTGGTACATCTACAAATTCAATGAATTCTGGTTTAACATTAGCAGTTGTTGTACCTGAGATCAACTCTGACGATGAAGGCATCACCAGTTTAGGATTGACAGCAGCAATTTCTCCTTTCAGTTCATAGAAGATTTCATCAATCAAGCTGCAAAGTCCCCTAACTTTCATCTGAGCTATCTCTTCCTCTTTCCTCAAATTTCTAACCACAAATGCCCTTTTTACCTTTTTCAGCAGTAGGTAATTCTCATCATTCTTTACCAGCTTGGTAGGCAATTGAGAAGCAATGGAGATTAACCTCTGCCTATAAGCATCAGATACTGCATCCAAATCATAATCCTTCAGTCTCCAGTTGAAAGACCTAGTCTTGGCCTCTTAGAGTAAGTTTTCAAACACCCCATCTTGCAGATACAAATCATATTCCTTCTGAAGTTCTTTTGCTAGCCTTTCATCCTCTGCTATTCTTTTGGCATTTTCCACCATTTTTACTATAGCCTCAGCTTCAGGAGTCTGCACCACCTGTTGAATAGATTTTGGAACATCAGCTTGAACAGGTGTTTCCGCTTGAACATGTTCTGAGCTCCTTAAGGTTATCAAAGTTTCGGCTATATCTTCTGCTCCTTCACTCCTGTGTTCTTCCGGTTGAACTTCCGGTTGAACCTGATTTTGCCCTTCAGTCACCACCTGAGGTTTGGTGACTTCAGGTTCTTTATCTACTATTTCCAGCACCTCAGTTCCTTCTCCTTCACCGATCAAATTTTCGTCTTCCCCTTCAGTCATTGTAGCAACTGCAACTGTTGCAGTGCTTTCTTCAATATCAAGTGCTGCCTTGCTGGTGGAGGCAATAGTTCCTACCACTTGATCACTGGCTCTTTCAGCCGGAAAAATGACATCCTTGAGGAGTGTCGTGATCATGTTAATGTGCTCAGGAAGAGCACCAGCAACCAGCATGGATGACTGTACTAATTTAGCAAGATTTGGGTCCTCAAAAGGAGAAATGGCAATCAGTTGACTGCATCTCATGGTCACCCAACTATCTTCAACTGAAAAGGGATTCACACCAATTCTTTGGCAAGCTGTGGCTCTAACTTCAGCCGGTATCCTTTCCACTTCTTCAATTTCTGTGATAACAGGTTTTGATGGCATCTTCTCCCCCAATTTGACAGTATCAGCTTCATCAGTTGCAATAACTTCATCAGCATCTCTGATAGGGCTTGAAGGACCTGCTCCAGTTTGAATAGGATCAGCTTGAACCAATTTAGCAACAGTAGTGTTGAGAGTTTCAACCTGTGCTTGCAGAGAAAGGTACAACTTCGTCAATTCTGGTAGTGTAAGACTATCCTTAACTGGCTTTTTACCAGTATCCTTGGAAAAACCAAACTATCAATCCGAGATTGATCAGCATTGGTACCCATGGCTTCTTGGCACCAGGGATTCTCCTCATCTGTTTCAGCAGCCCTTGGTTCCAATAAAGGACTTCCAGGTGCTGATTCAGAGAAGATTGTCGCAAATTGGGTCTTATTGATGTTACTACTGACACCAAGATCCAGTAGGGATCCTTGGGCAGCAGCAGCCCTTTTTGCATGAATCTCTTCATGACTCCTGAGATTCACCTCCGGTGAGGAGTGGGGTTGCAGAGCTACTGGGTCCTGGCTTATCGGGATGTTCTCATGTAATGAGGCAGGTGAGTTAATAACACCTTCATTTAAGCCAAGTATAGGAGCACTGTCACTCCTAGGTGACAGGGGTAGTAGGGGTGAAAAATGTTCAGATGGGGATGGTACATCTGTTTCTAATAACTCCCCCTCAACTGAAGGTTCATCCCTAAGAGATAATCCCAATTTTACCAGTTTCCGCTTAGGCTTTTTGCCTTGGGCGGGGTTAGAAGCTTCGGGTTGGCTGGTGGTGCTAGGTGGAGGAGACCTAGTGACCACATTTCTCTGTCTTTTAAAAATGACAGGAGGTGAGTTGGATGAGGAGGTGGCAGTGGTAGTGTTTGTGGGAGCTTTCCTCTTTTTGGATTGAAAGACTTTGAGTGAAGAGGAAGCTGGGACAGATGTGGGATCAGATACTGTTAGGTCTACAGTTCTGTCATCTTGAGCTTGGGGCTCAGTTGCTGCTACAGTTTCCGGTTGAACCTCTGCAGTAGCAGGTTCATCAGGAAACTGCCTTGGAGTTGGTAAGGGGTAGTCAATGTCCCTTCCAAGAAATGCAGACTTGTTTAAAGCAAGGTTGGAAAAAGTTTTCTCATTCAGAAGTTTCTGATGCAAAATTGTACCAAGCCAAACTATTGGGGGTACTCTTCTTTGAGAATGTAAGTTAAAAATCTAGGATATAGGTAAACATATTCAGAATTGACATTAAATTTTAGGGCTTGAAAAATGAGTTTGGAAAAATTAAAATTTTCACCTTTTACCATAGCATAGAAGGCAGAAGCTTGTTCGCTGGAGAGCTCGTCAAATCCGCCCTTCTTTGGAGACAATCTGAGTTCTTTGGATACCACAACCCAAGCTTTGGTTGTCCTTTGAGGTATCTAAAGATTCACTTCACAGCTAACATGTGTGATTCCTTTGGTTGACACTGGTATCCAGCACATAAACAGACACTAAACATGATGTCAGGTCTGCTGGCTATGAGATAGAGCAGTGATCCAATCATTGCCCTGTAGAGGTGAACATCCACTGGTTTGCCACTTAAGTCACTGTGTAATTTGTGAGAAGTGGAGATGGAAGTTCTTGAGGTTGAAACATACTGCATATCAAACCTTTCTAGCATATCTAGAATGTATTTGGAGTGATTCAAGAAAATTCCATTTGCAGTTTGCTTCACTTGCAAGCCTAAGAAGAAGTTCAGTTCTCCCATTGAACTCATCTCAAACTTAGATTGCATCAATCCCTCAAACTCTTTGCATAAGGCAGCACTGGATGAACCAAAGATGATGTCATCGACATAGATTTGTACCATCAAAGTATCTTTGCCATCAGATTTCACAAACAGTGTTTTGTCAATAGCTCCCCTCTTGTAGCCATTCACTAGGAGATAGTTTGAGAGTGTCTCATACCATGTCCTAGGAGCTTGCTTGAGATCATATAAAGCTTTAATCAGCTTGCAAACCTTGTTGGTATAATGAGGGTCTTCAAAGCCTGGAGGTTGCTTGACATACACATCCTGTTCTAAAAGACCATACAGAAAAGCACATTTAACATCCATTTGAAATACCAAAAAGTTTTTAAATGCAACATAGGCAAGAAATATTCTGATTTCTTCAAGCCTGGCCACAGGAGAAAAAACTTCATCATAGTCAATGCCTTCTTCCTGTTTGTAGCCTTGTGCTACAAGTCTGGCCTTGTTTTTTATCACTATTCCTCTATCATCCTTCTTGTTTCTGAATACCCATTTAGTTCCAATTGGTTCTTCGCCTTCAGGTAAGTCTACCAATTCCCAAACCTTCTGTTTATTAATCTGAAATAATTCCTCTTGCATTGCCTCTACCCAACTTTCATCTTCTAATGCATCATTGATCTTTGTGGGTACTTCTTGAGACAGATAAGCAGCATGCAGGAAAATGTTTGCATCAATAGACTTGCTTCTTGTCAGCACAGGAGCTGACAAGTCTCCTATAATATTCTCCCTTGGATGATTCTTACCAACTCTCCTATCAGGAAATAGTGGGAATTCATGGCTTCTCCCATTGTGAGGAATATTGAGTTGAGGTAATAACTCAATATTGTTGGTTTGTGATACAGGTTCTGAACTTTCAGTTGCTTCATGAGAACTGGGGACTGAATCTGAAATTAGATGCTCAAAACTATACTCATTTGAACCAGCATCAGTTGAGTCGTTAGATTCATTGTTCTCAGAATTTACTGAAAAATTGTTTTCCGGTTGAATTTCAACCGGAGATTCTACTGCTACAGGATCCGCTTGAACTTCAACCGGAAGTTCATCCGGATAAACTTCTGCATCAGCAAGAACAATTTCAGAGGTTTTCTTTGAGTTGTTGGGTTTCACAGGCTTGGTGCTGATGGATGAAAAGAAGGTAGGTTGCATTTGCAGTTCCTTGGCGCTTATCTGCCATATATCATCAGCTGATCTTATGTGATTTTGCTTATGTTCCTGTTCCTGCACTGTTGAACTCAATGGCTTCTCAATGGTAAAATTGAAAGCAGTGGTTAGTGCATCTATGTCAAATAACCAGTCTGGTTGAGATACAAAACTGTTAAGAGATTTCTCATTAAAAGTCACATTAATGGTTTCCTCAACAATTTTAGTACTTTTATTGTATACCCTGAATGCTTTTGACACACCAGAATATCCAACAAAATATCCTTCATCTGCCTTTTCAGCAAATTTAGGCAACAACCTATTAGTTATCAAAATAGTAACAGGACAGCCGAAAGATTTAAAGAAGTAAATGTTAGGTTTTCTACCTCTCCAAAGCTCATAAGCAGTTTTATTTTTACCCTTAACAATCAAAGTCCTATTTTGGACATAGCAGGCAGTGTTCACTACTTCTGCCCAAAATATCATAGGTAACTTAGAATCTGCTAGCATTGTTCTAGCAGCCTCAATCAATGTCCTATTTCTCCTTTCAGCAACACCATTTTGCTGTGGAGTTCTAGGAGCACTGAACTGTCTAAGGATTCCCTTTTCCTCACAAAATGAGTTCAAAACATGATTTTTAAACTCAGTGCCATTGTCACTTCTGATTGTCCTGACTTTCAGTTTTGCTTGATTTTCTAAAGATGCAATTAGTGTTTTCAACAAATCACCAGTTTCATCTTTTGTTTTTAAGAAAAGCACCCATGTATATCTAGTGTAATCATCTATTATGACAAGGCAGTATGACCTTTTCCCTATGCTCATCACTCTAGTTGGACCAAACAAATCCATATGCAAAAGTTCTAGAGGTTGAGTGATAGAAGACTCAGTTTTGGGCTTGAAAGAGATCTTGTGTTGCTTACCCTTGAGGCAAGAAACACAGTGTTCAGAACAGTTGAACTGCTTGTTAGGAAGATCCTTAACTAAACTGAGATTCACTATTCTGTTCATGTTCTTGTAGTTAACATGACATAACCTCCTATGCCACAAATCAGACGCATCCACTGAGGCTTTGGATATAAAGCATGCAATTCCACTGGCTGGAGTGGCAGCAGACAGATCCAAAATATATAGTCCTTCTCTCCTAGATGCTCTGAGCAACACAAGTTCCTCGAGGATTTTAACACCAGGTTTCAAGACTATGGCCTCTTTCTCAGTAAACATCAAATTCAAATTCTTGTCACACATTTGTGAGACACTAAGTAAATTGAAATTTAATGTGTCAACAAAATTTACCTTGTCAAAGGTAAGCATCCCATTACTGACAGCACCTTGTGCAATAATGTGTCCTTTTGCACTCCCAAAGGCTACAGGACCTCCATTTATGTTTTTGGGGTTTTCCAATACATGCTTATTTCCTGTCATGTGGCAAGTGCATCCACTGTCAACAACCCATAGGCTCTGTTGGCCTTTATTATGCACCTACACACAAAGGAAATTGATTAATTTCTAAAGGGAACCCAAGCCTTTGAGGTCTTGGGCTTGCTAGAAGCATCATAATACTTGTATTCTTTAAGTACTAAAGTATTTAGTATTGGATCCTCATTCAGCAGGTCATCTTGGTCAATGTTCAAGTGTTCAGGCTGTGTACTTGATTGACATTGCCTGTCAGTTTTGCTAAGCCTTCTCTCAGCAATTTTCCTCTCTCTATATTCCCTATACTTCTTTTGTTTGTTGGTCAAAACCTTTGGCAGCTCACTGGGTGAGATGTAGGTCTGATCAACTCTAGTCACTGGTGAGATTCTAGCATTTAAGTTTGAAAATTTATTGGTTTGGCTAGATCTCTCACTATGGAATGCAGCAGTTGCACTTCCACTTGAGCTAGAAGGAACTTTCGGTTGAGAGTTGTGCTTGTTTTTCACAAAATTTTCTCTAGAGAAGGTCTTACCTCTAGATGGGTTTCTCCTTTCTTGACCTTCACAAAGGTCGTACTCATCAGTGAACTGAACCCTGGGTCGTTGTCTAGGTGCAGTAACTGATCTGAGTGTTTTGGAGATTTCCGGTTGAACTACTCTTCCGGTTGAAAATTTTTCCGGTTGAAGTTCAGCCGGAACCCTGTTTGATTTTAAGACTGAAAAACTTCCATTTTTGTCGTTCCCAATTAAAATTTTGTTTGACTCAGTATCAAAATACTTCATTGTGTTACTTCTTACAGGTGAGGTTCTACCTGTAGATCTTTTCTGAGTAGAAACATTTTTGGGTTTTAACAAATTTTGACCTTTGCTCAATGGATTGAATTTGCATGTTGCAGCCATGTGCCCTTTTTCACCACAGAAAACACATTCAAACATTTTTCTTTGATAAGTATCTGTGTTTTTGGTTATCTTTTCATTAGTGACCTGGAGGTAAGTAAGCTTACCCATTCTCTCAGTTTCACTTGGTTTTGGCTGCTCAGGTAGTTTTCCTCCAACTTTTGAATCTTTTGGCTCATAAATAGTTGGTGGTGGAAAAGCAACTTTTGGTTTTAAAACCTTGGATTGGTCAACAGATGCTGATGTGCTAGCATCTTTGACTTCACAGTTTGAAGATGATTCAACAGGTTTTGATTCAGATGACGAAGATGCATTACTGTCAACAATTAGACTCACACTGCACTCCTTCTGAAGTGCTTGGATTGGAGCAATTACAGGTGAGTATTCCTTGGGTGGTTCAACATTGTTGTACCCAATACCTGTTTTCCCATGCATTTCCCCATTCCAAAGTTTCTCAGCTTTCTTGTTAGCTGTTTGGAATTTGTCACAGGTGAACAAGGCATCTTTTAGATTAATTTCAAGAACATCATTTTCTGCTTTTGCATCTTTTTTTTTCTTGTCTTGAAATAGTTAGTTTGCTCAATAAATCATCTAATTGTATCTCCAAAATGGAGTTAGTTTGCTTCAAAACATCAAATTCTTTGTTTAAATTTTCAATTTTGGTGATGTATGCAGTTTCAGTTTTCTTAAAGCAATTCTTCAACTCATTCAAGTTAGAAATTTCATTAATCAGATCAGTGTTATGTTTCCTGTATTTTGACACTTGTTCTATGCAGGCAGGGCTGCACAGATTTTCCAAAACTTTTTTAGGAATCTCATTTACCTGTTCAGTTGAATCTTCTTTAGCCATCAAAGCATGGTTGATTGGCTCAAACTCAGTGATAAAGTCATCCCACTCATAGCATTCAGTCTGGTTAGCTATAGTTGCCACCACATTTTGATTTCCAAGTGGTTTTGGTTGAGTTGGCTGCTGGTTGCTGTTGTTGTTGTTGTGTTGACTGCTGTTGTTGTTGCTTCCATGATTTGATCTCTGTTGGACATTGTTGTTATTGTTTTGTCCATCTCTCCTTGGCTGCTTGCATTCCCTGGCAAAATGGCCAAGGTGGTGACAATTATAACATTTAGCTTTAGATTTATCCAACCCAATTGATGATCCCTTTGACCCTTTATAAGTTCTTCCAGTTCTTTTATAAAATCTTTGGGCCCTTACAGAAACCATAGCTAATTGAGTTACAATGTCCATCTCTTCTAGATCATCTGCTCCTATGCATTCCAAGTCTTCACGTGTGAAGCCTTGAGATGAGTCAGTTGCCACATAGGCAGAGTGAGAGTTGTCAAACAGTGTTGAAGAACTCTCTGAGCCTCTAGGTGACTCAATGAAACTGACTGAGGGTGAGTGATATTGAGATGAATTTGAGATCTTTTGAAAATCAGTTGTAACCAAAGCAGTGGTTTGCAACCGTGGTGATGCTTCAGGAAAGTTGTTCTGCTTAAAATTAAGCTCCATTTCATAAGCACTAAGGACTCCATGGAGTTCACTTAGTTTAAGCTTTTTGAGGTCCTTGCACTCCCTGATGCTGACTGTGTAGACAGTCAACACTGGAGGTAAGGATCTCAAGAACTTCCTGTTGGCATCAGCCTGTTCAGTTTTTACTTCTACCTTTTGCAATTCATCAAGAAGTGAAACAAATCTAAGGTACTGGTTGGTCATAGATTCACCAGTTTTGTAAGTAAAGTTTTCATATCTTTGTTTCAAAACATCTTTCTTGTTTTCCTTAACTTCACTAGACCCTTCATACATCTCACTGAGAGCATTCCACAAGCCATGTGCTGTCTTATATCCCTTGAACCCTACCAGTATAGAGTTGGGTAATGCAGCCTGGAGAGTCCAGTAGGCCTTGTGATCATATTCAAGCTCAGTATAATCAGCTTCAACATATTTGTCTAGTGGTTTTAGTATTTGCACTTGGGCATCATCAGCAGATTGAACAGTTGGATTGTAAAGACCTACAGTCAACCTGTTCCAAATGCGTCTGTCTAGGCTTCTAACAAAACCTTCCATCCTAAGTTTCCAAGTATCAAAGTCATCAGGAGTGAAAATTGGTGGTTTGTTAGAGCTACCATTAAGTGAACCAAGAGTTAAGTCAGTCATTGTGAAAAACAGTTGCTTGTAGAAATCAAGTAAGCAAGTAAAGTATTAACTTTGAAGCACTAGAAGTCTTCAAAGTAAAGAGCCAAAGCTCTGATACCAATTGTAGGATCGATATAAGTCAGAGTTAAACTTAAACAAACCCCTTTACTTGCAAATATAACCCTGCGGAATTAAAGTTATATTTCATTATTCTTAAGCAATGTCGAGTTCTTGTATAATGTAAATGCTTGATTTGCAGAATAGTAGTAACAACAAAGTATCAAATACTCGGCACTATTTGCATTAACTCAAAGCTACACTATTACAAGTGATGACAACTGTTGTGTAAACTGAGAGCTAACAAGCTATATATAGTGCAGATGAGATCAATCACAGCCATTGATCTCATGCGATCTAATCTAGACCGTAAACTAAAAAGTCAAATACAAACTACTAAAAGAATAAACATCAGCAATTGGAATATCTTGCATGTTTGCAGCAACATACTACTTTAGGAGAGCGGCTTGAATCAGATATAGAAGCATACGAGAAACTTTTGCAGGATTGGACTTTCTAAAAAGACATCTCAGGAAAAGTCCGGTTGAACTCATTATCTGGTGGATAATCGAGTTCACCCGGAATATTCGCTAAAAGACAAAACTGCTTCTTTCCGCTTGAATTGCCAGTTCCGCTTGAAGTGAGAATTCTGCTTCAACTTCAACTTCAGCCGGAACATAGTAAAATTGACATTCAACCAGAAATCTTCCAAGCCCAATATTCCTTACATACGTGTGCACCCATAACTGTAATTTACCCTATATGGTCACCCTAGTTCCTCTTACTTCAGCTACCAGGTATTGTGGAGTACATATGAGATCCTCAGAGTGGGTCTCAGGAATAGGGTCACTAACCCAAGGTTATCTTGACCAGATTCGTTACGGAGAAAAGTCTCGAGAGCAACATGTTCGCTTTAATTGGATTGACCCACCCGAAGTGAGCCAACCAGAATTTTAGCTCAATAGGATCTGAATAGGGTTTATAACCATGACCAAAGCTAAGATCGACGTTAGAGAATAGTTACCACACATACAGACGTGATCACAATCCGTACATAAATAGAAAATTTTAATTGGCCCACATCAGGTTCCGTTGAGGTTATAAGAGTTGTACTCAAGTTGTATTATTTCAACGCACAACGCGATTAGGTTGAGAAGGGGAAAGATCTTAAAAGATCAGAGCAAATGTGAAAATGATCAGGATAACGGAAACAGATACAAGTGCCCCATAGGCAACCACTTGAATCCATACTTTACTGACTCTAGTGAAGCTAAATGATCGCGCTACTAGCACATCATAAATACATTTCATGAACATGAGAGTTCAGCGATGTAGATAGGTCAGGTTCAACCAGAATCTCACACACTAAGAGAAAAAGGTTTAATGTGACAACCTGTAAGTTTCCTAAGTCAACTCATATAATAATACGTGTAATTACCTGTTTCTGTGTGCATAAATCTGTGTTTTAGTTAACGTAGATAACATATCATGCAACTATACGTTAGTCTTGGCGTAACCCTAAATTAACATTTCGACGATCGACCTTAAAAACAAGGATGTTACATATATATATCCGATGGAATTTCAATAACAAGAAATTTCACCACAACTATGTGGTTTAATATAAAAAGAATTTTTATATTACCTTGTCACTTTTGTAGTATTTAAATTACATGCAAAGTTCGTAACGTTACTACGACGTAAAAATATCCAATGAACGCTTGAGTTTATTTATTTATTTGTCAACTACGTCAAATAGTAAACTCTTTAAGTGTTTAGTATTTTTACAACGAAAAACCATTAGGTTTTTATATAAACATTTAACATCAACATTTTTTCACCATTTAACCCCAGCTATATTTAAACAAGACTTGAATCCCTTATTTTTACCAACTATGATTTATTATCCTCCATGCATATTCATTTCCATGCATGATCAAATTCAATTGTCACCTTTGATCATATTGTCTTTCGTGATCAAAACCCGACACCCGATAATTAGTAACCAACATTAGTAGTAATCCACCACCTTTGCTTATTCTTTCACTAATCTCCCAACCATAATGTGACGCCCACTCCCAGTCTTGGCTCCAGGAGGGGTCACGTGTTGGATTTACTCATGAACACATGGTACAACAGAGATAACTAAGCAGCGGAAATAAAAAAACTTTTCATTTATATATATATAACGAGTTACAATAGTAAGGAAGATAATAACATCTATAACTAGATCTTATCTATAGCTATGCCAGTCTACTACCGAGTCATTCCTGATAGCTTGCCCATCTAATCTCCCCTTGCTAGAGCCCTTCCCTTGCTACTTTAAACATCACCGATACCTGACATACATGCTTTTAAAGGTCAGCTTACGCTGGTGAGTTCTAAGTATTTAAAACTTTTACCTTTCCTTGAAAGGTTACTTTAAACATTTGGGCCTAACGACCCTTTCTTTATAAACGTTTTAATAGGCATAAAACATAACAGGATTATACCAAAACATTTAAATATTCAGTATTAAAAATCATTTAATAATCTAAAACATACCTCAAACATTTGGGCCTAACGACCCCTTCTTTATAAACATTTATCAGGTATAAAACATAACAGAGTTATACCAAAACATTTAATCATTTATCCTTTATCAGGTATAAGACATAACAGAATTATACCAAAAACATTTAACTATTCATTCTACTAAGCATTGTCTATTGGAACCACGTTAGTTCCTCGGGCAACCGTCGCCACCCGAAACCTTTCATAGAGTAACCGTCGTTACCCCGGGGAACCGTCATTCCCCGCTTCTAGTTGCACAACCACCTTTTCCCTTTTCACTAGACAATATCTGCTTAGATTAAAACCTTTTCAACCTTTTCCACATTTTCAACCTTTTAAATCTTTTCATCTTTTTCAAAAGTCCATTTAAATAACTCCTGTATTTGGACTCATAACCATTTCAACACGAGTTCATCACCCGTATATGGAAATAAGCGTTTCATAAATATAATTTTATGGGTCTTGCATAACAAGGCTAATAAGATCATATTCACCCGACACTTATTCATATAGGCTTAGACCAAACATTCACATTTTTCATTTCTCAAAGCTTTATATAAAATTTTCATTCTTTATATTACCTGTTTATTATAACCTTTCCGAAAAAGTAATAACAGGTAATAATAACTTTAAAACAGTTATAAGTATTATAACTTTTCCACGTATGTGTATCAACACAAAACAAGTAAAGGCATCTCAAATACTTTTCAAGTAAACAGTTGAATATATATCATTGCATGTATATCAGCCCGAAAACATTAAAACATTTAAAACATTTAAAAGTGGGCTCATAGAACTCACCTTATGTCTTTAACTCGTTACTCGAACGGAACTTCCGCAACGATTCCCGATTTAACCTAATTTGCGTATCGTATGGCGTTAACGCAAGGTTTCATATAATAAACACTCCCTATGTTTATTTCCGTCTCTTATTATCTTAATATTATATATTTATTAAGATTATCCTTTTAATAGGTCAAAATGACCAAAATGCCCTTATAGGCAATTATCCTTTTCTTTTATGATAATATGAAGACGCGCATTCCTATAAGTAAACGCTCACTCCGGGATCGCCCAGGGAGGTATGCCATTTCCCAGTTGGGATTTATGCGACACTCTCGCTATGCCAGAAACCTCAGTGTACAGGCGTTTACCCTTCCGGTCCGCACGAACTTCTAATATCCGATTAACTCGGTATTTTTAATACTTTAGCATTTATCCATTTTAACCTCATATATACTTATCTATTACTATATATAATACATATTGCCCTAAAGGGCATTTTCGTCATGAAAAATGCTTAATCCTTAAGACGCGTACAAGTAGTTGTGCAACATGTACAAGCCTCTAAAGCATAAAAAGTAATTACAAGTAACTGGTCGTTAACTACACGTGTTAAAGCATCAGGGTTGAAAAGGTAAATAACCAAGTCATTTTTGGCAGGTATTTAACTATCTCTCCCTTCGATTGGGCATCAAATTAAAGCATGAATCTCCTTCCTCACGCTTCCATCGAATAACCACAAAAGTCGGGCACCGCCTTTATGAACCACTCATCTCCACCCTCATTCACCACGCTTCCTTTTTTCTATGAATATTTCAAATTTTAGATCTCACTCTCTCGATTTGTCTTTCATGCCATCTCTGTTCTCTTCTGTTTCTCAAACCCTAATCTCTACCTCTATCAATCCGTACCGCCGATTCAAACGAAAGGTGAAGGTGCATCGCTTCAGCTTGATGCAGCTATGTTATCCGATCTGAAGTACGAAACCCTAATTTCGCCAAGGTGAATCATTTTTTAAACCATCAATGTATTTTAGATCAAAAACCAGGCGCCACTTGATTCTATTTTGAGCCCTAATTGAAACGTCGATGGAAAAGGGGCAGGCACATAGATACCAAAATCGGAGGAAATTCGTCCTTTTTTATTTTCAGAAAGTTAATCTCTTCTTTCAGGTAGTTCTTCCCATTCTTTTGTTCTTTAAAGTCACAGCTATGATGAATTTGAAAAAAATTCATTTTGAAATTTGAAATTTGAAAGAGGCACAAAGGCAGATCATCAAATCTCTTTTATATTACTCTCTCTCTCTCTCTCTCTCTCTAAATTCTTGCTCTTCATTGTAGCTGGCACAAACACAAGAATCGTAACGGTCGTAAGCCAATCAAGAAATCAGTGAAATCAAACACTTGTGATTTTTTCACACAGATCGGTTGTAGCGAGGTATGATTTTACTTTTGTTCTGATTTCTTGATTTTTCGTTTAGGGTTTGTTCACTTTCAGTCAAACATTTGCGATTTTGTAACCAAGGTTCTTTTTCTTCATAGTTAAACCTTGATTTTTTTTCTTTCTTTTTGTTTGTTGTAGATTATAGATTACTTCAGTTTATTACGTTTGGGTGAAACCCCAATTCTTTATTGTTTGTAATAGATTCATTTTGCAGGTCATTTTGTTGTCAAGATGCACCTTAAAGACCTGATGGTAAGTGTTTTTATAATGTTTCTTTTCACCTGATTTGCTAAATACAGTATCTTCCTACTGAAGGTTTGGTTGCATTTAACAAAGCCACAGTCAAATTGTTGTTTGGAGCAGTTTGTTTAAGATATCTAACCAGGTCAAGGTCTGTGTTTACTTCATGCTCAAAGTCAATTATGTTTTGTAGAGATATTGGGTTAATTGGAATTGGTTTTTCGGTTCTTATCTAATGTTTATTTCCTTTTGATGTGATTGCAGACTTGGAGTATTTTCTTCTCAAGTGCAGGTGACTAATTTCTCTTCTATTTCTTATTTCTTTGGATGTTTCTACTGTACTATAGTGTACAAAGAGATTAGGGTTTTAAATTCTCATTTCTCGATTAAGTTCCGGTTATAAATTGGATATTACGACTTTATTGCTTGATGCTTCTGTGTAAGATGTTATTCAAAGAACAAGTTGATTCAAACTGAAGTCGATTTAAACTGGTATGCTTATATTCTTGAAAAACATAACTATATCTTGCTTTAATTTTGTGTTTATGCTCTTATGAAACAGTACCCAGGGGAGTTGTGATGAAATATCCAACATGAATTTTAATAGCTTTAAGTTGGACATGGAACTTTTTTCACATCTCACCAACAAAGATGACACTTTTAATTCAAAGTCTGATGTAAGTCTCAATTTGCTATAATTAATTTCTTCAAATGCTTATACAGTTTTCCGTTAGCGGGTAAACCCGTTATGATAGATGGACATGAACCCGAACAAACCATTGTTAATCATTATGTGTCATATGTTGTATGTAAGAAAACAAGGGGTCTGGACTCATGGCACATTTCATTTACCACTGTATGTTGATTCTTAAGTTGGCTAAGGAGTAAAGCACATGGGTATATCTCTCATATTGTATCAATCTATATCTATGGTCCCCTGTCTCATTTACTAAAAATTTGACCTTTGAATTTGGAGTTAACGTGCAGTTGAACAATTTTTTTTAACACTTATCATTTGTTGTTAAATTGATGGCTGGTAGATGAATTTGTATGTTTTCTCCTTTTGTTATTAGTTTCTTAAAATTGGTATATTTGTAAAGAAGCTGAGATCAATAAAACAGTTTATGAAGTTAACATTCAGATTCATTTTGTGTTGTACTTAATAGGAATTCTTTACCAATTGACAATATTATATGCTAAATGATATATGATTTTTTGCTGTTTTAAAATATGAATGTTGTTTCTTTTATGAGTAATATATCTTGCATCGGAGATTAAAAATTCAACTAGATTTATCCTCTGTAATCCTTCACCCATTATGGAAAATGAAACATCCACATTTTATTGGTAAAAAGCCTTTAAAAAAACCCATAGTTTACCTCTAAGCCTTACATGTTATTTCTAGGAAGTCCTGAACAACAATATGTATACTTTTCTTTTAATACCAAAAGTTGTACATCAATACACAATTTAAAAAAGGTAAAAGGTGGACAGAAAGGTAATGAAAGCATATGTAAGTTTTAGTAAAGTAGTGAATGAATCAGAAATATGTTCAATGGTTGAAAAAATGGAACAGAAAAATATTGCCAATGTGTAAGTATCCATGTCTGTGCTGTTGATTATATTGTTTAGATCTTAGCTATATTGTTACCTTCTTTTGGCTCATAATTTTATCTTCTATTCATGGCTACAGGGCCTGCTAAAGAGGCGAATCAAGAAGGAAAATTGGCAGTGAAACAGCTGGAGAAAAACAAATGTGAAGTTGAGAAAGAGAAAGTTAGAATGGAACATGAACTTTTGAAGGAGAAGTTGCAAAATGTAAGTTTCTATTTTTTATCTTTACAGAAATCGAATTCGTATCTAGATGAAATCATAGCTCTTGTGAAAGAACTTCAGGTACTTTCTCATGGTTTAATCGCCGTGATGGTGTGCATTTACCTCATCATGGTTTAAATTGAGTGCTTACTTTCTTTTATCAAAGCAGGATCAATCGGATCTTTTCCGAACCAACATGTATGATGGAGAATAAACGATCTAATAAGAAGATTATTTTTCTAAGTGTAGCAATTTGATCTCTGTTTTGTTTAGATTTTGAAGTACCATGGCCACATTAACTTTTGTTTATCATTTAATTATGTTTCATAATCATGAAAAACTCATGTTCGTTTATTTTCATCTCACATATGTATGTGCAAAGAATTATTATCACTCATTGGTGGTATTTTAGGTCACTTTTTATATAACACCGATTGTGCTTTGTTTCTAAACTCACATCTTAATGTTTCTACAAAATACAAAATATAGAACTGCATATCTATATTTTAGGTTTGCATATTTTATTACAGAAAGTTTTTAGCAAGTTGTTAACACTTAATGCTTTGTGTTCGAGTAATGATATCATCAATTGTAGCGATTCAAATTATGTCATCAATTCTTTAAGTCTTGCTCCAAGCTTCCAAATATGTGCCGATGATTATTTAATGGATTTTTTAAATCGTTTTCACCAAATAGCACAAATAGAACATAAGTACTGGGTTGTAAGTTGTTTCCGTCTCCACATTGTGCGGATAGAAAACATGTATCGAGGAGCACCGCGATTAAGTTGTTAGAAAACATGTATCAAGGAGCACCGCGATTAAGTTGTTGCCCCTGCTGCATCAAGCGGCGCGATTAAGATTTTATGTTATCTAAATTTAATTTCATACCACACAAAGTATTTTTCTATTACATAGCTAATCATGAGTTCAATACTTGATGTATATTCAACTATTTCATTCCCTCTTTATTCAAAGCAAAATTCATGACTTCCATACACCTACAAGTGTCAAAATTGTTTTACACAATCAAATAAATGTTAAGGCTGACTTAGTTGGTTGTTGGATGGGTTGCTCATCCGTAGCATCGAAATTACTTGATTCATTGCTATACACTGTAGTTTGTTGTGCCGCTGCAACGCGCGAACAGAAGACGGATAACACGCTATACAATGTCGCCGCCGCAACGCGCGGGCACACGGCTAGTTATATATATAAACATGTTACAATACCAAAATTCAAGTCCCTAAACCCTCCGGATTATTTTATATTAGATTATCCATATTCAGAAACCCTAATTTCCCATTTTTCTGGTTTCTATAGCAAAACTCATTTTTATTCAAAACCGTCTTAGGATATTATCCATTATAACATGTTATAATATTCTTTAAAATGGCAAAGCTTAATTCAAAACCGTTTACTTGATTTGGGCAGAACAACGACATGAAAACCCTAAGTTTTGACCCGTTTACAAAACTTTAACCAAACCTTTACCAATTCTGAAATAAACTTAGGGCTTTCTTTAAATACATTATTTTAGGATTACCTACAAAAATTCAGAGCCTAACTCCCGCCCGATTGATCGAATTTGATGATTTAAGCTCAAGAACCCTAACTTTAACCCATTTCTAGAACTCGATCATAACAACAATATTATTTAAAATTGATAGAGGGCTATTGTAGATCATACCAAAGTATGTAGAACTGCAGAAGATGGCCTCCTAATTCCTCTCGGATAAGCCGAATTTCAGCCGCGAAGTTTCTGGGACGGATTAGGGTTTTTGTGAGTGTATTTTGATGAATTGGTGCATAGAATCGAACGGTTTTGGTCCGTTTTTATAGCCATGAAGGTCGCCTCTGGTCCCTCCAGGTGTTATGATGATTGGTTGCTCGAAATCGACACGTTATGGCTAGCAAATCGGATCAAACGTGAAGAAGAAGTTTGACTCGTGGAGGATTCTGCGTCAGAGCTGGGTCGCGTATCGCGACCCACACCTTGGATACCCTCGCGATACGCGAGCTACTATCATCAAATGATAGTTTTGGCCCCTCTACTTTATAATTATATTTTAAGCCCTAAACTTCTACGGAACTGTTATTTTATGCTTAAAAACATTATGAGGCATATTTATAAAGGTTTCTAAGGCTCGGGACCTGCTCGATGATATACGTATACATACGTATATATTTTTATATATATTTATATATATTTATCATTATTTACACCTTAGGCCCCTCCAACTTTATAATACTTATTGTTTTATGTACCGAATCACTTTAGGATATTTTCATAATACATTATAAGCCTCGGGGTACTTATAAAAGTTATAGATACGTATAATATCCGTAAGTATTCGTAACTTTAAATAAATTACACTTTTAGCCCTTTAACTTTTATCTTATGCATATTAAACCCTAATCTTTTGATGTAACTATCATTTTACGTCTTACAACCTTCCTAAACATGTTTTTAACATTCTCGAAGGTTCGGGTCACAAATAACAATATATATACACATATATATTTGTATATTTACATAAATTACACTATCTACCCTTCTATTTTCTTGTTAACTATTAAGCATGCATTATCTAAGTACGTATTTCTAAATATATATTCATCAAATGAATATTTCACATGCATCCATGCTATTCAACATACTTTTACACATGTATTTATTATCACATAATCACGTAAAGGCATTTTCTCCCGGTTATTATTTATTTCTATCGTATTAACTTTTAAGCACGTATTTCATTCAAATATATGCATATAAATTATCTTTGATATAAAACACATATTATTTCATTTCCTTTCCTCATGTTATCAATTAACACATATATCATTCACGTAATACTATCTTTTATCGATTTATTACCCGGTAATGGGTCAATATGCGTTTTAACACGGTTAACTATCTAACACATATATCATATGTATAAACACGTATAGCATTGAAATCCATTTCCATTTACCCATTTATCAACCCATAACTATATCAATATACGTATAGCACACGTATATAATTTGGGTTATGAAATTTTGGGGTGTTACACATAAAGCAAAGACTATTCATGTACCTCATCATCATCACCTACACTACCTTAAACCAACACAAAGCCACCCTAGAACTCTTACAACACCTAGCATGTACCATAAGATTCTTGGTTGACTCCTCCTCTCCTCTCCATGCACCTAGAACCGGCCCCCCCCCCACCCCTCTCGGCTCCCTCCCTCTCGGTCTTGAACCACAAACCGCCACCACACCACCTCACTTGAACCAAACCCTTTTCTTTCCCTTTCTTGTGCAATCATATATAAGCACACTTCAAATAGAAACCCTAACACTCCCATTCACTTCCACAAAAGAAAACACACACACTTTATCTCCTCTTTCTTCAACCGTCGCCCCCTCTCTCTCTCTCTACTCTCTCTCTAGCTTTCGTCATCCAAACACAAGATTACTTGAAGATCAAAGCTACAAGGAGCAACAAAGAAGGAAGATCTACCATCCTCCATCCATCTCCACGTTTTTCTCAAGTTAGTAGATGATGTTTTCTTGATTTTTCTCTAGTTAATCATGTTAACTAGTCATATTTTCTCATCTAGAACTCCTACATCAAGTCTTAGTTAAAAATGGTGACATTTAACTTGCATTTTCTTCTATGTATCTAGTAACCTAAAACTTTGTTTAAGATCATGTTAGATCTAGTATATTATGTGTTTCTACTAGTGATTTCATGTATTTTGAACCCCTCGTATGCTATATTATATAGATCTATGGAAAGAATAAGTGTTATAATGCTAGTATGTGTACAAAATGCCTTAGTTTTGTGAACAAACCACTAGATCCGAAATTTGTGACTCTTGGAACCCTAGATCCGAAATTTTTAACATGATAGAAGGTTATGGATAGCACCATACGACTTATTGATGTGTTTGGACGGCTAAATCTATAAAATTAACCCACTAAAAAGTCTCGGAAACTATAGTTATATTAGAGCCATTTTAGGTCAGAAACTTTGACCCATCTTAAAGTTCATTTAAAATATGTTTTTAGTCTTAAAAACCCTAGTACGAGATCCGTTTTGAAAATAGCTAAATTTGGGGAAAAACGGGACCAAAAACGGACACTTTACGGGCCCGGAAACCTCGTTTTTGTAAAGATATGCAAATGAATGTTATAACTGATCTTGGAAACTTTCAGGGACTTAATATGACTCATAATAAGTTTACAAAGTGTTTTGGTAGTTTACAAAACCCTAGAACGAGTCACAGGATCAAAACCGGCTAAATCGGACAAATACCGGCAAAACCGACAAAACTAGGAACATGGACTTTTGAACTTAATTTTCTGATTTGATATGATCCTATGATGAAAATTAATGAGTACTTATTTATTTGATCATTGCCTTAGTCATAATTACAAATAACATGAAATGCGGCTAAACGGGCAAAAAACTCGTTTTAATCTTAAACCGTCATTACTTCCTTTAAAAGTCGTTTGAACTCACATGATATTTATTTGGGAAATATAAACTAATTCTAAACTAATTACTATCTTGAAAATAAATAATATTTTATTTATTGCACAATAAATATTTATTTTCAATAAATATTCATTAAGGTCAACGATATTGTATCATAACATCGGGTTACCATGACGCCAAGACTTTACCAACCAAATTGGAGTGACTTAGATGTCAACCTAATTTCTATATTCTAAGTTGTCTTATAACATTGTATAGGACTGCTTACTTGCCTATCTTACTGAATTATTTGCATTCAGGTGAGTTTTCACGGCCCCTTTCTTTTACAGTTTTAATACTTGGGGGAGAATTCATTACAAACATAAGTCATTACCTGACAAATAGATTACTTGTTATCTTATTGATTAAATGAGCTTTTCTAGTCCAAATCATGTTGTATCATGCTTGTTCATGTTATGATGAAACCCCACTATTAGTTGAATCCGATTAATTTACAAACAGAAACGATGACTCGTGGATAGATCTATTGGGTTAACGACTCTGCTCTGATTGGTAGCTCCAATCCTGACTCCGTTTTAATAGTCAAGAGAGTACATACAGTTATAATTGGCCATGCGGTACTGTTGGACATAGTATCATGAGTGGGTAATCAGTTAGTTTCGGAATTCAAGGTTCATGGTAATTTATAAAACAGTATCTAAACAAATTGTCAAACGATGGTATGATTTAATAAAACTTGTTTATCAAACTTTACATGCATGCTATCTAAACCTGTGAACTCACCAACTTTATGTTGACTCGTTTTAGTATATGAATTCTTAGGTGATTGAAACTTGCTGCATTCAGGACATCATATCATTTAGGACCTGCATTTTCTTATTCTGGAGTCATGGTCAAACCGAGGTGCACTTTTGGAGATTTCATTGCATAACACCTAACGGTGTCATGTTCTCAAATCTTTTTGAAATGTAATTGTTTTGTAACATTTAAAACAAACGTACTTTCACAAATATTTCCGCTGCAACTTTGAATGAAACTCCACATTTTGAATTAACTTATGATGTGTTGCAAAA
>JBCNJP010000006.1:15109679-15146214 GCA_039602395.1 Deinandra increscens subsp. villosa | reverse complement strand
ACAATTGAAAAAAGCGCGTTGTTTTAGAGGGAAACAAATCTTCTCTTTTTCGCCACGCGTTTAATATTTTACCGTGACCATAAAATAAATTTTTGTCACTCGCAACCTACCATTTAGTCACGGTTAATATATGTGGCCATAGGTAATAGATTTTTGTCACTCACAACCTACCGTGACCATTAGTCATCTAATATTTAGTCACACAACCTAATAACAGTGGCCATATGTACTAGCTTTTAGCCACATATCTAAGTAAAAAGCGTGGCCATTGCTCACATTTAGCCACGCATAAATAGTTTTGTTTTCTTTTAATTTACTAAGTAATAAAATCTACTCTTACGTCACACAACATTATTTAAGCTTGGCCATACATTCCTTTTTGGTCACACGAATAAAAAATCATAAAAATTCCGTGGCCGTTTGGTGCATTTCGCCACTCTTTTTTAAGTGTGACAAATAAGTGCCACATGTTTTTGTAAAACAGTGGCTAAAGCCACTGCACCTGATTGTTGTTGTCACATAAACAAAAAAATACGTGGCTAAAAGGGTCCAAAGGCTATATATTTGGCCACGGGTACAAAATATGTGTGGCTAAAACGAGAATTTCTTACCTTTGGCCACGCTTTTTTCAAAACAGTGGCTATGCGTTATCAAAAAAACCGTGGCCAAAGCCACTTTTTGACGTAGTGATATCGGAAGAGTTTATGGTGTCTAAAAGAGAGCTTGAGAGCTGCTGTGAAGAACCGGGAATGAGTTTGCTATTGTATCACATATACTAATGACACAAAGAATGGTCTTGGTGTGTGAAATTCTTGGATCTTTCCCCTTTCATTTGTACAAATTGGTTTGGGGTGGTAAATGTTATAAGAACTGTATTTAAAGGATATGGAGTGTTAAGGTGGTGATATTGAACCAAAGAGGATAGCATCTTATCTACTTTACGGATGCAGGTCTAGCTAAGCAGAACAAGAGTTAATGGTATATGTTTAACCATAAGTAGTGAATCAAAAGGTGAGACTTAGGAAAGAATGGTCAAAAGCAGGGGCGGACCCATATAGTGGGCATGGGTGTCGCTCGACACCCATGAATTTTTTATTTTTTTTGGTATTAGTATATATACGATTTAATCTTAACCGGCCCCCCAAGAAATTTGATCCTCGACCCCCATAAAACCTCACAACGACCCAGCTAAAATAAAAAGGAAGAAAAAAACTAAGTTTTGTTTGATCGGCCATTGTTGCAGGAATGAAGTTAGAAGATGAATATAGTTTAGAGTAAATGAGTTTTATTGAAAGTCGTAAATTATGATTTGATGTGCAGAGAGTACTCACATACTCAGAGTATTCAAGTTGGCTTTTTCTTTTTTGTAGGTTTAGTTTTTCTTTTTTGATAAATAATTTTATTAATATAAAGAAGTCAAGTTTTTATTTTATTGAAGTTTATTTAAAAATTATTTCATATATAAAGTTCTACGTTCAAAAAACAATTTGAGAGTGTATTTGTGTTCATTAGCGAAGCTTGACCGAAAAAGTCGCGGGCGCGAGAGCTCATGGATCCTAATCCTGCGGGGGGGGGGGGGGGGGGGTTCTCAATATATAAATTTTTTTATAGAAAAAATCGCAAAAATTAGCATTTCACTGAAAAAGGGGAGAGGGGGGCTTATATGCTTCGCCAGTGTTTGTGTTTATTAGCTTATGTAATTTGTTTTAATTTTAACGGAGAAACATTTAATAATCATATAAAACTTTTTATTTAAATTAACATTTCACTAAAAAAAATATACAATTAATTCATATGTCCTTAAAAAATTAAACTTAAGATTACCTTTATTTTCTTATTTGGTTTTATACTTTTATCATGTGACCCAACCCGCCATGACTCGTATTGATGTGAAAATTTTAATATTTAACGAAAGATATACGATTCTTAAAATTTTTGACCCTCATAAAAAATATTTCTGGATTCGCCACTGTCAAAACTATCAAGGATGTTTAAAAATTTAGATGGATTGGGTCATGGGAGGGTAAATTGATTTTAAGTGATGAATGGATAAAGTTTGGATAAATAAGCATTTATTTCAATTGTTCTGGTGAAAATCGGGTATTTTCGGATACAGCAGGTATAAAATTGAAATAATAAAAATTATATTTTTATTAAATCACTTTATTAAAAATAGTGCTTGATGTTTTGAATGGTTCATTAGTGATCGTTGTATATGTTTAGATGCGGTCAAATAATTATAACGCGTGTAACGTGCACGTTAAAATAAAATGTAGCGCGAATATATTTTAAATTAATAAAATATACTAATAGGCATTGAAAATATGATGGGTGTGAGTATGAACTTAGCATGGGTAAGAGAAACGGGTCGGGTTACAATTATAGGAAATAGACGAATGTTACAGTCTCCCCTACTTTAGGGAATTTCGTCCCGAAATTAGGAGATACTTAGAAATTTTAGTTAAAAGAGTTTTATCACTAACCAATACATTTTAACATTTGAAACCAACATAGAGACGACATAAGAGATTTCATCGCGAATAAGAATCTATTCTCGATTACTGAATCAAATACATCGGCACCAAATATTTACCCAATCGTAAAGGCTAGGTTAAAATGGCGACAAGGAAAAACGGATTGCAATATAATCAACCATCAGAGACATACCCCCCCCCCCCCACACACACACTATTCTCGGTCTGACTCCCAATGCATCATAAAGGGATTACCGATGCTTATATATAGGGTGTACCGCGGCTAACCCACCACATCTTTAATACCCTTAGTGAGTATTGTTTTCCTTCGGATAACATCATATTCTACACAACAAATAACAGACAACAAAGCTTGAACAACAACGTAGGGCTATAAACACAAGCTGAGTGATAGATATGAGGAATACACTACGACCAAACCAGAATCCAAAAGACTAACCAAAGATAATGGACCACAGTCTCCCCTACTTTAGGAGCGAGACTATGGGATTTGGAAACTCAAGTGATTAATGGGTGCAACATGGATTTCTTCAAAATATCTCAACTCAACCACATAGATTCACATTGATCTCCATAGAATAAACCAATCCAATATTGATAATAATGATAAACAAAAATTGGAGCTTCAGACTTTTTATCCAAATAAAGCGTAAAGTTCTAGTGAACTAGATGGGTAGTGACCCACATCCGGTTTACCTTACGAGACACGACATCTGGACAGAATCCGAATCAGCCCTCGCTAAAACCTAAGACCTATACTCCACAACCAATATCAATCATGTGCTAAGCTAGCATCACACAGAATCGTCGGTAGTAGCGCGTAGGAGTCTCTGATTTAGCAAGATTAGAGCAATGATCACCACTCGAATTAACGATATGCAACCGAAAATTTCAAGTGATGAGAACAAAAGGCTTAAAATAAATGATACCAAAAGAAATCGAGTACCACAGACTAAACAACCACACATTGGATGCCACGAACCGATTAGCACTCGTTCGGGTGTCATGGCTAGCGTAATCTGAACGGTACGTCTCAGAACAACATGATTTCACTTACTTGGAATAAACCACATGGTTCGTTGTGTATGAATTCGATGACATGAATTGAATTACATATTCCGAGATGCATGAATCTGATTACATGAATCAAACAGCACGTCTCGAAATACATGTATCGATAACATAAGCCGAACAACATGTCCCGAAATACATGTACTGATAACATGACCCAAACAGCATGCTTCAAAATACATGTATTGATAACACGAACCGAACGATATGACTTGAAATTCATGTACCCGATGATATATACCGGATAGCATGACTCGAAATACATGAGCCCAATAACATGAATCGAATAGCATGACTCGAAAATCATTAGCCGATAGCATGACTCGAAATACATGAGTCCGATAACACGAATAGGATAACATGACTCGAAGTACATGGGTTCGATAACGTAAATCGACTATCATGACTCGAAATACATGAACTCAATAACATGGACCAAATAACATAACTTAAAATGTGAGAATCCTGATAACATTAATCGAATACCATAACTTGAAATGCGAGAAATCTGATAATATAAATATATCTTGAAATATAGAATAACTTGGTTAATACTGATTGCCGGTCACATCAACCCATAGTACCCCTCCGATGAGGCCATAGATTTAGTAGATTAACAAACCAACAAACGGTTACATAATGATAGAGTGAAGAAAGATGGAACCACAACCAAAAAAATTATCAAAGACATGCAACAATCAGGAGTCCAAATAAAGGATCAAATCCATATAATGATGGATATAGAGTCTAAAATTAGGATCATGAGTCAATGGTAAAGCAATGCTAGACAAATCTGGGGATGAAACGGCGCGGATCGGTTCCATAAACCGACTATTGAGTAAATCCAGAGCCGAATTCACGAACCTAACTAGCCGAACACCTCGGAGTTTCTGGTTTGAATACAAATGAGTTTCCCGATGATAGAGATCAAGGATGAGAAATGAGCAAATTCATATATCGCATATGAGGGCGATCACGAATTTAGAAAAAGTGTCGCAAAGTGCCAGATGAAACATGGGATTCAGAACCAGACAAACCGCGAAGCGAAAGCCGAGACGCATGACGGGCACAGATTAAGAAGAGTTAACACAATGGACGAGACAAAACCCATAAGGAAGAAACGGTCGCGCAGAGGCGGAAGGTTCCCCGAGGGTTAGAGATGATAAGGTGACTGGCAACTGGAGTCGCACAGGCATATAGGCAATATGAAAGTTGATTTGGTGAATGGGAGAGAGATCCGATGTGACTTCGGATGTCTCTAATTCCCATTTAATTATGATGAACTTCCATAATTTTAGGTCCTAGATGCATGCGCTCCATACACAAGTGATTGTGGGCTTGAGCCCAGAGACTGGTTTATCGTCAAGGATTTCCAGGACCTGAACATTCGGTGATATGCGAATGATTTACATAACGTATACAGAATCATAATGATAGCTGAGAACAGGAGGATGAGTGAAAGAAAGAGAAGGTCTGGAGGTGCTAACAGTGATCAAGGCTGAGGAACAAACATAAAAGAGTTAGGTCGTAAGGCTGACATACCTCAAGGGTCATGAAGACAAGACTTCGAATGAATAGATTTGATACCGGTACGTGTATAAGGTTATCTACTCGAAAGGTCGTAAAGTCATAAACTCATATACATGTAATCCTGTAAACATGTGGACTTATAAACTTATAGATTTCCAAACCGGTAGACTCCCCAACACACATATCTAGGGGATACAAAAGACGTATAAAATGAAAGTATTTGAAACGGTTAACTTGAAATATTTTAACACAGGTGAATCATGTGCATGCAGGCTCATAATCCGCTAATGTGCCCACTTGTTTGCATGTATGCATGTAATCCCGTAACCACACATCCTGTAAACTCGTGAACCTATCAATGAGAATTCACCCAGAGTACACACCATAATAAGGACAGTATAAGGAACAAACGATTCAAAGTATAAATGAGACAACACATATCCGGGTACATAAGTGCATAAAAGACATAGAACAATATGGCTTCAAACGACATCACAATAAAGGAAATTACTACATAGAAAATCAATGATTTCAAATGATTACAACGCATCAACATAAGACTCATCAAAAAACATCCGAGTGGGAAGATTCAGCATGGGGTCCACGGATAGCATCGCCGTTGACGGCAGCGTTAACAGTAGCTAACAGTGGATGCGCCAAAGGAGTGCGATTAGGGACACCATAGTAATATCAATCATAGGTGGAGACAAAGGTAGTCTGGCGAACAACAAAGGCTTGAGAATGTATGGGCACCACATGTTGAAACATTTGAGGCGGAGCTTGAGCTGGCGGGTGACTGGTGCTCCTGAGATGGCTGGATCGGCGATAAATATCCATATGATGACCGAGGAGGCCACAATTTATGCATTGTCAACATGCAAGATGGGTAGGGTGATGATGGTTGCACCGGCTGCATAAAGGGTGATGTCCTAAGTAGGGCTTCTTAGCTTGCAGCACAAGGGGAACACCTTGAGTGACAGGATATGCGGGGATAGCAGCATCAATTGGAGCATCAGGGGTTATGGCCCCTGCAACAGGCTTAGTCTTTCTATTCTTCTTGCCAGCTTGGGTAGAGGAGGACCCAACACCCGGGTTTCCTTGCAGTAGACCGGTAGGGTTTCGAGAGTATTTGCACTTAGAAGGATTACACGCCTTATGGCGTCTGGACGAACAAGTGGGTTTGGCAACGGTGACATTGACATTGAGAGCTTGCTAGATTAACTCGGGGAGGACAGTCGTCACTTGATGTACGACTTCCTGAGCCACACGACGGTCGCGGAAACGAATACGAAGATCCATGCTGAGAAAAAGAGAAGCAATCATGAGACAATGAGTAAATTAGGGTGAGGGACCGACGTAAATTCATGAGCCAAATTATTTTAATAAATCATAGAATACCGTGAATCATAAGAGAAAATCATAAAATCACCGACATATAAAACGAGAAATTAGGTCAAAATTTCATTTTGGGAACAAAAGGTTAAGTGTGTGACAGTGAGATGGTGTAATTCAGATTATCATAGATTATTGAAAATTTTACATACAACGCGTAAAACACAAAATTGAATGATCTTCGAAAAACATACGGAATGGCCCTCATTTCCCGAATGGGAAACTACAACCGTGACTGATCAGAGTAAGGTCCTAATGTTTGACATGCTTTGGTCTAATAGATTTTAGCACTCTCATCGGGGCGTCCCAGGTGAGCATCTGGGTCCGTCAATTCGAATTTGTACTCAACACTTTTCTAGTCAGAGATCCCAACCACCACTGCTTCCACCCTTCCAGTTACTACATGTAAATCACTAAGACCCCGTATCTGACGAGATTATAAAATCGAAAATTGTAGGATCGAGATCAGATCGTAAACGATATCAGTCACACGAGAGGTTGCGAAATAACGTCTCGTTGATGAAACAAGAAAGCGATAATGAATGTAAACTATGAAATACGATAAATACTTACTTGAATACGATATAATGCTGCAGAATTGGTATTAAACAACTAAGGAAACCAAAAACGTGTTGAGAAGAACCAACATCAACAACCAAACATGGAGGTGATGATTTGCTTATATAGAGTTCGCAAGTCATCACCTCCCTCAACCCTAATTTCGACCAAGCCCCCAGCTGACCCACAAAAACCCTTTACAATTAACCACAAAAATCACTAATAAAGCCCACTATTAGTTACAATGAAAGACCCAATACACTATTACCAAAAAAACTAATGTGTAAGCCTAAAATAATCCTTTACAATCTTCCCCTGGGCTTACGACATTAGTGTTTCACGGAAAACTGAAATCGAATGTATGCTTCTCTTTGGACTCCCACCACTTATTTTGCACGATCGTCATTGCAGCCACAATGAAAGCAGTTATCTGATCATTGTCCTCCTCTTTATTAGTAATTCGAGAAATAGGAGTAGAGGCGAGGATCTTGATGTCGTTTTCACCAAACCTGAGTAGATCCATTGTATCATAGAATCTGTAGTCAAAACCTTCACACACAACCATAGCTTCACCAGTAGTTGGATCATAATGCCATGACTTAAAGAACTTCACAAGGGTTCCATCATCAATGCTATCTAGCAGAGGAATCACCTTTGCTTTTAAGGTAGGTGGCCAAAAGATTGCCTTTTTTCCTCTCTAGTCACAGGGTCCTTTTTTATAACGATCTTGTCTTTAGCAACCTTGAAGTCCTTGACTCCATCCTTTGAATCCTTTCTCAGAACATCACCAACATAATTACCATCAGAAGTTCCTGAACGGTTGATAAAAGGAGCTTCCAAAAGGGCATTCAGATCAACCATGGTCCATGAGTGAAATTGATTAATGTCTGTATAGTATTCCACGTGACTGTGCCCCTTGCGCAGAACAACAAACAATTTCTTGAGATTGTCATAATGCCATGAACGAATGCCGTTTCTTATTCCCTTCTTGTCATACTCACCTTTACCTAATTGAAGTGAGTATTGAGGTGGTGGAGTCTGTAGCTCTCTAAACCAATTTATAGAATCTGTTGGTCATGGAGCAATCATGTTTGCATGCTTCAGACTTTCCTCCTCGGTCTTCTTCAATACTTCAATAAGCCGATCATCCTCAAATAAATCATTAAAGTTTACATTTTCGAATCCAGCAAATTTACCAGCACCATCATCTGGTAGAGCAGGAAAATCCTTCTCAAAGTTAAACTCAAGATTGGGAGAGGAAGATCCAGCAACTGAACTCACACCTTCTTTTGGGTCAGAAGCTGATCCTCCAATATTAGGAATTTTGAAACCAGCAAACTCCTTACCCATCGTTGTCTTCACATCAACTAATAATATTGATAAATAACCAATCTGAGTATAAACTTTATTCTGAAAATCAGCTACTTTTTTTGCTTCTTCTTTTTTCCGTTTGGTTTCTTCTTCTTGAGCAGAGAGCAGTGTACTAATTAATTCTGACTTGATGACATTCTGCTTCTCCAATTCTATAACTCTCAGTTGTAAGTCACGTATGGCTACAGACTCAACAGTCTCTAGCTCCTTTCCCTTTCCGGAGCCCAAAATATTAACAGGTTCAGTTGTAACGTGGGTAGCAATAGGAGCTTGTACAAGGTGAGTAGTAGCGTCTCTAGACAAGCTACATTCACAGAGACAGGATTTTCAAGAAGAGGAATCTCAGAAACCTATTGCATAGATTCATCATGAACTCCTTCAAGGGTTTTATCGGATTCAGTTACAGAATCAATTACGTCAACTTCTTCAATGGCAGGTGAAAGCTGCCTTGCATCATGTTCATCAGCAACAATTGCTTGAGATGAAGTAGAAACAGGATGATCAAAAGTACTTGTAGCAAATACTCCAAATTTATTTCCAATTGGAGCAATCTTCTTTCCAGGCTTTAGAGGAGGATTGATCATATGAAACACACCAATCCACATTGGCTTCAGATCCAATAAATCATCAGATTTTTACAGCTGTGGATATTTATCATCCAAAATCATTTGTACGAATCGTGGTACTGCCGGGAATTTATCTTTCTTTCTGATCGCAATAGCCTACATATCTTTAAGCATCATTCTAGAAAAGTTAAACTTCCACTCTTTTGTCAGTGCAACTAATGTTGCAGTATGCTGTTGATTGAGTTCATCAGTGCTGCTCTTTTTAGCAATTATGCATCTTTGTAGATAATGAACCAGCATTTTCCAGAAAATCGATATGTCTTTCTTCATAGTTCGATTGGAAGGCCCCATATAACCCATTTCATTCAGTACCTTCAACATGGTAGACTTTGATTCAATCGGGTCATCAGGTGAATCATTAAAGGTTAGAGCTTTACGAATATCCGCCTCCGTGATCACAATGTCAGTATTCTGAATTCTTGCAGCAATAGCAGTTTTGTCTTGACTCACAGAAGCTGTCGACTAGAACTCACGAATCATCCTTTTATACATTGTTGGTGTGGCTCTCGACGCAGAATTAAGACAGCTTTTATTGAGTCCAGCAATTAGCGAACTAAACAAGTCTCGATAGTCCGCTGGAGGTGGTATCATGTATGCCACAATGTTGTAATCTGCTACAAATTCCAAATCACTGCACAAACAAAACAGCACCAAAAATCAGTTTAAAAACCTCATAAATCATCAATTCAATGTGAGCACACAAAAAAAAACCAAAAAGAACCAGACACAAACAATAGTTTTCGGTCTAGAATAGAGTTTTCGGACAACAATATTGAGTTTTCGGATGAATCCGGACCGAAACCTATACCTCGAGATGAAAACATGGTCCGAAAACAACCGTCAGAAATCCCATGTCCGTGTTGGAACTTTTAATAAGTGTGACTGACGCCATCAAATCTATTCTCGAATAATTCGGTTGAAGAATCCATTGTGATTTGATTCAGAGACGCGGGTTGTGATGCTCGAGGCTTGCAAGTTTGGACCGAAGACGTTTTCTTGAAAAGTCAACTGTTCGGGTCAACGGTCAACGTAAAAGTTAATGGAAGATCGGTTCGAGCGAGTCAAGCTTCATATTAATTAAATCATCTTTGATTTAATTAATAATATTTATGTCATTTGTTTATTTGTATTTGCTCATTTGTATGTGTGTTAGCTAGTTAGTGGGCTAGTGAGCACATGGGCTCTCTATAAATAGGAAGGGATAGCTTCATTTGTTAGATGATGAATAAGATGAATAATAGATGAATAAGGATGTTCTAGAGAGATGTGAGCTATCATTTCTAGAGAGAGAGAGAGTCACACATTGGGTTTGAGCTCAACGTAATGTGACCATGGATTTCCTATGACGAGTTTTGTAATCATTCGGTTCGTTGTAATCATTCAGCAATAATCAATGAATCGTTTGTTTTATCATTTACTTGTCATGTATTATCTTTGATTCTCATCATCCCGTCTCCTCAATCTCACCTTCGTTCTTGCTCAAGATCGAGATTCTTGACGTGAAATCGGTCCTGACAAATGGTATCAGAGCGGGTACCGATCAGATTCATCTCACCGTGAATCTGGTCACTCGAATCTGTGATTTTGAGCTTGAATGAGGTGCTGATTGAAAAACCCACTTTGGAGACTTTTTCTATTTTTTCTTATTTTTTGGAGCTGATTGATGATTTCTGGATGAATCTGATGATAGATTCTTGTTATTGGGTTCATTTAGATATGATTTCATGCTCCATATGTTCAAATCAGTGAAGAAATACGAGATCTGAGCTGAAAAAACGAAACTGTTAGAGTTTTCCCGTTTTTGGGGTTTTGAAGATTTTTTGAGCTTTGATTCTGAGTTTTTGGTGCTAAAATCAGTGTTTTTGGATGAAATAAAGTATGAATCTTGAAGGAAAACGCATTCCGGATCCATTGGGAGCATCGGTTTTGTCTGAAACGCAACGGTTTGGGCAGATCTGGAGAAACACACAGTAGTGTGTGTTTCGCGGTGTTCTTGGTGTTCTTCATTTTTATGAAGATTGCCTTGGCGATCTCACACAGCTGTTGAAGGTGTTCTTGGCGACCTGAGATGCTCTTGAAGATGTACTTGGCGATCTCAGGTGAACTTGAATATGTTCTTTGCGATCTCAAATAAGCCTTGGCGGTTTCGTTCTTGCCCTTGGCGATCTCGAGCCTAACCATGGCGATCTGGTGAATAATCTTGGCAAACTGTGCTTGGCGACCTCGTATGGGACTTGGCGACTTCGAATATGGCTTTGGCGACCTCGTTTTTGCTTTTGGCGACCTCGAAGCTTGGCGATCTCGACTTAGCTTGACAACTGGGTTTTTGTTCAAATAAGTTTCAGTGGATTCTGATCGTACAGGATCGTAGAGGATGAGAACTACGAGTTCAACGGCATAAAAATCATCAAATTTGGTTAAGTATTTGACCGAGTTATGGTTGATTTACGGTTTTCCGGCGAAGCGTTGTCGATGTTTCTCCGATCGTATTAGGGTTTAGGATGATGGAGAAGACAGGTCCACGTGTCATTCGCTGAGTGGCTGCTTAGGAATAAGGAATGCAGCTATCTCTCTCCTTGGTCGGATTTCTTGGTCAACACTGGGTGGCTGTCGATTTTCTATTGGCTGCTAATAAAAGTGTGGGCCCCTGCTGAAATAAAAGAGCCGTTAATGGCTTATTTATTTATTTATGGCGAGCACCAAATTGGATGGAAACAAGAACGTGGGCCCCAAATAACCAAGATATTCGGTGGTGCCTTTTCTGTTGTTAACTTCCTATTGGCTGCTAGAAGAATCTCGTGGGTCCCATTGCATAAGAGAACCGTTGCATTTTTTTCTTTGTCGCAATCCTATTGGTTGCATGCAAAGCGTGTGGACCACCAGGTGAGAAAAAATTCTTAAGTGCTTGTGATGTGCAGCGTTCTGATTGGCTGGCCACCTTTTCTCACGGATAACCCATTTCAGCCGTAGATGTTTATCAATCTGCACCGTTGGATCAGTTTCCTTCCTCAAATCTGATTGGTCCATTAATTAGCACACGGATTGTGCTTCTTTTGGGGATTTAATTACACTAATAATTATTTTCAGCATTTTTCGTTAAATACGGGGTATTTTCTTATCAGTTTCTCAACGAGACTAACGAGATAACGCCTGAACGAAATTCTGAAAATATTTTATTGGTCATGGATTTATTCCGTATTATTTGATCCGGGTTTCTAGTTTTTGTTGACGTCAAGACCACGTTAGCTAACGACCACTGACGGACTGGTTTCGCTTCTCGGTTAAGTTTGTGACTGTTTCGTTATGTCTCACTCCAAGTTGTTTAGCTGATGCAGCGCTGATGTCATCTAACCGAATTAACTGGAATCTCAGTTAAATATTGGAATATTCCGTTAAATCTCTAACGGAAGGCCGTTACTTGAATAAAATTTACGGTCTTCTCAGATTCATTCCAAATTGCACCGTTTGACTCAGAATTCTTCACGGAATATTTTTCCGAGCTCGATTTTCTTCGCCCAAAATTACGAAGACTCCGGTTATGAATAAATTTTGCGTTTATGCTCGGGATCTCAGTTTTTCACCGATTTGACATTATTTTCGCATCCAACCCAGTCACGCGGAACAAGTTCAGTATTTATGGATCATTCACAACTGTCAGCACCCGGCTTCCGGTTTTTCGCAAGATTGTCCGATTTCAGGATTTCAGTACCGTTTTCTCTTCGGAACTGAGCGGAACGGTTCCACTCTCTGCATCTGATTTTCCGCTTCCGCATCGGATGTTTTCAGAGGGATCTAGAGAAAAGGGGGAACTAATAATAGAACTGGATTATCGGGTCGATTATCAGAAGTTGGAGCATTTTCAGTGATTGATTGGTTTATCTGATTCGATTTGTTGCGATTTCTGTCTCCAATGTTCAGCATTCTTAGTATTGTACCCGACCGTGTGAACCGAGTGAACTGCAGCACTTGGATCTCAACTGGAGCAACAAGAACAGAAGAAGCTTATTCAAAGGGGGAACCTTTACAACAGAAAGATTCCGGTTTATCAGTTATTCTTCGAAGATGCACGACAGAGCGGTTCTTCACCAGTATGACAGATTTGAAAGCGTCAGTCAAGGGGGAATTGTTGGAACTTTTAATAAGTGTGACTGACGCCATCAAATCTATTCTCGAATAATTCGGTTGAAGAATCCATTGTGATTTGATTCAGAGACGCGGGTTGTGATGCTCGAGGCTTGCAAGTTTGGACCGAAGACGTTTTCTTGAAAAGTCAACCGTTCGGGTCAACGGTCAACGTAAAAGTCAACGGAAGATCGGTTCGAGCGAGTCAAGCTTCATATTAATTAAATCATCTTTGATTTAATTAATAATAATTATGTCATTTGTTTATTTGTATTTGCTCATTTGTATGTGTGTTAGCTAGTTAGTGGGCTAGTGAGCACATGGGCTCTCTATAAATAGGAAGGGATAGCTTCATTAGTTAGATGATGAATAAGATGAATAATAGATGAATAAGGATGTTCTAGAGAGATGTGAGCTATCATTTCTAGAGAGAGAGTCACACATTGGGTTTGAGCTCAACCCAATGTGACCATGGATTTCCTATGACGAGTTTGTAATCATTCGGTTCGTTGTAATCATTCAGCAATAATCAATGAATCGTTTGATTTTATCATTTCTTGTCATTTATTATCTTTGATTCTCATCATCCCGTCTCCTTCAATCTCACCTTCGTTCTTGCTCAAGATCGAGATTCTTGATGTGAAATCGGTCCTGACAAATGGTATCAGAGCGGGTACCGATCAGATTCATCTCACCGTGAATCTGGTCACTCGAATCTGTGATTTTGAGCTTGAATGAGGTGCTGATTGAAAAACCCACTTTGGAGACTTTTTTCTACTTTTTCTTATTTTTTGGAGCTGATTGATGATTTCTGGATGAATCTGATGATAGATTCTTGTTATTGGGTTCATTTAGATATGATTTCATGCTCCATATGTTCAAATCAGTGAAGAAATACGAGATCTGAGGCTGAAAAACGAAACTGTTAGAGTTTTCCCGTTTTTGGGGTTTTGAAGATTTTTTGAGCTTTGATTCTGAGTTTTTGGTGCTAAAATCAGTGTTTTTGGATGAAATAAAGTATGAATCTTGAAGGAAAACGCATTCCGGATCCATTGGGAGCATCGGTTTTGTCTGAAACGCAACGGTTTGGGCAGATCTGGAGAAACACACAGTAGTGTGTGTTTCACGGTGTTCTTGGTGTTCTTCATTTTTTATGAAGATTGCCTTGGCGATCTTCACAGCTGTTGAAGGTGTTCTTGGCGACCTCGAGATGCTCTTGAAGATGTACTTGGCGATCTCAGGTGAACTTGAATATGTTCTTTGCGATCTCGAATAAGTCCTTGGCGATTTCGTGCTTGCTCTTGGCGATCTCGAGCTTAACCTTGGCGATCTGGTGATAATCTTGGCAAAGTGCTTGGCGACCTCGTATGGGACTTGGCGACCTCGAATATGGCTTTGGCGACCTCGTTTATGCTTTTGGCGACCTCGAATGCTTGGCGATCTCGACTTAGCTTGACAACTGGGTTTTTGTTCGAATAAGTTTCAGATGGATTCTGATCGTACAGGATTGTAGAGGATCGAGATCACGAGTTCAACGGCATAAAAATCATCAAATTTGGTTAAGTATTTGACCGAGTTATGGTTGATTTACGGTTTTCCGGCGAAGCGTTTTCGGTGATTTTCTCCGATCGTATTAGGGTTTCGGATGATGGAGATAGACAGGTCGACGTGTCATTCGCTGAGTGGCTGCATTAGGAATAAGGAATGCAGCTATCTCTCTCCTTGGTCGGATTTCTTGGTCAACATGGTTGTGCTGTCGATTTTCTATTGGCTGCTAATAAATGTGTGGGCCCCTGCTGAAATAAAAGAGCCGTTAATGGCTTATTGATTTATTTATGGCGAGCACCAGATTGGATGGAAACAAGAACGTGGGCCCCAAATAACCAAGATATTCGGTGGTGCCTTTTCTGTTGTTAACTTCCTATTGGCTGCTAGAAGAATCTCGTGGGTCCCATTGCATAAGAGAACCGTTGCATTTTTCTCTTTGTCGCAATCCTATTGGTTGCATGCATAGCGTGTGGCACCACCAGGTCAGAACAAATTCTTAAGTGCTTGTGATGTGCAGCGTTCTGATTGGCTGGCCACCTTTTCTCACGGATAACCCATTTCAGCCGTAGATGTTTATCAATCTGCACCGTTGGATCAGTTTCCTTCCTCAAATCTGATTGGTCCATTAATTAGCACATGGATTGTGCATTCTTTTGGGGATTTAATTACACTAATAATTATTTTCAGCATTATTTCGTTAAATACGGGGTATTTTCTTATCAGTTTTTCAACGAGACTAACGAGATAACGCCTGCAACGAAATTCTGAAAATATTTTATTGGTCATGGATTTATTCCGTATTATTCGACCGGGTTTCTAGTTTTTGTTGACGTCAAGGCCACGTTAGCTAACGACCACTGACGGACTGGTTTCGCTTCTCGGTTAAGTTTGTGACTGTTTCGTTATGTCTCACTTCAAGTTGTTTAGCTGATGCAGCGCTGATGTCATCTAACCGAATTAACTGGAATCTCAGTTAAATATTGGAATATTCCGTTAAATCTCTAACGGAAGGCCGTTACTTGAATAAAATTTACGGTCTTCTCAGATTCATTCCAAATTGCACCGTTTGACTCAGAATTCTTCACGGAATATTTTTCCGAGCTCGATTTTCTTCGCCCAAAATTACGAAGACTCCGGTTATGAATAAATTTTGCGTTTATGCTCGGGATCTCAGTTTTTCACCGATTTGACATTATTTTCGCATCCAACCCAGTCACGCGGAACAAGTTCAGTATTTATGGATCATTCACAACTGTCAGCACCCGGCTTCCGGTTTTTCGCAAGATTGTCCGATTTCAGGATTTCAGTACCGTTTTCTCTTCGGAACTGAGCGGAACGGTTCCACTCTCTGCATCTGATTTTCCGCTTCCGCATCGGATGTTTTCAGAGGGATCTAGAGAAAAGGGGGAACAATAATATGAATCTGGATTATCGGGTCGATTATCAGAAGTTGGAGCATTTTCAGTGATTGATTGGTTTATCTGATTCGATTTGTTGCGATTTCTGTCTCCAATGTTCAGCATTCTTAGTATTGTACCCGACCGTGTGAACCGAGTGAACTGCAGCACTTGGATCTCAACTGGAGCAACAAGAACAGAAGAAGCTTATTCAAAGGGGGAACCTTTACAACAGAAAGATTCCGGGTTTATCAGTTATTCTTTGAAGATGCACGACAGAGCGGTTCTTCACCAGTATGACAGATTTGAAAGCGTCAGTCAAGGGGGAATTGTTGGAACTTTTAATAAGTGTGACTGACGCCATCAAATCTATTCTCGAATAATTCGGTTGAAGAATCCATTGTGATTTGATTCAGAGACGCGGGTTGTGATGCTCGAGGCTTGCAAGTTTGGACCGAAGACGTTTTCTTGAAAAGTCAACCGTTCGGGTCAACGGTCAACGTAAAAGTCAACGGAAGATCGGTTCGAGCGAGTCAAGCTTCATATTAATTAAATCATCTTTGATTTAATTAATAATAATTATGTCATTTGTTTATTTGTATTTGCTCATTTGTATGTGTGTTAGCTAGTTAGTGGGCTAGTGAGCACATGGGCTCTCTATAAATAGGAAGGGATAGCTTCATTTGTTAGATGATGAATAAGATGAATAAAGATGAATAATGAGTGATGTGAGCTATCATTCTAGAGAGAGAGTCACACATTGGGTTTGAGCTCAACCCAATGTGACCATGGATTTCCAATGACGAGTTTGTAATCATTCGGTTCGTTGTAATCATTCAGCAATAATCAATGAATCGTTTGATTTTATTATTTCTTGTCATTTATTATCTTTGATTCTCTTCATCCCGTCTCCTTCTCCATCTCACCTTCGTTCTTGCTCAAGATCGAGATTCTCGATGTGAAATCGGTCCTGACAGTCCGAAAGTCGTCCAAAAACACCCTGTCCGAAAACACCATGTCTGAAATCCCCTGTCCGAAAGGCTATCCGAAAGCCTGTCCGAAAACCCTATCCGAGATCTCATCCGAACTCTCGTCCGAAAGCTCGTCCGTAATCTCGTTCGAAAACACTGTCCGAATAGTCGTCCGAAAGCTCGTCCGAAATCGCGTCCGAAAACCCATCTGAAAACTTCGTCTTCTCCGAGTGAACACCGGTAATCACCAGAGTTTTTCAAACTCATTCTAGGATCTTGCCATCTCCTGCAAACACTAAACCAACAAGTTTTAATCATCAAAGCACTCTTTAATCACCCTTACCCTTCCTCTGCCATGAAGAATTTGAAGCTTTATAGTTTTTTTTTTCTTGGTCAACAATGGCGGTCCCAAATTTTTTAAAATTTTCCGACCACCCACACACATGCACAACAGGTGCGTTGAGATGATGGCAGAAACCGATGAGAAGAGGTGGTGTGTGGAGGAGAACAATGGTCACGGTGGTGGCGATGAATGGTAGAGATGGTGGTATGTGATGACTGATATGGTGGATGGTGATGGCTGGTAGCGGTGGAGGTCGGTGGTGGTGAGAGAATGATGGTGGGAGTCGGTGGCTGATAGTGATGGTGGAGGTGGTGGTAGGCGGTGAGTGTAGAGGGAGGATGGAGGCGTGAGATGTCAAACAAATGGGGACAAAAACAGGTTTTAAACCCTTGACCAAGTCAAACACCCCAAATTTTCAATTAACCCCCCATACTTTGCACATATTCAAAAAAAAGGAACCATTTCACATAAAAAGTTAACAAAGTTAACTTCCCCTAAGAACCAGATTAATTCTCTTAACCTTTTTGGACTGAGACTGACAGAGAAACTGGCATAAAACAAGTTTAACTAGACAAAACCATGAATATTTAACAAAAATGAATTAAGTATATTGAATTAAATAAAACTTGAAAAAACACAAGGGATCAAACCGTCTCAAGAACTGAGGAACCCTGTTTAACATTTGTTACTCGAACACATCCAGGTGATTGCCGGTGTTTTGATCCTCTTTAAACCCATGTTCCTCATTTCCAGGCTGTTTACATTAATTACAAACATAAGCCAGTCACACACAAATCCTAGGTAAATAAAACGTGAAGTCTATCAAGCTATTTCATTCCCTATCACATATTTTCACATTCACATATCCAGAGTTTTGAATCTTTTCTCGAGACTTGGTTGAGAAGAGAAAGAACATATCATAAAGAGATGGGGAAAGTATACAGGGACTTTTAGGATTTCAACTCAGAGGCGTTTTTCAGTCAGGTGGTAACCTTTCATTAAACACATAAGCCTAGTCGCAAATTCAGGGCTAACGGGTTTTGGACACTAGAGGGTCTCTTTTATTGTGCATATTGGCATCTTTTGTGGTGTAATTATGTACAGTGATCTGTAAGCACGTTAATGCAGATGCAAGACTTGACTAACGGCTTTGACATCCCCAGGTCTTTGCTCACACAAAACAGAGGGGACGCCGGCATTTTGAGATTTTTGATTCAACACTCTGGAGTCCGGCGTGTGAATCGGGAACAATCTCGCAGTCAAATAGAACATGCACTTAACCTAAGTGAGTGTTCCTGCCAAATGCCTATACTTTATATTTAAGTGTTGTGACCCATACCTTTGTTTTTGGAACTGAGCCTACCGAGCATATCACCATGAATCATGTCTTTCACTTCAACCTTACACGTGTCAGTCACCCGAGGACAAATTTATTTCATTTCCCGATATTGTTAAAAAAAAAACACCAAACGCTGAAAGGGGTTTATTCTTCCCCTGTTTTTTTTAGAACAATATTTATTAATATATTTTTTTAATTTAATGTCAGTTTAGTCCTGAAAGGATATCATTTTCAGCCCTTGAACACACATCTCAAATTTTCCAAGATCAAGAGATTTGGTAAACATATTAGATACATTTTCATCAGAAGATACCTGCTCAAGATGGATTAGCTGTCTCTCAAAGCAATCACGAATAAAGTGTACCTTTATGTCGATATGTTTAGTCTTAGAATGGTGTACTGGATTCTTCATAATTTGAATAGCAGCAGAATTATCACAATAGATCGGGGTGTCTACAAAATCTAGGCCGTAGTCTGCCAGCTGATGCTGAATCCACAAGACTTGAGAACAGCATGCAGATGCAGCCACATATTTAGCTTCGGCTGTGGATTGCGAGATGGTATGCTGCTTCTTGCATTGCCAGGAGATCAGCCTGTCTCCTAAGTATTGACAACCAGCAGACATAGACTTCCTATCAAGTTCACAACCTCCATAATCGCTGTCTGAAAAGGCAAACAAATTAAACTCTGAATCTTTTGGATACCAAAGTCCAAGCCGAGACCTGCCTTTTAGATATCGAAAGATTCGTTTGACAGCAAGAAAGTGTGACATTTTAGGTTGAGATTGATAACGAGCACATGTATGAACATCAAACATGATGTCAGGTCGACTTGCGGTCAAGTACATCAATGATCCAATCATTGAACTATACATGTGCTCACTTTCAGGTTCACCATCAGGATCTGGAGCTAATAAAGGACGTGAGATCATAGGAGTGGCCATCGGCTTGCAATCTGTCATTTTGAACTTATCCAAGATTTCATCTACATATTTCGTTTGATGAATAAGAATGCCTTCTGTATCCTGCCTAACTTGAATGGCAAGGAAAAATTGCATCTTACCCATAGCACTCATTTCAAACTTTTGCTTCATGACATCTTCAAATTCCTTACACAAATCTTCATTCGTAGATCCAAAAATGATATCATCTACATATACTTGCAGCATGATGATATCTTCATCCACAACTTTCCGAAACAATGTCTGATCCACCACCCCGCGTGTATACCCGTGCTGCATAAGATGATTTGTCAAGGTGATGTATCACGACCTAGGGGCCCGATGCAGGCCATAAAGAGCTTTGTCCAGTCGATAGACATGACCTGGGTATTCTTCATCTATGAACCCAGGAGGTTGAGACACATAAACTTCCTCATCCATCTCAGCATACAAAAATGTTGTCTTCACATCTAACTGGTATATAGTGAAATTCATGAATGCTGCAAAGGCCAGAAAAATTCAAATTGATTCCAATCGAGCAACAGGGGCATACACCTCATCATAGTTAATTCCTTCAATCTGTTTGTAGCCTTGCACGATTAAGCGAGCTTTGTTACGAACAATAACTCCACTATCATCCTTCTTATTCTTGTAGAGCCACCGTGTTGAGATGACTCTATGATCCTTTGGTTTTTCAACCAACTCCCATACCTTCAATATGGTGAACTGGTTCAGTTCCTCATGCATTGCTTAAACCCAACTGGGTTCCTTTCGAGCCATATCAACATTAGCAGGTTCAATTTGAGAAATAAAACACGCAAACATACATCGATTGATGTCCCCAGACTTGCTTCGAGTTTGAACTCCAGCATCAAGTGGTCCAATAATGTTTTCAGCATGATGAATTTTGTGCACTCTGGATTCTGGAAACGAGGGAATCGGTGTTTCAGATTCCAGATTAGTCATATTGTCAGAAGAGGATGGTACATCATGCGTTTCCTCTACAGCATCCACCACAGATGGAGATGGAACATTTTTATCATTGAATTTTGTCACAGGGTCAGACTCAGAAGCTGACATAGAATGAGGATCTGGAACTTGCTTAAGGGGAGTCTTTGAAATTACTTGACTTCTTGAGGTTGTAGCAACTTCATCATCGAACAGTTCTTCTGCAATCACAGGATTTAGCTGAAAAGGTATAAAAAACTGATTATAATCAAATGCCTGGGTAGGACCAACTCTAGCATCAGTGGGATTGTCTTCAAGCCATTCCACATTTGTGGATTACACCACCTTCTTAGTTGTCTTATTAAATACTCGATAAGCTGAGCTGGCTGAATAACCTACAAAATAACACCCATCATCTTTAGCAGAAAATTTGGGAATATCATCATGAATTAATATAGTGCATGGACACCCAAAAGCACGAAGATGTCCAATTTTCAGTTTTTCTTTGTACACAATATCATAGGGGGTCTTTTGCACTCGCTTATTGATCAGCACCCTATTTTGCACATAGCAGGTTGTATTTATGGCCTCAGCCCAGAACATCGTAGGCAACTTTGAGTCGCATAGCATTGTACGCGCAGCTTCAATTAAAGTCTGTTGCGACGTTCAACAACCCCATTTTGTTGTGGAGTGTATGGTGCACTAAATTGATGGTCAATTCCTCTTGCAGCACAAAATGCATCAATTGCACCATTTTTAAATTCTGTTCCATTATCACTTCTGATGGATTTCACATTCAAGTTGATCTTGTTCTCAATTGCATTAAAGAATGCGTTCAACACCTCTGTAGTTTCACTTTTTATATGCAAAAAGAACACCCATGTAAAACGTGAGTAATCATCAGTAATAACAAGACAAAAAGCACAACGATTTAAACTGAACATACTCATTGGACCAAAAAGGTCCATGTGCAGAAGTTGGAGCACAGCCGCAACAGAATTGAAAAGCTTTGGTTTATGTGGTCTTTTGTGCTGCTTCCCCTTAGCACAGGCTACACACTTTTCTCTCATTGTAAAATATTTGATGGCAGATCTCTAACATGTTCACCTCTTGCAAGGCGATTGAGATACTTCGCATTAGTTTGACCAAGACGTCGATGCCATAGTTTTGCATGATTCTCAGCAGTTCTGGAAAGCAGGCATGCTACTACAGTAGTAGGTGGCTTGTTCATATTTAACACATAGGAATTGCCATATCTAAGAGTGCGCATTAGCACCCAGTCATCAGGAATGGAATATCCAGGCTTCAAAACATTCCTTTTTGTTGAACAGTACAGGGTAGTCTCTATTGCAAATTTGTGATACAATCAATAAACTGTGATTCAGTTACTCCACATGGTTGACGTCATTGAAACCGAAACATCCGTTTCTCACGGTACCCTTCTTGCTGATGTGACTTGTAAGTCCCGAAAACGGTCCAAGCACGATATCTAACCTCGATTGTGAGTGCGGAATCCAAACAATCGAGTGATTCAAGATGAGAGATAAAGAAAACGATAAACACAATAATAAAACTAATAAAACCTGGAATCAACTGATGCACACGATTACAAACGATCGTCTGGTACACCTTGAGAGAATTTCAAATTCTCTGTCCTCTCTAGTCTCTCTCAACTGGCCAACTCCTAATATGAGTATTAGGATTTGTTTATATAGATAAACAAATCCTAAACCTAATTTTCGGATTTGATTAAACAGGCCCATTAAACTCCCCTTAAACTCTATCTAATTGGGCCCAAACATGTCCAAATTGGCCCAATGACCCAATATACCCATAACCCAACTAATTTTCACCTATACACATGCATAGGCCTTCAAATTAATCCGCCAAGTGACTATTTAATACACAAGCCACAATTCTCGGTCCTTACAATCTTCCCCTTGGCTTGTGCTATTAAATATCTTTTTACTTTAAATCTTCAGACTTGCAGTCTTCTCCTTGGCTTGAACATGGGTTGGTGAAGATTCTTTTCTTCGACAATCTTCATTAGGCAACATGAACGACTTCTGGGAGATTTCTCTCAATCAGCATCAGCTTGGACTTCAACTGATAAACAAGTAATGAAAGGAGGATTCTCATGCACTTGCTTCTTCTTGAAAACCGTTGAGTCCTTGCTAAATCATCGGTGACTGTCTTGACTTGCATGTGTCTTCAGAGGGCAAATTTTGAAAACCTCTGTCTTGGCATTCTTGAATTTCTTGTTGTGACTGCTCTGCATCTTTTCTTCAATTAGCTTCCCCTAAACTTGAGAACGGTGTCTTTGGAAGCTTTACTTGAACAACCAACAAACTTCCCCTGAGCATAGGGTAAGTCCTTTTCCGGCTGGTTCTTCAACACGAACAGTAGCAACACTCATTGACTTTTCTTCTCCATGACATCTCATTTAACCTGTCATGCACAACATGGAACAAACCTAACCAGACAATGATGACTGGTTATCGAGTTAGCATTATTTAACCAAACAACTTCCCCTGAACCCGAGGGGGAGGTCACACCTTCTTGCACAAAACCCAAAAAGAACTTATTAAAACCTTTAAATTAACCTGGCCATGGTTGAAAAAATAAACAATAAAAAAACTTAAGATAACACAGAAGAAAATAAAAACAAACATACCAAATTACGAAACGAGAAGGTTTTATTTTCGGATCAAACCGTCTTTGTCTGAACTGAGGAACCCTTTTCAGCGTCTGTTACTCGAACACGTCCAGGCGATTGCCAGTATATTGGTCCTTCTTAAACCCATGTTCCTCATTTTCCCGGCTGTTTGTCACTTATTTATCTTTTAGGTGCATTAATTATGAACATCCGACAGTCACACACAAATCCTAGGTAATTAATATTTGCTGTCTATCAAGCTTGATCATTCCCTACCACATATTTTCACATTCCCATATCCAGAGTTTTGAATCTTTTCTCGAGACTTGGTTGAGAAGAGAAAGAACAGATCATAAAAGAGATAGGAATAATATACAAAGACTTGTATGAGTTCAACTCAGAGGCGTTTATCAGTCAGGTGGTAACCTTTCATCAAACACATAAGCCTAGTCACAAAGTCAGGGCTAAAGGGTTTTGGACGCTAGAGGGTCTCTTTTGTTGTGCACATTGGCATCTTTTGAGGTGTAAATTATATACAGCGATCTGCAAGCACGTTAATACAGACTAACCAGGTCTTTGCTCACGCAAAACAAAGGAAAGTCTGATTAACACGTCAACCATTCTACACCAGGTCATTGCTCACGCAAAGCAGATGCAAGACTTGACTGACGGCTTTGACATCCCCAGATCTTTGCTCACACAAAACAGAGGGAACGCCGACTTTTTGAGATTTTCGATTCAACACTTTGGAGTCCGGCGTGTGTATCCGGAACAATTTTGCAGTCAAATAGAACAAGCACTTAACCTAAGTGTGTGTTTCCCGTCAAATGACATACTTTATCTTTAAGTGTTGTGACCCATACCTTTGTTTTTGGAACTGAGCCTACCGAGCACATCACATTGGATCATGTCTTTCACTTTTGCCTTACGCGTGTCAGTCATTCTGAGAACGGAAATATTTCACTTCCCTGCCTTCTCAAACACAAACAAAAGATTAAAAATTAAAAAGCACAATTTTTGAGGGGTCAACTATTTCATCTTTTCTATTCTTCCCGTTGCTTTTTGATTTTTAAAATCAACACACATTTTTTTTAATTATTTTTTTATTTTTTTTTTATTTTTTTATTTATTTTTTTTATTTTTTTATTTATTTTATTTATTTATTTTTTATTATTGACACACAGACACATCACTAAATATCTACTAAAACTGGCCAAGCTAACCTTCAAAGTTTATCTTTTGAAAATTTTCTGAAACAAATAATTAGCCAAGAACCAAACAATTTCAGAGAGTACCTTGCTGATTTTTTTCAGATTTACCTCTCACAAGGAAACATACCCCCCATAAAGATCTGCATGTCATGAAGTGAAGAGATGCCTCCTTTCCTGTGCCTGGAACAATCACTATCACAAACAAGCAAACAAGGTTAATGAAAGTCCTCCTTGACTGTTCCTGCACAAGGTGAGAGATCAGTTAGCCAATGGAACCCAGGCCATAGTGGTTCTGGGTAGACCTGATGAATCAACGAAAGTTACTTCTTTTAAACACATGCCCTTTGAAAAATCAGGAATTTGAGTTGCAGCTGCCTTTGATTTTGGTTTCCAAATTGTAGGTGATTTGAAAGTTGTTTTAGTCACCTTTGGAGTAGTGACTTTAGATATTTCAACCTTCTTCATTTCAGGTTTCTTTTTCAAAACAGTTTTAGTTACCTTTGGAGGGGTAACTTTAGGTATGTCAACTTTGTGTTGTTTTGAGATCGGTTTCTTCACCTTTTTATGAAAATTTTCAAAATTTGGAAAAACATATTTTTGATTTGAAAATTTTCTTTGCTCTTTGGCCGCGCCCCAATGTTGATCAGAGGGTTTTATCAAAGGAGAAACAGTCTTCATCGCCTTAGGTGGTTGCACCTTCATTGGCTTAGACTTTATTGAATCCTGAGACGAAACACTCCGACTTTGCGGATAATATGGCTCATAGGGGCGATAGAACAATTTCGGGCAATGTGACCAGGATTACCACAATTAAAGCAAGTTTGCTTCTTCAGGTAGAAGTCAGAAGTGTGACCGTTTGAGCTGTATGGCTTTGATGGAGAGGCATTGAGATTCGGTTGCATGTTCAGAAAGACTCCAGTTCTCCAGTTGTTCGATCTTTCTGACCTTGATCCATTTCCGTTGAATCTTTTCTGGTTCGTTGAAAATTGAGCTGAACCAGACATTTGACCTTTTGGGCCCACTGGTTTCTTTGAGAAAGTTGTTTTGCCACTGCATGAGCCCACTGATGAGTTTGGAGACTTGTTTGTCGTCTTGGGCCTTTCAATCTTGATTGGAACGGAATTTGGAGGCTTGATGGTGATATTGGGCCTTATACTCTTAATGTGAGATGATAAACCACCATCATGACCCAAGCCTTTGAACTTAGTGGTGAATGAGGGTCGTTCTTCTCCTTCAGTCGGAATGAACATAGACCCTGTTGTCATGAATATCTTACCATTGGGTCTTGTAGTCATCACCACTCGTTCCCGCTTTACCTCATCCACAACTTTAGAATAAGGAGTCTCAATCTTTGGATAAGGAACCAACTTTTCTTCACCAGCTCTCTTCACCTCACTGGAGCTTGAACTTGCACACTCAGTAGTTTTATTAGACTGAGTTGCTTCAGTGGCTGTCTTTTCATCTTTATGTGCTGGTTGAGGCCCATATACCATGGTTGCTTCATTCTGGGACTCTTTCAACAATTCATCTGCAGTTTGGGGCACTTTTATGTATTCATGTTGCAATGGGGGAGGAAAATTTCCATCCCCGAGGCCAGATGTTTCTTTTACCTGCTCGAGTCGCTCTTCAGATTTGAATAAAGCATGATGAGAATCCATCATTTTCTTTTGTATCACTTGATGTTTCTCAAGGGCAGATTGGGAAGTGTCAAGTTTTGCTCTTAGTTCCTCAACCTCCTTAATTAGCTCTTCTACCTTAGCGTTAGCAAGCCTAATATATGTGCTTTTATCACTCACCTGAGATTGAAGATTCTTAACATCTACCTGAATGGCCTCAAGTTTCTCTCTAAATATTCTGGTTTTACTTTTGGACTCCCTAAGGTCTCTATCAGATAATGCACGATTTAGGGTTTCATTAATGAATTTGCGTTCCCATTCTTTAGCCTCACAGTTGGGATTGCAACATATCTTATCGGGTGCAGTGGTGCCTGGTAGAATATGCGCCATGAACTTCTTTGGAAGAGCTTCTAGATCAAATTTAGACCGCAAAGCCTTGATCGGATTGAAAAGGGATGGATCGAAAAGTCTCAACTGGATCGGAAAGACAGCTTTTCGATCGGGCAGAGTTTCGGCTCGACCGAAAAGTGTAAGCTGATCGAAAAGTCACCAAGGGACTTTCCGATCGAAAGGCGAAACTGATCGAAAGTCACGAAGGGACTTTCTGTTGGGTGTCGAATCCAGCAAATAAAATGATTAAAGAGTGAACCAACTTGATACACTAAAAGATAGTATAGCGAAAGTAAGGTTCGTGTCCTCAGGGATACGGATTAACAAATTATACCAAAGTTACTTATTTAGGTACGATATTATTAAGTAGTAACAAAAATGGAGGTTTGTGAGTTTTATTGAGAAAATAGAAATTAAGACAAAAAAAATGGCAGAAAGTTAAAACGGCCGTCTCGAAACTGTGAAGAGGATCCCACACGGCCGTTTCGAGATTCTGTGAAAAGCTGAAGATATATTTTTTTTTGTCGTTTTTAATTTTATGAAAAATTATTATTGATGAAGTTGACTAAAGCCTTTTTTATAGAAGAAATTCGATTGATTAATAAAATAGTTCCAACACAAAGGTATTATCTTAGTTTGATCCGACTCATGATCATGAACAATTATGGTGCAATGGTTTTATAATGAACAACTTGTACCGGTTCTAGATGTCACGCCGTTCGGACATCCACTCTATCTAATGTCTTACCAAACGCTGTTCGTTGATTAGAGCCAACCCGCTACTCCAAGCTCACGCCGTTCGGATCTTGAGGTGTGGGTTGCGATGATAGAAGAACTGGTTATAGTCTAACACACACGCCGTTCGGTGTATTTGACTAGATCGGTTGACTCTATAACGAAAATGAATTCATAGACAAACCCAAAATCGTTACTTGTTCCTTTTATCAAAAATTAAAATCCATAGGAGATTTAAAATTGAAGAACTATATTAGATAAATCAACAAATTGATCAAGTTTATCAATAAATCTAAATTTTCCAGAAATATTTCTAGGTTTAAGATCAAGAATCAACGCAAACAAATCGATTAAAACAAAACCTCATAATCGTTTCACATAAGTTTACGAATCAAAACCAAAATAACCCAAGTGCTAGAACTAGAAACCTACTAGCCGGACATGGCTAGATAAATCAATCCAATAGCAAAATTAAAATCAAAACTTACGACTAAATTGATGGTTACTTAAATCCTCCACAAAATAAAAACAAAATCTCCTTTCCTCTTTGAACTCTCCTGCTCGTCCGCTTCAGTAGGTCAAAAAAGATGATCCCATAAACAAACCTGATGCCCTCATTTTAAATCAAGACTCGGGCTGAGGTCACATGGATGGGTTTATGTCTTAGCCCAGCCCATTTAATTCCCATACAATTTCGCATGCATTTTAATTCTTCAATTCTTGAGTTGACGGCCCAACCACAAGGAAATAAACAAAGTTCACTCTCCTTAATTACATCGATTAATTAAATTGACTTCCAACTTCATCAATTAATCACATCAGACTTGTAGCTCTTATGGACCCAAGATGGTGGCTTCAACTTTGTGTTAACTTTGTCTTTGTAGATTCACCCAATGCCCCCCAACATCTATTATCAATCATACGTAACCGCTTCACGCCTACAAAAACATTAAAACCGATACAAAGTAGACTCCATTCCACAAATATGACTATTTCACAAAATATGTGCAAATGTATACAATGAATGCATGATATGTAGCCAAAATGGGCGATAAAACTATGATATAATATGCATAAAAAACCAACTAACAAATCTCCCCAAGCTTAAACCTTTCCTTGTCCTCAAGGAAGTCAAGATCAAGAATAAACCGGAAAGTAAAAGAAGAATAAAAACAAAGTAATTCACACGTTTTTTTTTTTCAATTACACCCCTTCTCGCCCCGAAGAATTTTGTAGGCATGAAATCAGATTATCATGTTGACTTCAACTGACACGCATAGACAAAGCTTTCAAGATTTTCATTAACATCACGTACCCAATTTGCCAGTTATGGTCCACTAACCTCAAATTATGAATTTGTATATTCGTTTCATATGCTTAAGTACATGATTATGTCATTTTATTAAGTGCCAATACCTTTCTTCTCACGGTGGGAACCTTCCTAACCTCAAGGATTATAGAGAGCAAGTGGTCAATTTTTCACCACGGAATACAAGCAAATAAACTAAAAATGAATGACTTCAAACTGAACAGGTGGTTAATTCTTTTCACCACACAGATTATTCTTTTTTTTTCATGATTTTTTCATTTTTTTTTCTTTATCCTTCTCTTTTTTTTTTTTTTTTGGAACTCTTGAGATCGACTTTGGGGTGATCTTCACAAACGGACTCATGTTGAACTGAATCAAATACAAACAAAGCTCTCAACCGATTTCTGCTAGGTCTCGGTTCCCTTATGTGGTCAGATTGGCGTTCAGCGAGATATAGTTTATCATGTTTTCATAAGTGGTAAATCCAAAAATATGAGGCACTAGCGTAATGGGGTACGTATGTTCTTCTATTACTATCGTTCCCGCCTAGCATACAGTTTATCATCCCCACGATAAGGTTAATATCATTTTTCATGTTGCTCCCACAAAATTTCCAGGGCAATCAAGATGCAACTTTTTTTTTTTAAATGCAGCTAATGCAACCTAAAAAAATACTACTATGCATGCAGACTAATGCAAATAATAAAAAAATAAACAGAAAATAAGAAAGTGAAAAGTGACACTAACCTCCCCAAGCTTAAAATTAAGCGTCGTCCTCGATGCGTTGAGGAGGTATGGAAAGTCTACGGCTGTTGTGGAGGGGGCGGTGGGAAGTCGTGTGGGTTGGTGGTTGATCACAATATCCCTTTCTCTTTCTTTTTTTTTCTCAGAAGGCCAAGACGGTCGTCCTGAACCAGTGAAGAAAACTGTCGCGGCCGTTTCGAAGTTCTGTTAAGGAATCCTACATGAGACGGCCGTTTCATGTTTTGCAAGGAAATTTCTCGCGGCCGTTTTGACGTTCTGATCAAAACTTCAAAACTTAAGGAAAACTATTTTTTTGTAATTTTTTTTTAAAAAAAAAGAAGAACTAAGAAAAACAAAATTAAATTAAACAACACGGGTTGCCTCCCGTGCAGCGCCTTTCTTTATCGTCTTTGGCTAGACGTTGACCTCTTTAATCTGGTGCCTCCACAATAGACGGATGAATCTTTTGGACAGTTCTTGTGAATGTCATCTTTGGTACTTTGTACCTTGTTTTGCTCCGCCTATTTGTGAAAGTTACATCTTTCACCAACTTCTCCCCAAGCTTGAATTCTTCAGTATGTTCATTTGTTGCATCCTCATCAAGAGCCTTCTTCAATGCTAAAGCTGGAACATCATGGTTAGATAACTCAAAAGATTCATCAGTTGTTGGCTCAATTACATCTAGAAAATTCAAGGAGGAGACATCGCTCGGGTAACGCATAGCTTCATCTATATTAAAATTGATAACTTCCCCATCAAATTCCATGGAGAGAGTGCCATTATAAACATCAATTTTAGTTTTTGCAGTTTTCAAAAATGGCCTCCCTAACAAAGTAGAACATGAATTTGGGGAATCATCATCCCCCATGTCTAATATATAGAAATCAGCTGGAAAAACCAATTCATTCACTTGGACCAACATATCCTCTAATACACCTTTTGGGTGTACTAGGGACCTATCAGCCAATTGAATGACTACCCCGGTCCTCTTTAACGGTCCTACATTAAGTGTTTTAAAAATTGAGTATGGTACAAGCATTAGGAGGTTACCCGGGTCAATCTTCAAGGCAATATGAGCAGGCTCAAGGAAATTCAAACTGGGGAAGATCTCCTCAACAATTTCTACAAAGACCCCAGTCGAATCAACAAAATTTTCAGCCTCGTCAGCAACAACAGACACAACAATCAGGTGGCATGGGAATGTCTTTGGAAGATGTAGTGAAGAGTCTGGCTACAAGCACTCAGTCATTCCAACAAGAAACTAGAGCGAGCATAAAGAATCTGGAGCAAGTTGTTCATTATAAAACCATTGCACCATAATTGTTCATGATCATGAGTCGGATCAAACTAAGATAATACCTTTGTGTTGGAACTATTTTATTAATCAATCGAATTTCTTCTATAAAAAAGGCTTTAGTCAACTTCATCGATAATAATTTTTCATAAAATTAAAAACCACAAAAAAATATATATATCTTCAGCTTTTCACAGAATCTCGAAACGGCCGTGTGGGATCCTCTTCACAGTTTCGAGACGGCCGTTTTAACTTTCTGCCATTTTTTTTGTCTTAATTTCTATTTTCTCAATAAAACTCACAAACCTCCATTTTTGTTACTACTTCATAATATCGTACCTAAATAAGTAACTTTGGTATACTTTGTTAATCCGTATCCCTAAGGACACGAACCTTACTTTCGCTATACTATCTTTTAGTGTATCAAGTTGGTTCACTCTTTAATCATTTTATTTGCTGGATTCGACACCCAACAAATTGGCGCCGTTCGGACATCCACTCTATCTAATGTCTAACCAAACGCTGTTCGTTGATTAGAGCCAACCCGCTACTCCAAGCTCACGCCGTTCAGATCTTGAGGTGCGGGTTGCGATGATAGAAGAACTGGTTATAGTCTAACACACACGCCGTTCGGTGTATTTGACTAGATCGGTTGACTCTATAACGAAAATGAATTCATAGACAAACCCAAAATCGTTACTTGTTCCTTTTATCAAAAATTAAAATCCATAGGAGATTTAAAATTGAAGAACTATATTAGATAAATCAACAAATTGATCAAGTTTATCAATAAATCTAAATTTTCCAGAAATATTTCTAGGTTTAAGATCAAGAATCAACGCAAACAAATCGATTAAAACAAAACCTCATAATCGTTTCACATAAGTTTACGAATCAAAACCAAAATAACCCAAGTGCTAGAACTAGAAACCTACTAGCCGGACATGGCTAGATAAATCAATCCAATAGCAAAATTAAAATCAAAACTTACGACTAAATTGATGGTTACTTAAATCCTCCACAAAATAAAAACAAAATCTCCTTTCCTCTTTGAACTCTCCTGCTCGTCCGCTTCAGTAGGTCAAAAAAGATGATCCCATAAACAAACCTGATGCCCTCATTTTAAATCAAGACTCGGGCTGAGGTCACATGGATGGGTTTATGTCTTAGCCCAGCCCATTTAATTCCCATACAATTTCGCATGCATTTTAATTCTTCAATTCTTGAGTTGACGGCCCAACCACAAGGAAATAAACAAAGTTCACTCTCCTTAATTACATCGATTAATTAAATTGACTTCCAACTTCATCAATTAATCACATCAGACTTGTAGCTCTTATGGACCCAAGATGGTGGCTTCAACTTTGTGTTAACTTTGTCTTTGTAGATTCACCCAATGCCCCCCAACATCTATTATCAATCATACGTAACCGCTTCACGCCTACAAAAACATTAAAACCGATACAAAGTAGACTCCATTCCACAAATATGACTATTTCACAAAATATGTGCAAATGTATACAATGAATGCATGATATGTAGCCAAAATGGGCGATAAAACTATGATATAATATGCATAAAAAACCAACTAACACTTTCCGATCGAAACGAAGCTGATCGAAAAGTCACGAAGGGACTTTCCGATCAAAAAGTGGGGAACCGGGAAGTACTCTCCGATCGAAAGTCACGAAGGGACTTTCCGATCGAAAAGTGTCCAAAAGGGTCGAAAAGCCAAAATTTCGATCGAAATAAGGGTCCAAGCCACAGATTTCGATTGAATAGCTTATAGAACACGGGCTTCTTGCTTCTGCAACACTTGTAACCTGCACAATAATCACACGAAACTCACAGAAAAAGAAAACCGTCAGTAACACCTTGAAACACTTGGAGCAAAAAAAATATGAAAATTAAAAAACGAATTACTCCACTAGGTGAAAAAAAATTCAACAACCAAAACCCCGTCAAAATTAATTTACACCAACTTAAAATAAGTGGCCGTTTATTGCTTTAGAAAACCGATTAACGAGGACCACACGATCTATAGAAATCCCAATGGCAGAAGCGTAATTTCGTAACTTGATATGTAATTTACGTACTTCACACAGTGGCACAAATGTAATTAACCTAATCTTCAACCAATGTACTTAAATTTAGCCGCCAACCAGACCTGCAACTCAAATCTTCAATAACAAAGCTTTCATATATCAATCGAAAACCGATATTTGAGGCGTGAAACACAAGCTAATCAATCGAGTACAGATCGTAGACCGTGAACCAGCTTCGGAAATCTACTTGACAACCGAAGACCAATATCCCGATCGAGAATGACGGGCTAAGAATCACAAATGTAGGCGAGACCTCGACCAAACCTGAACTTGAACGAGAACCCCTTCTCGATCGAGAACCTCTATAACGATCGAAACCGAGTAACACGAATCCTTAACTTGATCGAGAAACACAAGCTGGGTCGTAAACTGTTGACCCGATCGGACACCTTGAACGTAAATCACGTACTCACACGTCAAGCTGATCACGAATGTAAACCTGAACCCGATCGCAAAGCTGTTCGTAAACCTCGGATGAAACCAATTGTAAGGATCAATCTAACCCTCACGCGATATCAAAGACTAGTAAAACCGTGCGGAATCCGGTTTTAGCTAGGTGATTCAAGAATAAATAATATATGCAATAATCGAAAAGTGTAAGAAACAAGAAAACACAAACCGATTGTATACGGGAAAGATCACTTCGATTAACACCAAGTCCGAACCTAGAAAGGTTTCGGTTACACCTTTAAGAACTCGCAACCAGTTAGCACCAACAACCCTAAATCGATTATGGGAGGGACTATATATAGGAGAGATTGACTTGGTAAACAAGTCAATCTCTTTACAAAATTTCGAAACCTAAAGCCCATCCAAAACCGATCGGACCTACCACTATCCCTAGCCCACATTTACATTTAACAAGCCCACTAACAAAATACTAGTACAAACTATTAACTAACGAACTAATGCCAAAGCCTCAAAAGCCCGGACTCTACAATCTTCCCCTAGGCTTTAGCATTAGTCAGACTTCACATCCTGAACTTCTTTGACAGATTTACTGTTGCTGGATCATACCACAGCTCTTTTGCCACGATCTCAGCTACGGCTCGAGTATAACACTTTGCATATTCTTTAGTGTCTTGATTACTCTCAATCTGATGCTTTGCTAGTACCATTATATCCTTCTTGTGAAACCCCATCAAATCATGAACTTCCATGACATTGATTGTCTTTGATTTGCAGAGAATTTTGGCTTCACCAGAATAATCACTATAAGCCCATGTTTGAAAATCATGCAAGCAATATTCAGGATGTCTCATCGGCAGAGGTATTGTTTTTGTCTTGTCTGTAGGTGGATACAGAACATTTGTGAACTTCTTGGCTTTTACACTCTCCTTTCCTGGGATACTCTTCTTTCCATCCCATTTGAAGACACTCCTGTACTTCTTCACATACGATTTCTTGTGAGGAAAATCTTCAAACCTCTTGAACTTGCTTCGCACAACATTTTCCAGTTTCTTGTAGAAGTACTTGGCTTGCTCATTGTTTGAAGGATTTGAAAACGGTGCATGGTACAACATTGTGAGATCTACATTCGTCCAGGAGTAAAACTGGGTCCAGCTCTTGTAGTATTCCAATGGATACTGACCCTTTCTTCTTACTACGAACATATTCTTCTCTCCATCAAACATCCAGGCTTTAATATCTGCATTAATTCCTTGCTTATCATGATAATGCTCCCCAAACTGGATTAGATACCTTTCAGGAGGATAGGCAAATGTCTGAACCTCCCAACCTCCGTCAAATTCAGAAGCTGGTACTGTCATATAATCTCTATCCCGAGTATCTTTATCTTCAGTGGAAGCTTCGGGTAATACATTCTGAGTTTCCTCAGGGATATCAGCTTCAAAGTCAAATACTGGTGATTGTGAGGAATCACCTGCACCTGAACTTCCTTCTGTGTTACCTGGATCTCCCTTATCACCTTGACTAGAGTTGGACCTGCTTGATTTATCCGAGTTAAGCTGCTTGATTAGCTTATGAAGATCTCTGAATTGTCTTGTAAACTCTCGGTTTATCTTCTTCTGATTCTCTAACTCAGTGTTATGAATTTTCTGAATATCAATCAGATCTTCAATTACCTCACTTTGGACTGTATTCTGGGCTTTCAGAACTTTTATTTCTTCTCTAAGTTCCTTTTCCAGTCTGAATTCAGAGGTTTCTACTGCTTTCTCCTTTTCTTGGGTTGTGGGTTGAGTGGATGATTGACCAGCACTTGAGCTTGTGACTGGTGGTACACGTGGGTCCAATTTTCTTCTTCTTGGGTCACTTGGGCCTTCCACATGGTGTTTTGTAGCAATCGACTCAGTCTCAGTCATTTCTTCAAGAACAGAAGCACCGAGGGGAGGATCCTCTGTGGCTTTCCGTTTTCTAATCAGTGGCATCTCAGCAGTTTCAGTCTCAACTTCCTCTAGAGTGATGTCATCAAGATACGTGTCATAATTGATACTATCTTCACCTTCAAAATTCAGTGCACCAATCCGCACATCTTCTAAGTCAAACTCTTCCCAGTCAGAGTCATCGGGAAGGTCAACAACTTTCTTCGGAGGAGGAGGTCGACTATGTTCTTCTTCAACAGAGGCATTTCTGTTCACTGGAACTTCCTCTCTCACTATTTCTCCAAATTCTCCAAACTTATCACCAAACGGCATCTTATCAGACAATTTCTTCTTTGGATTTATCATTGGAAAAACCTCAATACCCATTGGCTTAGTATCATGTGTGTCGTTAGTCTTCCTCAGGGCTGGATATCTTGAATCCAGAACTGACTGAATGAATCTTGGAACAACTGCAAACTTTTTATCTCTGGACACAACAGCCTTCACATCTTCAAATATCATTCTGGACCAGTTGAACCTAACACCTCTTATCAGTGACACCATTACATGGGTGTGCACTTGGTTCAACTGATCTGTAGAGCTCTTTTTGGCAATGAGACATTTTTGCAGGTAATGTGCCAACATTCTCCAATATGGAGGAATGAGAGCCTTCATGGTGGGAGGAGATATTGTGAGGTAACCCATTTCCTTTAGGCACTGAGACACCATTTCTTTATCAAGAACAGTGGGATCAGCAGCTACATCTTTAAGTCTGAGTGCCTGTCTGAAATTCTCTTCAGTTAAAATCACCTCAGTAGCTTGAATCTTGGCAATTATCTGCTTTCCATCTTCAGATACATCTGCTGTCTTCCAAAACTCTTGCTGCATACGTTTGCATATAACCGGGTTTGCTGTTAGTGCATAGTGTAGACAACACTTCTTTAATCCTGCTATCATTGACAGGTACTTCTCTCTGTATTCAGCAGGCGGGTCCAGCAAATAAGCCACCTGATTGTGATCTTTGACAAACTCCAAGTCCCTACACTCACATGCACAGATGAAATCCAAAACACACAACATTTCATTAGTTCAACAGCATTTCTCGAAAAACGGGCAGCATAACGGCTTAAAATTGAACAAAAACCATTTGAACATGTCATCCGGTACCTTTCCGATCGAGAAGTAGGTTCTCGATCGAAAAGCATCCATCCGATCGAAAAGTTCCTTTGTCACCGATAGGCCTGATAGAAAAGGGGCTGGTCGCGATCGAGAAGTCTAGGCTCCGATCGAAAAGCATAGCTTTTGATCGGAAAGCCTAGGACCATGATCGAAAAGACTCTGGTCATCGGCAACCAGCGATCGAAAAGTACCAGTCCCGATCGAGAAGCCTTAGCTTCTGATCGAGAAGTCACTGGTTATCGACAACCAGCGATCGAAAAGCTCCAGTCCCGATCGAGAAGCCTTAGCTTCTGATCGAGAAGTCTCTGGTTATCGACAACCAGC
>JBCNJP010000006.1:15084343-15109179 GCA_039602395.1 Deinandra increscens subsp. villosa | reverse complement strand
GAGGAGATATTGTGAGGTAACCCATTTCCTTCAGGCACTGAGACACCATTTCTTTATCAAGAACAGTGGGATCAGCAGCTACATCTTTAAGTCTGAGTGCCTGTCTGAAATTCTCTTCAGTTAAAATCACCTCAGTAGCTTGAATCTTGGCAATTATCTGCTTTCCATCTTCAGATACATCTGCTGTCTTCCAAAACTATTGCTGCATACGTTTGCATATAACCGGGTTTGCTGTTAGTGCATAGTGTAGACAGCACTTCTTCAATCCTGCTATCATTGACAGGTACTTCTCTCTGTATTCAGCAGGCGGGTCTAGCAAATAAGCCACCTGATTGTGATCTTTGACAAACTCCAAGTCCCTACACTCACAAACACAGATGAAATCCAAAACACACAACATTTCATTAGTTCAACAGCATTTCTTGAAAAACGGGTAGCATAACGGCTTAAAATTGAACAAAAACCATTTGAACATGTCATCCGGTACCTTTCCGATTGAGAAGTAGGTTCTCGATCGAAAAGCATCCATCCGATCGAAAAGTTCCTTTGTCACCGATAGGCCTGATAGAAAAGGGGCTGGTCGCGATCGAGAAGTCCAGGCTCCGATCGAAAAGCATAGCTTTTGATCGGAAAGCCTAGGACCATGATCGAAAAGACTCTGGTCATCGGCAACCAGCGATCGAAAAGTACCAGTCCTGATCGAGAAGTCTCTGGTTATCGACAACCAGCGATCGAAAAGCTCCAGTCCCGATCGAGAAGCCTTAGCTTCTGATCGAGAAGTCTCTGGTTATCGACAACTAGCGATCGAAAAGCCTCTTCATCTTCATACCGAACCTGCAACTTCATCAATTTCACACATATTTGATGATTTAACTCTTAAACACAGTCCCAAACACTTGCATTTAGAGTTTTTCACCCGTCCCAATCAATATTACCAAGAAAAATCAAATAAAAAGACATACTCCATTCGGTCTTTGGGGGGTCGGGCAACGCGCTTCAATCGATGTGCCATGGAGTGAAATCGACGGTGGGGATGCGTTCTTGGGGTGATTCCGACAGGAGAGGAGGTGTCGGATGGTTGCAATTGGTGGCGGAGGTGGTGAATTGGAGTGGACAGGAGCGGCGGCGATGTGGCTGGAAGGAGGTGGTTCGATGATGATTTTCGATGGGGGAGGTGGCGGTGAGGTCGCAGGGTGGTGGCGACAGCAGTGGCGGTGTGTGACGAGGGAGGGAGCCGGTGGTGGTGATGATCGGTGAAGGTGGGTGACGGGGCTAGGGTTTAGTGGAGAAGAGAGGGAGACGAGGAATGAGGGGGGAATGGAACCGGCGGTTCCTTATTCCTTTTTTTTAAAAAAAAACTTTCACATAGACCCCCTCATCCTCTAAGGATGATCAAATGAAACCCAAAACCTTTAACTCACACACTTTCTCTCATAACAAAGATATAATTTTTTTTTTAAAAAAAAAACAAACAAACATCCAACTTCAATCTTGTTCATTTTAGAAAGCTTCCCCTGAAGTCAAGCCCGAGAGATTTACAATCTGGCAACTTTTACTAAAACACACAAAAAAAATAAAGAAAAAAAGAAAAACAAAGCAAACAAAAAACAGAAGGTAAGATAAAGTAAAATACACACAAATAAATAAGTCAAAAAAAACATAAACACACAAAAATCTTAACCAACTGAATTTTGAGTGAAGAGGCACTGTTAGGGATCATACCATACAGTCTGTGACTAAGAAACCCTTTTCAACTTCAGTTACTTCGCGTGTTCAGGTGATTGCCGGTATTTTGGTCCATCTTTAAACTCATGCTGCTTTCGCTTACTCAAGCAGTTTCATCACATTATTTATATTTCAAGGTTTATTAATTATGACAATCTATCCAGGCCACACACATAAGTCCTAGGTATAATTTGTACATTCTATCAAGCACACCTAGTTTCCGTAGAACATTTTTCATGACACCTTTCCTTAAGCCCAACATCATACTCCAGACGGGTTAAGAAAAGAAAAGAATAGATCACGGAGGTTTTGTTGGATAATATACAAAGTCAGCTGAATTTTTTGAAACATTTTTAATAATGTTCTCATCAGTGACAAAGGCTGAGGGTTTTGGACGCTTGAGGGTCTCTTTTGATTGTGCACTTTGCATCTTTTGGTTTATCATATATATACAATGTGATCTTAAAACGTACGTGGATCAGGGTGGTTCCAGGTCTCCGCTTTCGCATAACAGAGGAGTCCTGACTCACGTACAACATTCCCAGGTCATTGCTTACGCAAAGCAGAAGGAATGGGATTTTTGAGCATGACATTAACACTCAGAACCGGGCGTGTGTCTCAGGATACCTGATGCACAGTCAAATAGGAATTGTACTAACCTAAGTGTGTGCTCCCTTTCAAGCATCATACGTTATCTTCAAGTGTTGTGATAAAACATACCTTTTGATTGATTGTCAGCAGAGCCTACCAAGCATATCGACCATGAATCACTGCTTTTCACATCCACCTTACACGTGTCAGTCAGCAAACATCTGGAAATTTATATCACTTCCCAACCTGGTCAACCAAAACCAGTAAAAAATTTAAAAGCAGACACATTTGAAGAAATGAATATCTTATATCTTCCCCTTGCTTTTGAATTTTTTTTTAAACCACCAAAAAGACACTATTTTTGTATTTTTGAATTTTTTGAATTTTTTTTTTTTAAAATAAAACAAATTGCCAGACTACTCATCAAAGGCTATCATTCGAAGGCCTTTGAGACACATTTCAAAATTTGCACTTGGAAGGGGTTTGGTGAACATATCCGCCACATTGTCCTCCGATGCCACCCGTTCCAGATGAATGAGCCTGCGGTCATAGCAATCCCGAATGAAGTGCGTTTTGATATCTATGTGTTTGGTTTTGGAGTGCTGCACATGATTTTTCACGATTTGCAATGCAGCATTATTATCACAAAAAATGGGAGTATCGAAAAAATTCAAACCGTATTCTCCCAGCTGATGCTGCAACCATACCACCTGAGAACAACAGGCAGATGCACCCACATATTCTGCTTCGGCTGTCGACTGGGACACTGTGTGCTGCTTCTTGCTTTGCCAAGATACCAGCCTGTCTCCTAAAAATTGAGCTCCAGCAGATGTGGATTTTCTGTCAAGCTCATTGCCACCATAATCACTGTCAGAGAAAGCATACAGGTTAAATCCGGACTCTTTAGGGTACCAGAGGCCTAGACGAGGCCGACCCTTCAAATATTTAAAAATACTTTTCACAGCAGAGAGATGAGAGAGTTTAGGATTAGCCTTATAGCGTGCGCATTGGCACACAGCGAGCATGATATCTGGACGACTGGTAGTTAAGTACATCAGAGACCCAATCATTGACCGGTACATGTGTTCGCTCACTGGTTGACCGTCTGGATCCCTGGTATGTGCAGGTCTTGCCGCCATAGGTGTGGAGACAGGCTTTGCATCCATTATTTTGTATTTTTCCAATATTTCTGTGACATATTTTTCCTGATGGATAAGTATTCCATTGTCGCTCTGCTCTGCATCTTTTCTTCAATTAGCTTCCCCTAAACTTGAGAATGGTGTCTTTGGAAACTTTACTTGAACAACCAACAATCTTCCCCTGAGCATAGGGTAAGTCCTTTTCTGGCTGGTTCTTCAACACGAACAGTAGCAGAGTTCTTGCTTTGGTCAACTGAGTCCTTGACCTTCTTCTCCATGAGTTGTCTTTCTCACTTAACCTGTCAAACACAACATGAAACAAAAACTAACCAGACGATGACTGGTTATCGGGTTAGCATTATTTAACCAAAAACACTTCCCCTGAACCCGAGGACTCTTCGCATTATCTCCCCCTGAGGTTCTGAGGGAGGGTCAAACTTTCTTGCATAAAACCCATAAAAAATTTATTTAAACTTCTCAAATCAACCTGGCCAATTCATAAACTTAAGATACACAAAAGAAAAATAAAATTAAAAACAAACATACCAAATTTCTAAACGAGAAGGTTTTATTTTGGGATCAAACCGTCTTTGTCTGAACTGAGGTACCCTTTTCAACCACTCGTTACTTGAACACGTCCAGGTGATTGCCAGTATATTGGTCCTTCATAAACCCATGTTCCTCATTTTCCCGGCTGTTTGTCACTTATTTATCTTTTAGGTGCATTAATTATGAACATCCGACAGTCACACACAAATCCTAGGTAATTAATATGTGCAGTCTATCAAGCTTGATCATTCCCTACCACATATTTTCACATTCCCATATCCAGAGTTTTGAATCTTTTCTCGAGACTTGGTTGAGAAGAGAACGAACAGATCATAAAAGAGATAGGGATAATATACAAAGACTTGTATGATTTCAACTTAGAGGCGTTTATCAGTCAGGTGGTAACCTTTCATCAAACACATAAGCCTAGTCACAAAGTCAGGGCTGAAGGGTTTTGGACGCTAGAGGGTCTCTTTTGTTGTGCACATTGGCATCTTTTGGGGTGTAAATTATATACAGTGATCTGCAAGCACGTTAATCCAGACTAACCAGGTCTTTGCTCACGCAAAATAGAGGAAAATCTGATTAACACGTCAACCATTCTACACCAGGTCATTGCTCACGCAAAGCAAAGGAAAGACTTGACTGACGGATTTGACATCCCCAGATCTTTGCTCACACAAAACAGAGGGGATGCCGACTTTTTGAGATTTTCGATTCAACACTTTGGAGTCCGGCGTGTGTATCGGGAACAATTTCGCAGTCAAATAGAACAAGCACTTAACCTAAGTGTGTGTTTCCCATCAAATGACATACTTTATCTTTAAGTGTTGTGACCCATACCTTTGTTTTTGGAACTTATCCTACCTAGCACATCACCTTGGATCATGTCTTTCACTTTTGCCTTACGATCGGAAAGTGAAAGAAAATTTCACTTCCCTGCCTTCTCAAACACAAACAAAAGATTAAAAATTAAAAAGCACAATTTTTTAGGGGTCAACTATTTCATCTTTTATATTCTTCCCCTTGCTTTTTGATTTTTAAAAATCAACACACGTGTTTTTTTTTTTTTTTAATTTTTTATGCACACACAGACACATCACTAAATATCTACTAAAACTGGCCAAGCTAACCTTCAAAGTTTATCTTTTGAGAATTTTTTCAGATTTGGGTTTTGTTTCATGCACAACCATACTTCACATCAGATTTGCCAAGACACAAACAATTCAGACAGTGTTACCTTTTCTGCTGATCTTTTACCTCTCACAAGGAAACATACCCTCCATTGAAATCTTCATGTCATGTAGTAGAGAGATGCCTCCTAACCTGTGCCTGGAACAATCACTATCACAAACAAACAAGGTTAATGAAAGTCCTCCTTGACTGTTCCTGCACAAAGTGAGAGATCAGTTAGCCATAGGTACCCAGGCCATTGTGGTTCTGGGTATTCCTGAAGCATCAATAAATGAAACTTCTTTTAAACACATTCCCTTGGTAACATCAGGGATAGGGGGTGTGGCTGCCTTGGTTGGACGGAGAATGTTCTTTTTATTGACATCTCTGGGTTTGTGATTTTCTTTCCCAAAAACCTGTGGTTTTCTCGGTGGATTCTTATTAGAATTTTGAACTCTTACTTCTTGAAATTGTTTGGAGTGTTTCTTGTACACTCCAGTAGGCTTAAAAGACAAGTTCACAACTTTTGAAACATTCCACCTGTCATCCTTCCTCCAACCATTTGATTTAGCTGAACCAACTGGATTTGGATGGATGGGTGATTTTGAAACAGTTTTGAAAACAGATTTTGAAACTGTTTTTGGGGATTCAACAGATTTTGGTCTCCAAGTTGTTTTCAAAGACTTCTGAGATGCTTTGTTTTCTTTAAAAATGGTCTTTGGCCGTTGCTTAGGAGCCTTGGGTTTCTGCTGAACTTTGTGACTCTGAGGTGCTTGTTTCTGCACCTTGGGTTTTGATGGACCGGGCCTTGGAGTTGGGTCACTTTGTTTCTGGGTCCTTGGACTGGGTCTCTGATGAACCCTTTTGGGATAATAGGGTTCATAAGGCCGGTATAAACAGTTTCTTGCCACGTGTCATGGTCTACCACAAACATGGCAAGATTGTTTCTTTGGGTAAGCGGGAGCCTGTGGTTGGTTACGCCCAGTGGAAATCCAAGTTGGTTTTGAACAATTTTTGTGGATCCAATAGGTTTTGCCATTAGGCTTGGTGGTCAAGGTATACTCCCGCTGTACCGGTTTGAACTGGTCATATGCAGAATTAATTTCTGGATACGGGACATAATCATGTGGTCTGGCGTCCCGTACTTTCTGCACATTTTGGGTAACATTATGCTTCTTATCCTCACAATTCTTATCATTACTAGTTGAGGGTTTGGGACCAGCAACCTGTGGTCCCGTACCTCTTCTCAAGATTTTAACAGTTCTTAAAGGTTTCACTGGTTTCACATCACACTTGCCAATACTAAAAACACCGCACACAGAGGTTTTATCAAACAGAACCGTCTCTGAAGTTTTTGACACAGACTCAAACACATCAGTTTTAATGTTTAAAGAAGACTCTGTGGGACACTCCTTAAGATCAGTTACTCCTGCTTCATTATTACCTTGATCTTCACAACAAGTAGAAGTGTAAGTAATGTTAGAAACAGGAGCAGAAATTTTAATGGGGCATGCAGCAAGTTTTTTTTTTCAATTTCAGCCTTAGCTTTCAAAATTTCAGCCCTGGCGTCTAAAGAGGTCTTTGAGCTCACATGATCCGAGATCATTTCATGCATTAATGGCATCGGAACAGTGTGTGTGGACTTTTTATCTTTTTCATCTGATGCAAGACCCAATCCCGAATTGGCCTTAACATGCTTCATCCATTCATCAGTATTATAAAATAAGGTACTGGCTTTCATCATTTGTTTTGTTGTTTTTTGTAGGTCCGAAATCAAACCAAGAACACGATATTTGATCGTAGATGAGTGCGGAATCCTCAAATACGATTGATTCAAGAACAATAGTGGAAGAATAGACAAGATCTTGTGAAAAGATGAAGTCTAGAATGAAGAACACCCACTAAAGGAAGCTGATCGTAAACCCTTGAGAACCAAGAAATCGTAAATGTGAAATGTGTATTGAAAAGCTTGGTTACAATGAAAATCAAGTGGGTTTATATACTACCCACTATACAAATCGTAAACCTAGTTGAAGCCCACATGGCCCAATCATAAACACTAAACAAGTCCACTAACTAAAACATTATAAGCCCAAAACTAATATAAACTAAGCCCAACACTAATGTTCATGCCTTACATAAATATAGCCCTACAATCTTCCCCTAGGCATGAACCATTAGACCACTTCACGGCAGCAGCAAGTCAAATCTGAATGTGTTCTGAACGTTGTTTGACCACCACTTGTTCGCTAGAATTCGCTCTGCAGTCCCATGAAAGATTCCCACCCTCACAGCATTCTCCATATCATTTTCATCACCAAGTATAGGCTGTGAGGCGAGTAGCTTTATGTCTCTTTCTCCAAAACGCAGCAGATCAACTGGATCATAGAAGCGAAACTGTCTCAAACCTTTGCATAGAACCACCACCTCGTGAGTTGTTGGATCATAGCACCAGCAGTCAAAGTTTTTGACCAGCGTACCGTCTTCGATTTCATCCAACATGTTAATCACCCTTGTGCGCTTGGTAGGTGGTCTTCTAGCTTCACCAATTGTATCCCCAGTCACAGGGTCAGTTCCCGTCTCAACCCATCTCACCTGCTTCAGGTCAAAGTCAGCAAACTTGTTTTCTAGATGGCTTAATAGGTTGTTTCTGATAAGATCCCCATCTGAGCTGTTCCACCTGTTGATGAAAGGAGCTCGGAGCAAACTTCTGATCTCAGGCTCAGTCCATGAGTGGAATTGTCCACGAGTTCTGTAATACTCAACTGGACTGTAGCCGTCACGGATCACAGCAAACAGTTTCTTCTCCGTGTCATAGTGCCAGCACAAGATGGCTTCACGACTCCCCCTTTTGTCAATGGAGCTTTCACCAACATCGAGGGCGTATTTTGTGGGGGCTGGTCCTTGATAGAATTCACGGAACCAGTTGTCGTGTCCTGCAGGGGCTTTAGAGATGATTCTGCCACTTCGGGCGTAATCAGACATCTCTATGTTTTCATCTCCATCATCCTCAGCTGCTTCATTTGTACCTTGAGTCGAAGAGCTTTGACCCGAGGCACCCGTGTTGTTAGGCCCTGCACCATCTGTCAGTTCATTAACCTTCCTTCTCAGGTCCTTTATCATCTTGAAAAGATATTCCATTCTTGCCTTGTCTGCCACCTCATACTCTCTCATATATTTGCTGCTAGCCTCCTCCTTCTCTCTCAAACGCTGGTTTTCTTCCATGAGAGCCTTGATCTCATTCTGTCTGGTCCTATTCTGGGAGATCAGGAAGTTGATCTGAGGATCAGCACTAATCCTCAAATCAACTGGAAGTTCAGCAGCCATTAATGGGCGGAAACCAGGAGCCGCGAGTGGTTGGCTGGTCGCGGTAGAGATGCTTACTCTAACCGGACTTGGAACAACGAAAGTGCTTTCAACCTCCAGAAATTGCCTATCTTCACGTACAGGGCTTTGCACGTTCAGAATCGGACTAGCTTGCTGCACAGGGGCAGGTTGATCATCACCATCTTCAGTCTGTGTGAGAGACGGTTGCTCTTGAAGGGCTTCATTAACAGATTCTTCTTGACCACTGGGACCCTCAGAACTGGGTCCAGTTGGTTCTACAATCATTAGGCTCGAGCTAGTCTTGGTGAATTTGAACCGTATGCTCCTAGGATCAGATTTCTTTCGCGGAGATGGTTCACGAGCAGGGACGGTTTCTTCCACGAAAGCTTCATCGACGTTTAAATTCAGCTCAGGAGGTGTATCATCACTCCCAGACGACCCAATCATGTCTTCTCTTGACCTTTTATGGGTTAGTGGCTCCAAATCCCCATAAATATCATCTTCAGTTATGTCCTGGCCAGTGAGGATGTCATCCATGATATTTTCTTCATCGGATGGAATGACATCTTCATCTTGAACATTGACAGCTTGAGTTACTGTCAAGTCTTGGTCTTCGGCAATCGATGCATTAACTTCAGGCACATCTGCCTCTGGCTCAGAGTCATCCATTACTTCTTCCCGTGCCACTTCAGGAAATGCACCTCTCTTAACCCATTCCAGTCTTCCTTCAAATGTCTGCTTGCCTGGTCTGTCTTGGGTTTGCAACCCAAAGACCCCATTATCCATGACCTTTACATCAAGCTTCTCAATTCTCTCCTCTATCATCGGATATTTCTTCATCACTACCATTTGAACGAACCTTGGCGTCATTAGAAACTGCTCTCTGGCACTCAGTTCTGCATTGCCTATCCAATCAATCAGCATCATCCTTGAGAAGTTAAAATTCCAGTCTAAGGCCAATGCTACGAAGGCAGTTCCATGGAGTTGGTTTAACTGATCAAAACTCGTTCTCTTGCCTAGGAAAGATTTCTGCATGTAATGCGCCAGGCACCTCCAGTAGTGCGGCAGAAGCTTCTTAAAGATGGGCGGAAATTTTCCTTCATATCCCATTGATTGCGCACCTGCCAGAACTACCTCCTTCGGATACTTGATAGGATGTGAAGCATCATCAGTGATGTTCAGCCCCTGCCTTATGTCATCTTCTTCAATAACAATTGGTCTGTTATTGACCGTTGCAGTAATCCTTGTTTTGTCAGAATTTGCCCTGGCAGTTCCCCAAAATTCTCTAACCAGTATCTCGTCGATGAGAACATTTGTCCTCAATGCATGGTTAATCTTGCATGTGTTCATTCCGGCCACCAGAGAGTAAAATAACTCCATGTGCTTTTCTGGTGGGTCTTCTAGGTAAGCCGGCATGCAATGGTCTGGTTCATACTTTATATCTCCAATTAACATCTCTTCAGCCATCTGAGAAATACAAGACATGTGCATCAGACATATTCAATCTTTTAGTAAGCAAATATGATTATTAACCCTTTACTTGTTCAATTGACGATCACATTTTACTTTTGAACTTTACAAAATTTCAATTTGAACATTTTAGGGAAAATAATTGAATTAAGCACATGCTTACAAACACCGACAAATTTTATCTCAAAATCGACCAACTTAATGAGATTCTCAAAATTATTAAGTGTTTAAAATTCAAATCCTTATTAATTCACATTTTAAAGTGTGATTACGATTTATAATGGTGTTCACGATCCATTTTTTTTTGGGTTTACGGTCCTTTAAATGGGTTCACGATTGGATTAGTTTTGGCCCAATCGTAATCAGTTAAAGCCAATCGTAAACAATGTCGGTTCAACTGGGCCCAATCGTAAACGCCCAAAAGTGCTTTTGTCGTTTGCGCGAGTCGTAAACGGTCCGATCGTAAACGACGATCGTAATCGACGATCGTAATCGACGATCGTAAACTCCCAACAGTCGTCTTCTCCGTCGAGATTATCGTAAACACTTAAATCCGCCATTAACACACCTGCACACAACTCGTAAACTCGTTAAAACACCACAAATATTCACCAAAACCATTTGCAACTACCTTTATGAGTTATTTAGCACAAAACTGACTTCAACACTCGTAAAATCGCCTCGAAATCAAGGTAAGTACGAAGAACACTGGCTCGAACACCGATTGCAGCAAAAACACGTTTTTAGGGTCGAAGATGGAACGAGAGGCGTCGATTGATGTGGGGTTACTGCTCGGAAAACGATTACGATGGTAGTGGAGAGGTTAGATCGTGGAGGGGATAACCGGAGATGGTCGGGAAGAGGATTCCGGTGAGTACAACGGCGGTGGCTAGGGTTTCGGGAGAGAGAGTCGTAAACACAGAGAAAGATATGGATCGTAAATGGTTAAAGTGAGATCGGAAATGAGGTTTTGATTAATAAAAGTTACACTAAACCCCCTCATGTTTCACAAACATTTTAAAAACCTCCCAAAACACTTAAAAAAGATAATTCTTTTAACAAGTGTTCAATTCTGAGAAAACTGAGAATTTACGAAGCTTCCCCTCAGACTCAAACCCCGAGTGTCTGATTATGATCAATAAAAATTTAAAAGATAAAACAGATAACATCAAAACCAAATTAAGATATTTACAAACTTACCTCAGAAATTTCATATATTCACATACCTGGTGCTGGTATTTTTCACAGATAATTTCAGACAGGTCTTTGACTGAGGAACCCTTTTCAGCTTCCGTTACTAGACACTCTAGACAATTGTCAGGTGGTTTAAACACAGAAACTCACATCCAGTAAAGTGCTTAACTATAGTACAGATTTACCGATATGTTTAACCGTCCCCACACCCAATTTTCCATAGCAAAACCTACCCAACCTCAGAGTTTATTGAGGATTCACAAACCCCCAACTTGAGGAACCATGCAATACTGCTTTTGACTACCACTTATTTTCTGTTTTTCATACATTATCAGTTGATGATCAGGTCGGCCGCATAAGCACGCAGAGAAGACCAACTGAATAATTTTATTTTCTTTTCTTTTTCTTTTTCAGAATATTCATTTTTTGAATTCTTTTTCTTTTTCTTTTCTGTGGTGTTGTCTTATACAGTATAAGCATGGCGTGTGAGAGAGTGAATACTAGGTAAATACCACTCTCAACCCGTTTTTGTCGGGACTCAGTTTTTTAAACCATGTAGACTAGGATGGGAAACTAAACATGTATAGAGTTTAAGATTACTGCACTTACTTAGATGATCATTGTTTTGGTTGAGCTTACCGACATATCATCTTCGAGCAGTCTTTCACATCAGCCTTACACGTGTCAGTCTCCAACCGTCATTAAGCATTTAAGTCCTATCAAAAGACATCATAAAAACCTTTCAGTTTAACCAGCACCATTTCTTCCCCTGTTTTTGTGAGGCTTTTGAAACAAGACTCAATTTTTCAGTCATTTTCTATTTTTTTTTTTAAATATATTTTTTAAGTAAAATTTAAAAAATCAAAAACTCTGTACAAAAACATAAATGATCAGATCGATCCTCGAAGGCAATCATCTTCAGGCCTTCAACACAAGATTCAAAATTAGGACGAGGAAGGGGTTTTGTAAAGATGTCTGAAACATTCTGATCGGAGCTTACCTTTTGTAGCTGAATCAGCTCACGATCAAAGCAATCACGAATAAAATGTACATTGATATCAATGTGCTTGGTTTTGGAATGTTGGACAGGGTTTTTCACAATCTCAAGAGCAGCAGCATTATCACAGAATATGGGAGTGTTAACGAATTCCATACCGTAATCCGTGAGCTGGTTTTGGATCCACACTACCTGGGAAGTACCGGCAGATGCGGCCACGTACTCAGCTTCGGCAGTTGATTTGGATACGGTATGCTGCTTCTTGCTCTGCCAAGAGATAAGCCTATCTCCCAGGTACTGACATCCTCCAGTAGTAGATTTCCTGTCAAGGTCACTACCTCCATAATCACTGTCAGTAAAAGCATATAATTGAAAGTCAGTGTTCTTCGGGTACCAAAGACCAAGCCTAGGCTTGCCCTTCAGATACCTGAAGATACGCTTAACAGCAGCTAAATGAGAGAGTTTAGGGTTAGCCTGATATCGAGCACACACGCAAACTGCATACATGATGTCTGGCCTGCTTGCTGTCAAGTACATTAGTGATCCAATCATTGACCGATAATGGAATTCACTCACTGACTCCCCGTTAAGATCCGCTGACAAGAGTGGTCTGGATGCCATGGGAGTGGCGATGGGCTTGCAATCCTGCATCTTGAACTTGTCCAGAATCTCATTCACATACTTCTCCTGATGAATAAGAATCCCAGAATCATTCTGCTTGACTTGAAGTGCAAGAAAGAAACTCATCTCGCCTTGGTCGCTCATCTCAAACTTCTTCTTCATGATCTCCTCAAACTCGGTGCACAATTCTTCGTTTGTCGATCCGTAGATAATATCATCTACATACACTTGCACCATGATAATGTCCTCTTCCACCCTTTTCCTAAACAATGTTTGATCAACGACTCCTCTTGTATATCCATTCTCCACCAGGTGATTGGACAACGTTTCATACCAGGTTCTAGGAGCTTGATGCAAACCGTACAAAGCCTTATCCAGCAGATAAACATGATCTGGATTTTCTTCATCTATGAACCCTGGTGGTTGAGCAACATACACTTCTTCGTTCATCTCTGCATACAGGAAGGCAGTCTTCACATCCATCTGATGTACGGTAAAATTGAGATACGAAGCGTAATTGCTTCCAATCTTGCCACCGGAGCGTAAACCTCATCATAGTCGATACCGTGGACTTGCATGTGCCCTTGTACTATCAACCTTGCTTTGTTTCTCACAATGATCCCCGAGTCATCCTTTTTGTTCTTGTACAACCATCTCGTGGGAATCACCTTCTTGTCTTCTGGCCGCTTCACAAGCCGCCACACTCCCAGCTTTGAAAATTGATTGAGTTCATTGTGCATGGCCTCCATCCAGTTTGGATCTTTCAGAGCAACCATCACATTGGGAGGTTCTATCTGGGAGATGAAACAGGAAAACATACAAAAGTTGATGTGTCCTGTTCGGCTTCTTGTGGTGACGCCCGCTGTCACTAGCCCAACAACATTACTCAGTGGATGATCCTTGTTGATTCTGCTCTCTTGGACTTCTGGCACTGAAACATTAACGGGCAGATTAGTATTAACAACATTTTCAGACATACCTGAGCCTTGAGAATCCACTGGAGCATCACGTGTTCCTGAACATTCTGGAATATCAGCAGTTGCATTCCGAGAAGATTCAGCAGATGCTCTATCCACATGAGGTCTTACATCTGCACTGGGAGCTACAATGTCTTCTTCTTCGCCCAAATTGTGGAAAACATTCGAGAAATTGAATCCCTCAAACAATGATCCATAGTCGAAGATCCAATTAGGTCCAGTTCCCGCATCAGTAGGATTGTCCTCCATCCAATCTACATTGAATGCCTCAATGATCAACCCAGTGGTCTTGTTGTACACACGATAAGCACTATTTGCTGAATAACCAACAAAATAGCACTCATCAGCCTTCGCTTCGAATTTCCCTACATCGGACTGGATCAGCACCGTGCACGGACACCCGAACGTCTTGAAATAACCCACCTTCGGTTTCTCTCCATAAATGATCTGATATGGAGTTTGCTCGTGACGCTTGTTCAGAAGAACTCTGTTTTGAACATAACAAGCAGTATTCACAGCTTCTGACCAAAAGAAGATCGGTAATTTTGCTTCACACATCATTGTTCTAGCTGCTTCAATGAGTGTCCTATTTCTTCTTTCGGCAACTCCATTCTGCTGAGGAGTGTAAGGAGCACTGAACTGCCTTTCAATCCCCTTTTCACCACAAAACATATTCAGCTCAGCATTTTTGAATTCCGTCCCATTGTCAGATCTGATTGCCTTCACTCTTTTATCCAGCTGGTTTTCAATAAGAGTCACAAACTGCTTTACTAGGGCTGGAGTTTCGTACTTGTTTGACAAGAAAAAGACCCAAGTAAATCGCGAGTAGTCGTCCACTATCACGAGGCAGTATGAAAACTTGCTGACACTTTGTACCTGCATGGGACCAAACAAATCCATATGTAAGAGTTGAAGCACAGAAGAGACAGAATTTGCAACCTTTGGACGATGTGGGAGTTTGTGCTGCTTCCCCTTAGCACATGCCACACACTTCTCCACTGAAGTGAAGTCTGTGATTGGAAGATTTCTGACATGCTCTCCTTTAGCCAGCTTGGATAGATTCTTCATGTTTGCATGTCCCAGACGACGATGCCACAACAATGCAAGATTTTCAGTCTGTTTTGAAATTAGACAAGCTGCTTCAGATGATGGAGGCTTTCCCATGTTCAATTGATAAGAATTCCCGTGCCTTGGTGTACGCATTAAGATACATTCTTCAGGAATTTTTACACCAGGCTTAAGAATGATGCATTCCTTTTTGTTGAACATCACAGAGAAATCCCGATCACATATCTGTGACACACTTAGCAGGCTGTGGGACAGCTCCTCTACATAATGCACATCTGAAAAAGTCAGACTCCCACTCTTCACAACTCCTTTCTTTGAAATTCTTCCTCCCACACCTCCAGCAAAAGAAACACTTCCTCCATTGAAATCTTCAACCTCATCTAACAACGACAGATCTCCGGTCATATGTCGGGTACAACCACTATCAACATACCAGAGATTGTTGACAGATCTTCTCGGCTGTCCCTACACAAACCATAAATCAGTTAGAGTCAGGTACCCAGGTCATAACAGATCTGGGCACTCCCTTGGAGTCAATGTAATTAACCATCTTGAAAGACATTCCTGCTTTTGATTTGGATTCATTTATAACTTTAGCATGAACTTTTGGTTTCCAATTTGGTTGTTTTTGGGAGTTAGAACTACTAGCAGAGTTCTTTGTGGGTGAAACATTCCTTGGAGGAGATGTGGCCTTTTTACCTTTTGTTTTGACGACAGGTGTCCACTCAAGTTTTAATTTGGTATAAACCATTTGTTTTGGTTGAGTGACAACTTTTGGTTGTTCCATAACTGCTTTACCCTTAGCAGCCTGATTGACTTTAGGTACTTGTTTCTCAAAAGGTTTTGTTTTCATTTTATTTGGTTTGTTGAAAACTCCTTTAGCTGCATAAGCAGGTTTGGAAGTTTGGCCCACATCTCTCCTTTCATTGACAGGCTTCGTCACTGGGGCCTTTGTGTTTAGAACCTTAGACTGTGGAGTCTTCATTGGTTCAGAACTTTGCTTCCCCTGTGACGATGCTTGCTGTTTTTGATTTCTGTTCTCACCCCTCATCATTTTCTCAAGCATATTTGTCCGCTTGTTCTGCGGATAATATGGCTCATAGGGTCTGTTCATACAATTAGCAGCAAAATGACCTGGTTGACCACATTGAAAACAATTCATTTGTCTAGGCCCATTGACATTGCTACACAAGTATGAGCGTCTTGGGTAAGACGACTTCCATTCCGGTTGATCATCCCATCTGTGTATCACACGTTTTGAATGTTTTTCAGGTTGTTTTATTAAACAAAATTGTTCAGATTTTGATTTATCAGTTCTATTATAAGTTGACACAACCTGGGGATACGGAACAAAATCATTGGGCTTAGACTGGCGGCCAATCTTTGTGTTAGGAACACGCATTTTAAAAGAACTAACAACTTCATTTGGATTAGAAACATGTTTTAACAAGACAATTTGATTGGACTTGGATGCTTCAAGTTCTGACACAGATGCCAGAACATCATCCTTAGGTAAACTAGAAACAGAACAACTAGACTCATGACACTCATTAACCCTCAAGCATTCAGCATCCTCCCCAGATACATCTTCAATCCCTACAACATCTGCACATGTAACAAAAACATTAGAAGAACTAACATTATTGTTCAAAGATTCCTGGGAAGAACCTGATTTAGTTGTGAGGCCAACTACATTGTTCTGACTACCTGTTCCATATAAACCAAGTTTCTCCTGTTCTTTCTCTACTTCTGTCATAGGGGTCACACCAACCATCAAGCTATCTATAATAGGACCAGCTTCATGATATCCTGAGCTAGTTCTATCTACTTGGTCCTCCTCATAGAGCATTCCTATGATATCTCTAGGGATAGGTGGGGGAATTATAACATTTGCGGCCACGGACTTGTCAGACTTTTCCGACCCAAAACCTGGAGTGTGTTTTCCTACTTGTCCACAAACAACTGCCTGAGATAGTTCTTTACCTGCCTGAAGCATTCTCTTGTTTCTTAATTGATTCATATCTAACTGAACTTGCATCTCATTAGTCTTATGAGTCAATTCATCTACCTGTTTTCTAAGGTCAGCTATTTCTAACTTGGCATTATCATACAGGATAGATTTCTCAGTTGCTATCTGTTGGTACTTCACTATATCTAGCTTTTGTGCCTTAACCTTTTCCTCATTTTTTACCCATCTACCCTTAAATGAGCTCCTCTCACACTTGACCTCAAACAATTCTATTTGATAATTCTTACAGATTTGTCTAAGACCAGGAATAATACGAGCACAAGTGGGATCTAAACATACCTTTAGGTTTTCAGCATCAGCAACGAACGCTTCCTTGTCTTCTATCTGACTCTCCTCAGGCTTTCCTTCATCAGTGACAACAAAGGCATGATTTTCTTCATTATCCTCTTTTGCAGTAGCAATCAAAGCATGTGACAAACTAAGATCCTTCATCTGAGAACTCCAGTCATAACCACCACCTTCCTGAACCACCAGTGCCTTGGCATCACCCTTTCCTTTCATTTCAGCAACCTTCTTTTCTTCAGCTCTTTCCTTCTTGGGCTTCGTGCATTCCCTGGCAAAGTGACCATACTCATCACAATTATAACACCTTAGCTTCGACTTGTCAAACCCCATTCTGATTTTATCCTGATCCTTCCAGACGTTCCTTCCCGTTTTGGCCATAAATTTCTTGGCTCTGAAGACAGCCATGGCCATTTGCCAAGAGACACCCAGCATCTCCACGTCCTCAGGATTTATCTGATTAAGATCACCAGCCACCATATCAGAAGGCACAAGATTCCCGGCCACAAGGGCATGATAGCTGTTCATAAAACCCATACTAAGGGCAAAGTTAGGATCATTGACATCTTCAGAGTTGACACCTCCGCTTGAACTACCTTAAGGTTGTGCAACAAAAGCACTAGACATAGGAGCTGAGCTTGATCCACTTCCTGTAAACTTTCCTTCGTGCTTACCCTCAACTTCTTCCGATAGCAAAGCCTGATTCAACTTTCCAGCCAAACTTAGAGAACTTATGTGGTTCAGCTCTCTCTGCTTATCATCGATCATCTTGGATTTCAGCTTGTTGATTAATTCATCCAAAGTCACTTCACTCAGCCTATTGTTGTCTTTGATGATTGATATATTGGTGTTCCAAGATTTAGGCAGACTGTTCAGCAACTTCAAATTCTTGTCTTCAGTATCTGGCTCTACTCCATAACTTGACATCTCTGCCATCAGTGACACATACCTCTGAACTTGAGCTTCAAACGATTCACCCTGAATATGATTGAACAGGTTAAACTTCTGCTTCAACATCTGCTTCCGACTAGCCTTAATATCAGGGTTCCCTTCATAAGCAACAACCAAGGCATTCCACAGTTGCTTTGCTGTTTTGCAGTGTTTGAATCCCTGAGCAATATCTGGAGTTAGGGCCATAGTCATTATCGCAAATGCCCTTTCAGCCTTGTTGCACCTCTCCCAGTCATCATCATCATACTCATCTTCTTTCTTCTCTTTTCCTGCATTTGGTCCTGTTGCGTGAGTAGGTGTAAACGGTCCATTCACAACAGCCCTCCATAGCCTCAGATCCACACTCTTCAAATGATTTTCAAATCTGTATTTCCACTCTAAGAAATTATCCGCTGAAGTTAGTCTTGGCGGACGAGTTATAGATCCGATCTCGAAGTCCAATTTCTGATACATGCTCGGCTCAAAATCCATATCAATAGCTTGGGAAACCTAAAACTAAAGTCCAAATGTCCAAAATATGAGATTACGATTGAAAAACACTCGATTACGATCGTAAACTGCTAATTACGATCGTGAACACTGTTTCCGATATAGCTCCAAATCGTAAACACCAAAACTGCCTTAAAATGTCGTAAACTGTGATTACGACACCTGATTACGACTCCGGAAGTCGTAAACACCCGATTCCGATAAGAGCCGATCGTAAACACGATTACGATCTCGAGATTCCGGTAAAGTAAAGTCGTAAACCCCAATTACGATCAAGAGAAATCGTAAACACCAACTGCCGGATCGGAAACTCGATAAAAATGAAATCTTGAAATCGGAAACTCAAAACTGATGAATATCTTCAACCAAAACAGTCGTAAACACCAATAAAACCCAGAAACCCAGTCGTAAACTTGAAGAACAGTAGCAGGAGAAGTCGTAAACGCCCAGAAACCCTTCAAATCTTCAAAAACAAGAACTATAACCCAGAAATCTACTTGAATCAATATCGTGTGAGCCTCGAATCAATGATTCTTGGCTCTGATACCAATTGTAGGTCCGAAATCAAACCAAGAACACGATATTTGATCGTAGATGAGTGCGGAATCCTCAAATACGATTGATTCAAGAACAATAGTGGAAGAATAGACAAGATCTTGTGAAAAGATGAAGTCTAGAATGAAGAACACCCACTAAAGGAAGCTGATCGTAAACCCTTGAGAACCAAGAAATCGTAAATGTGAAATGTGTATTGAAAAGCTTGGTTACAATGAAAATCAAGTGGGTTTATATACTACCCACTATACAAATCGTAAACCTAGTTGAAGCCCACATGGCCCAATCATAAACACTAAACAAGTCCACTAACTAGAACATTATAAGCCCAAAACTAATATAAACTAAGCCCAACACTAATGTTCATGCCTTACATAAATATAGCCCTACATTTTTTCATAATGTTCAAGAGTGGATTGAGATTGGCCAAATTTATCCTTGAATTCTTCAAGTTCCTGAGTTAAAGTGTCAATTTTTGAGTTTGCAATTCTAAGATATGTTGTTTTATCACTCAATTCCCTTTGAAGATTTTTGATATCGACTTTGGCAGCTTCAAGTTTTTCACTTAATATTTTACTCCTACCTTTGTATTCTCTCAGGTCTCTATCAGATAGTTCATGATTTAATGTTTCATTAATGAACTTACGTTGCCAGTCTTGACATTCATTAAATGTAATTTGGCATTTTGGGTTAGAACATACCTCATTGCTGCTAGATACAGAATTACCTGGTAGAAAGGATGCCATGAATGTCAGACTCGATCGGATTGAAAAGGACGGATCGAAAAGTTGTGTTTTCGGTCGGAAAAGGGTTGGATCGAAAAGTACTTTTCGATCGGAAAGCTACTGGTCGAAAAGTGAGGAATGGATCGAAAAGTCACTGAGGGGACTTTTCGATCGATGAGTTCAGAGGATCGAAAAGTCACAGGGGACTTTTCGATCAAGAAGGCAGATCGAGAAGTCTCAAGGGGACTTCTCGACTGAGATGAAACGGATCGAAAAGTCTCTGAGGGACTTTTCGATTGAGGATGCTGATCGAGAAGTCTCAAGGGGACTTCTCGATTGAGAGCTGCTGGTCGAAAAGTCACAGGAGGGGACTTTTCGACTGGAATTGCATGATCGAAAAGCCACAAAGGGGGCTTTCTCGATCCACAGGATGCGACAGAAAAGGGTCTTTTCGATCAGAGGCCTGATCGAAAAGTATCTGGTAGGGTCGAAAAGCCTCTCAAACACAAACAAAGCTCCACGAACACTTCTGTCTTGACTTGTAACCTGCAAAAACAATCTTCCGAATCTTTCTACTGCGAAAATCACCACAAACCTTAAATTGTCAGTTGATCAAAACTTGAATCTGATATCGCGAGAGCCTCGAAACTTGCGTTTCTTGGCTCTGATACCAATTGTAAGGATCAATCTAACCCTCACGCGATATCAAATACTAGTAAAACCGTGCGGAATCCGGTTTTAGCTAGGTGATTCAAGAATAAACAATATATGCACTAATCGAAAAGTGTAAGAAACAAGAAAACACAAACCGATTGTATACGTGAAAGATCACTTCGATTAACACCAAGTCCGAACCTAGAAAGGTTTCGGTTACACCTTTAAGAACTCGCAACCAGTTAGCACCAACAACCCTAAATCGATTATAGGAAGGTCTATATATAGGAGAGGTTGACTTGGTAAACAAGTCAATCTCTTTACAAAATTTCGAAACCTAAAGCCCATCCAAAACCGATCGGACCTACCACTATCACTAGCCCATATTTACATTTAACAAGCCCACTAACAAAATACTAGTCCAAACTATTAACTAACGAACTAATGCCAAAGCCTCAAAAGCCCGGACTCTACATTTATCCTCTGACGTGGAGACAACTATCACGCCTAGATTATCTAAAAGCTTTGATTGGGGAATCACTATCAAATTCGGATGTAAATAAATCACGTATACTTTCCTTTTTAGATTGATATATTCATTAGATTGGAAGTAGCAAATTAAGACTTGGATGTAGCAATTTGTAATAAACAATACAAGATTGGAGTTGGCTAAGACACGTTTGAACAGAAATCGACAATTGTGAGTAACCCAATTCTGCGAAAACAACAAAAAATTCATTGTTCAACCCGAAATATCTAAAACCAAGAATTCATATGAACCCTAAATCGAATAAGATCCAAAGTACAAGGGAAAAGAGAAAAAAACTTAACCGAAAATTATAAAAGAAATTTAAATAGGATATCGTGAGAGTCTCGAATGAAGTTTATTTTCTCTGTCTGATACCAGTTGTAAGGATCAAATGACCCTCAAATGATATCATATCACCTCTAAACATGCAAAATCCGTTAAAGATGTGATTCAAGAGAAAGAAGATCGACAAGAATATAAATGATGAACTCAATTAAATAATGAATACGATAGAACCTTTAAGGAGTGCACACGATTAATCATTAGAATCATCTTGTTCACATCAAATTGTGGGCAAAACCAATATCCCCTTGTCTCTCCTTAACTCACGAAATTTCCTAACAAAGTGGCTAACCTATACAAAGAGGTGGTCATGGGTATTTATAGATAACATAGCCCAAGCCCAACACCAAAACCCACTAGTAAACTAATTATAAGCCCACTAGTCACCTGAACATTAGCAACTAATTAACTATTTAATATACAAGCCTGTTCTATCCTCATAATTACTTTTGAACTTATTTTAATACAAATTTATATCTAATAATTTTCCGTTCATTCTATTTTGAAAACAAATATTATTGTCTATACGAAGACTACGATCCATATGTTTTGAAGACAACTTGACTTGTGATATTTTTATGACGAAGAATATATATATCTATGAACTTATAGTTATAAATTATTTTTTTGAGGCATCTCACGTAATATGTCGCGGTGATAAGACTAGTAATCACATATAAATAGGGTCGGATCCATGATTTTTTTCTACTGGGTTCACTTCTTTTTAGGTGGTTGGAATTCTAACAATTAGATGTAAAAAAATCAGTTTACTCTATTCATATCGGGTATAAAAGGTAAGGATGATCTCCACGATTTGTCAAGTTAGACCCAGGTTCGAACCGTATGTATTACGTTTCTTTTTTTGGTAGCAAAATTGTGTTTAAAACAAAAGAAGGAAGTAAAAAATCGGAGAGAGCGAGGATCGAACTGTGTATATAAAGATTTAAAGTCACGCAAATGACCAATCCAATTAGAAAACATTTGTTATTAGTATTCACTCCTATTTTTTATATATATACTGGATTCCTGTGAACCCACAAGATATATACTAGATCCACCCCGTATATAAGCGATTAATACATATCATATCTTATCGACACCTTGAGGACTCTATGATGCGCAAAAACAATAAAACATCAATTTTATTTATATCTTATCTACCAAAATTATGCCAATTCGATTCACATGTTGAAAGGCTTCTAGATATGTTAAAAAGGCTTCTAGATTTGAGAATATTGAGTGTGGGGTTTGACGTAATATTCTTTGAAACGAGCACACCATTTTCTCCTTTAGATATTGCACTTTACAACTAAACCGAAAATTGACGGTTCATAGAGATAAATATTATTCTAAATGTTTCTAAAACTTACTTTATTTTCTTTATATACGTAAAGGGCACGAGGAGTCGTAACCATTATAAGAGAGAAAATTAACGCTATCTAGGCGTCATCTCACTCACCTCCTTCACGCTCATAGCACTCAATGAGGAGGGACTGTGATCATGTGGTATGAGTGGACTTATTTTATTATTATTTTTTAAATTTTCTCACATGTTAAATTATGAAATAACAAAAATTAAAAATATTCCATGGACATTTACATATATGTCCTTACTAAGAGCTTTAATTACGTATATATCCAGATCTAAAATTTAATTACATATATACACATTCTGTATGAAATATCCAATATACCCTTCAAACTAAATCAAATTTGTCGTTCAAACCAAATCATAACCCCAAAAATCGATCGTAAAAAACACAGGCATCATCATCTCCGATCTCTTATCTGTAAGGTCTTAGTAAGCAACATCTTCTTCGATCACTTCTCTGAAAGGTCTCGAAAGCAACATAAAGCGACTGAAAAATTGAATCCACGTTTAATATTGATTGTGCATTTGATTTTGAATCTTTCTTTGAAACTCATTGTTCATCCGATTTTGGTCCATCAATTCACCACGATCGGTTCTGAGAAACAAACCCTAAATCCATTGACGTATAATTTCCCTAATTGGGCCACGTGCACGTAACGATGGGCTAGAGAAAGCTATCAATCTTGTGACATCCGAGAATTCCAAGGTTAACTTCCGTTAGACAATCTCCGTTAGTTACGCTATAAGTGTTAACTTAGTAACTAATGCTTAACTAGGCCGAATACGTCCACGACCTTTGGTTGATCACCGAACCTGACCACTTGTGTTATGTGTTTATGTGTTTATTGTCATTATGTGCAAAGTGATTTAAACGCATGATTTAGTATTGATAATAGAATGTAAATTGGCCCCCTTTTGGTTTCCAGCGAAACTACCTGGCGAAACTGTAGTTCGCTCGGTAGCCGACTTAACTGTTTGACTTACATGTGTTCAGAGCCAGTTTCGCTTGGCCAGCGAAACTAGCTCCTGATATATAATGACATAAAACCCTAATCATCCCATTTTTGCATACTCCATACAAAAACACACACACTCTCCATCTCTGCTCTCTCAAGAAATCTGGTCAGCTGTGAACCACCAAGGAACCATCATCTCATCTCATCTATTCGGACCCTAGATCGAATCGTGAGTCCCAAAACTATTCTTCATGCATTTTCTATGTGTTTTACTTTAAAGCATGCTTAGATCTTCATAGAATCATTTGATCTTCTGATATAATGCTTAGGGATGCTAGATCTATCATAAAGTCTGTAACTTTACGTGTAAAATCATGCCATAATGAAGATTTATGCTAATTAGGTCATTTTAGGTTTAAAATGTGCTTTTGGTGATTTGATGATGAAAATCCATGTTTAAAGTGTTAAAACTTACTGTATAATGTTGGTAAATGATTATGCATGCTAAATATTGAATCACATGAAGTATGGAAGCTGTTAGATTGATTTTTAGGCTGATTTATGTGTTTTCCGCGACCAGCGAAACTGAGCTGTTCTCTGGGCGAAACTATACAGCGAAACTATATATATCTTCATCCAGCGATACTATGTAGCGAAACTATAGTGTCGCCCGCGAAACTAAGTAGACCTGCTCGAATGAAACTACCGAGCGAACCAACCTGAACGAAAGTTCAAACCAGTTTCGAGCGAAGCTAGGCTAGCAAAACTGTGTCATCAGTTTCGAGTGAAACTAGCTAGCAAAACTGTGTCATCGGGTATTACCCAGCGAAAATGCTGCCCGTGCACACAGCGAAACTGTGTAGCGAAACTAGGTAGCCAAACTATAGCGAAACTGTGTAGCGAAACTGAGACCAGACCAAAACCCAAACTTGTGCAACTTGCTTGAATGTTATGCCATGACTTACATGATTGTGCAATAATGAAACATGCTTTGACTTCTGATTTATGTGAACCCTTGTTTATGATCAACCATCGGTGTCGTGTGTCGATATGTCGTGTCATAGTTCCAACGTGCTATGTTATGGGCCATAGTGACGTAACTTAAATATTAGACACAAAAA
>JBCNJP010000006.1:15064843-15083843 GCA_039602395.1 Deinandra increscens subsp. villosa | reverse complement strand
GCGGACTAATGGTGCGAGTTCTAATGATTGAGGACGAGGTTGCGGAAACGTAGAGTTAGGGGGTACCGCAACAACACAGTCAATGATCATGAAGAATTTCCATATAGGAAACACGGGTTGGTGTGGTTTGAGTTTCAGGTAGGAAACAAGGGCCAGTGCGGACTTTTACTGATGGGTCTGAAGTCGGAACATAATCAGTTCTGACAGGTGGATCAAAGATAAGTATTACATGGAATCAAGGATCTTGGAGGTCCAAATTATGATTAAGGGGGGTAATGGTTGGAGATATGCTTGGAGAAAAGCTCAAGATAAATCACGAAAAATTTAAAGATAATTATTGGAATTTATTTTGTTAATATATTTGTTTTTGTTTAATTTCCTAGTATGTGTATAATTAGGTTTATTGTTTTTTAAAGTGTAGGATTAATATAAATATATAAGTTAAAGGTTTTGTTCATTAATAATTTTCTTAGAGTCAAGAAGGATACCCGGTCTTCAAATTTCTCGCTATGATCTTGCTTATAATATATATGATTCTAGGCCAACACTACTATTCTCGTTGCTCGTATAATGTGAAGATGCCGCGCACAAAAAAAAATCTCTTGAACTAGGATCAATAATGAATTAGCTCGGTTTAAAGTTTAAACATATCTTGCCACTTAGATATAAATACCATGAAGTCTCCGTTTCACTTTCTTTTTTATATTTGAACATCATTACACTACTTCTAGTGTACCTCAAATTATAAACAAACTCTCTGCTACAAAGGATTTCAATATAAAACCTCAAAAAAAAAAAAAAAACAACAACGTATAAAAAACTAAACCTCTATAACCAGTATTCCGGTACTGGGTGTTCCCCTTCGATATAAAATTTCGGCCAAGTAGCATGTAAATAATTGTTTATGAAATAGAAAATAAACATCTCTTAGACTCTTTCATAGCAGTGTCTTGTATATATGCGGAAATTTCCAGGATGATACAAATGAAGTTGACTGAGAAGACATTATTAGACATATCGAAAATATGAAATAACATCTATCTAAATATACATATTTGATTGGTTGAAATTGAAATTTGAGTATGAAATAAATTAAGCATTTTCTTTTTATATTGAAGATAGAAGACTTATATATATGACTATTGTTTGGAGTCGATTAATAGAAAAACAAATGTAGAGAAATTTCGTTATCTATTCAAACAAGTCAAAATCCTTATCCTTAACTAATATCTATACTATATTATAATACATTTATTTAAATAATAAAAGTTTTGGGTAGAACCTTCTTTGTTCATTATATTATTAAATATCAAATATAGTAACTGAATTAACAATTAATAACTAAATTAATTTAAAAGGGTAGGGTTCATATGAAAACCTTCATTATTGTAAAAACCTAAAAACCACTTTTATTATAAAGCACTTTTATTAAAGTCTTTTCTATTTCTTTACATTTAGTACATTTCTCTGCCTTCAATACGTCCGATCGCTTTCCGGTGAAGAACACAACTCAGACTTCTCAACTAAAATTACAAATCAGAGCAATCCAGTCAGTGATTCTACACATTTCGGATCGAAACTGGTGTTGAAATTACTCAAATTCGTCGAGTTTGACCTTTTCGAGTCAAAGCGCTAGAACTTTGACTCTAAAATTGGACCTGAAATCGAAATTGTTTGTGCTTTTGATCAATTCTAGTAGTTTGTGTATGTCAACACGAACCTATTGCAACTTACATAATCGAATTTGGTAAGGATTTAATAAAATTCCAAAATCTCAGATCGTAGTTTTTCATTTGAGGTCTTCCAATGGTGAATTTCAGATTTCTCAGTGTTATTGAATGAATCTGAATTTTATAGTTTAGTTGTAATCATACAAATACATTGGTTCAATCGTCTTTGAGGTTTCTTCACATATTGAGATCGAATTTTTGAGTTTTTGTTCGTCAATTTTCTTCGAAAATGGTGCAACTGTTTTTTCATTCGTTCATCATGATTCATTGATCGAAAACTATCAACATGTAGGGACGAAGCTTGAGCCGAAAGTCAGTTGGGGCCGGAAGTCGGGGGAACAAAAAGGATGGAGCCGAATTAAGTATATAATTTTTTTCGGACTGGACGGGTATAGAATTACAGTACGGAGCAAAAAATCGGATGGGGGCCCGGGCCCGATCTGACCCATGAGAAGCTTCGCCCCTGCAACAATGGATCTAGTTTTGTGAGGTTTCTCGTCAAGAATCTAACGCAACTTACGGATGGATTTTTCGTGAAGAATTGAAAAATATCTTGTTGTTCAAAGATTGTTGAAGTTGAAGATGGTTAGCGAATTAAGAAGATGGGTAGATTGTGAACGACCGGATTATTATTATTTTTTTTTTAAATCGACTATTTTGTCAAGTAGTCATTTTCTTAGTTGTCAACTTTAGTTCTTCCATTTTTTAAAACATTTTAAAACGAGAATATAACACAAGTCTAAACAAATACACAAGAATTTTAAAAAAAAAAATTACATAAGAACTTTAAGAGAAATTTAAAAAATAACAACACAAGGTTTGTGTATGTTGGATTGATTCGTAAACGCAAAATCATTTAGTGTTTGTTGAGTCGGTTAACTAACATAAACACGTTTGTGTTTATCATTTGGTTTGAATTTTATCGTCCGTATAGTTTTAAAACTATTTTTAAAATTACACAAGTGATAAGGTAAATAAAATTCATTAACAATTTACTACAAATACATGGGACTTTTTTTTTCTTTCAAAAAGTTGTAATAATTGCATATTTTTTAGATCATATAAGAAATTCGAAATGGTTTCTTTCCATCATGCCTTTTGAAACCACCAAGTATAAACACGTAGTAGGATGGTTATTAGAAGCTAATATGAAACTTTAAATAAGCTAATTAGATATAAGCTAATGGATCCCTATACTTTTGTAACAAAGGCATCTTAATGAAACCTTCTAATACATGCTGCATAGATATAAACAAGTGGTCTCTTATACTTTTGTAACAAAGCTTCTTAGGCTGTGTTTGGCGCACTAGCTGAAAAGCTAGCTGCTAGCTGATAAGCTAGCTGTTAGCTGATAAGCTAGCTGTTAGCTGATAAATTATAAGCTAGCTGATAAAAAATAACGTTTGGTAAAAACTAGCTGATAAACTAGCTTAAAAATATAAAATGTCATAAAAGTACATGTCATAAATGTAAATAAAGATATTTATTTATAAGTTAGGGAATGGTAAAATTAGAAATATTATAAAAGCTAGTTAAAAAGCTACTCCAACTAGCTTTTCAAAAGCTAGCTTATAAGCTAGCTTTTTGACGTTACCAAACGGGGCTTTTAAAAAAAGCTAGCTTATTAAAAAAGCTCTGTTTGGTAACGTCAAAAAGCTAGCTTATAAGCTAGCTGATAAGCTAGCTTATGGCGCGCCAAACACAACCTTAATCAAACCTTCTAACTATTAAAATCCAACCTCAAAATACATAAAATCGCACACTTACATCTGCACAAATAAAAGAAAACAAATTCGTCCGTGGCAACACGCAGAGACCTACATCTAGTTGTGAAACATTTTAGAAGATAAAAAAAGTAGAGAAAAATATGAGTTTTTAGTTAAATAATGGGCAAATTGGATTTTAATAATCCAAACTATGACACATTGGCCGATAATAATTCAAACTATAAGTTTGACCACCAGCAGTCATAACTTTCATTTTCGTTATCAGAAGCAATCCCAGTAGCATAATCATCATACTAAATACACTTGATATTTGACTCGTAATGATGAATCTGAACAAAATAAGTAAGCGTAAAAGCAAAAAACAAACGAAAAAACAAGTGTAAATGTATGATGTTCAGGGGCGGACCTACGTTGGATCCACCGGGTTCACTTGAACCCAGTGACTTTCGAATTTTTAGTGTTAATATACATATAATAGTAGGAGTGAATCGATATATATAACTAGGAGTAAATCTTACTAACTAAAAACGTGTAGCTTAATTGGTGTCCACCGTATGTTTTAAAATAAAGCTTTCAGTTCGATTCCCTTTCTCCCTGTTTGTTTAGTTTTAATTTTTTTGAGTAAATTACAGATTACGACCTTTATAGTTATTGAAATTATGGATTTTAACCTTTCTCAAAACTAATTATATGAAACAACCTTTAAAGTTATTTTCTTTTCAGAAATGGACATTTTCACTAACTGGCATCCAAATTAAACGTTAAGTGGGCACATGATTGGCACATGCTAGGGTAAAGGGCAATTTTACCCTTAAAAAACCCACGCACCTACACTCCTGACTGTCCTGATAAACTCTTAAAATTTTATAAACCATTATTTCTTTTGAACGGCGATCCAAACCCACCCCCTGATTAAATGCTTGCTCTTCCAAGAAATTGGGAACCAGGAAAAATCGATCATTCGCTCATCATTCCTTCCAGATGAAGTTGAAGCTATGTACCGTAAGTTTATAAATGTTGCTTCTTTGAATTTAGTTTTAAGGAACAAAGATTCAATTTTATGTTCATAATGGGGGCAATTTCACTCATCCTGATCAAGTATTAAAATCGATTAAAAAAAACTGATGTTCAAGTTAGTTTTAAGGAAGATTCTTTGCATACTTGTAATTGGGGGAGCATCGTGATGATTGGAATGCACAAAGATGAAGGGATCGTGATTTTAAAAGAAAATATAAAAAGAGAGAGAGAGAGAGTGGTTAATGGTTCACGGGATTGGGATTGAGATAAGGCCTGCATATCAATAGCTAAACTAAACTATTTAGTTTAAATTAATTCTGAAGAATTAACTATTACCATACATTCTTTTATTATTAATGGTTATTATTTAATAGTTTATAATAATAAATTGAAAGCCTCATGAAGTTGTACCAAATCCATAAACCATTGAAACAGATAGAAGAAGACTAAGGCAACAGATACAATGGATATTTTCTTCTTTGTAAGATAAGGAAGTTGTAGAAACCTACCTTGGATTCATATGAAAGACCCTCACTTCTAAGGTTGTTTCAAATGAAGACGCCACTCGTCGATAAATTCCATCTTATCATGATCCATGTTCGGTAGTTCTAGAGTTTCAAGTCTATCTATTATCTTAGTTGCCGTCCAAGAAGGTCGACTACATCCTTAAAACTAGCCTCTCGTTTTTCTATCACACTTTCATCGCATCTGAATTCTATGACACATGGTATATTAGTGAGGCAAGCAACTAATATGTCTGCAATCATGACAGACAATTGTGTAAACAACCCCTCTTCGTCAATCTCCAAATTATTGCTATAATACTTATGCATGATCGTTTGTGTAATTCAATACATTGAGTTGGCTGCGATTATATTTGGAGGAAGGTTATCCTTCTCCACGGGTTCTCCATTGGTACTTGTCTTGAGTTCATTTAGAATTTCTTCTGCTATATGATCAAACTGTGTAACTATCTTTGTTGGCGTTTTCCCTTCATAATCACTTCTTTTTATGATGGTCTCCCACCACTTGTAGTTATCTTCGACCTCATGCCATAATGTCATAGTTGCCATTCAAATATTCACATATACAGACTCCTGATTGAGGCTTTCTTCCACTAGATGAGTGTACAAAAGACCTTCACCAACACTTTTGAACAAGTTATCAACTATGTCCTCATGAATATTTGGTAGAGAAATGGCAATGCATGTTAAGCTTACTACTGGTAAGCTCCAACTATTAACAGAAAGTAGAGATTGAACTTGGTCGGTGTCAAAAGCCTCCACACCGTCGAATGCTATAGATTTTTCAAGAAGCCTTAGAAGATTATTATGTTGTTTCTTCTCCACCTTCTTAATCAAGCGATTCACAGATCTGAAATTCCTGTCATTGTTCTTTTAGCGAGCGACATATTATCTTCTACTAACAAAACATAATCGCTTAGGTCTTCATTATGATCATGATCACTACTTACAGCAAACAACTTTGCCTTCACTGATTTGAAACAACTTGAACTATATACAACAAATATTATAACCACAATGGGAATGAGCCTGGTTAATTTGCATGATACTATAATTACCTTCTGATCGAAGTAATATGCAAAAGCTTAGAATAAAGTTTTTCAAGTTATGAAGAAGAACTCTTGATCTATGACCACTTGAAAAAAACTTATGCGACTTTCTATCCACTCAGACAATTTTTGAGTCCAGTACTTCTCTACTTTAAACACAAAAAATGGTTTCTATTCTGATTAGCAAACGATATGAAGTTCAAGAGTGTAAAACACCTACATATTGGGGCAATGGAACCCACTACAATTCCGATCGACTGTGTCAAAATGATAAGGACTGCCACTTATACACGCTGTTGTATCTTTCAAGTTTGCGCCAAGGAGTATACTTCCACCCCCAAGAGGGCCCCCAAAAAAGCACCTACAGGAAAACCATGTGAACGAGCATAGTAATTACACAAGTTATGCCAGATGCAGAGGATAATGGATTACTAGCCATCACAAATTGAGGGCTATCGGTTTCTGTCACGATCCAATATCTTTTCACAACTTGTTTAAGCTTCTCAATTATGTTTACTTATGGATTTTGATCATTCAAAGCTATTTTGGTAATGGCTTGATACTTGACTTCTAAAATTTTATTTAAGGTTGGAAGTGTTATAGCATATGATACCAAGATTATTAGTAAGAAGAGTAGCATACTCATATAGATGTATGCTACTATTATTAATCCAAGACCAAAACTCGGAGCAATTACATGAGTCCTAATCTGAATGAAAAAATTCACAATCAGCGTAATAACTAGAATGGATAAAGATGCGACATTCGTCAGAAGTGATTTGTTGTCCACAGACGCCAAAAAAGGCATGAAGTTAGAGATCATTGTGCACATAAAAGCCAAACCTCTGAGCTTGGTAGCTTGTTCCAAATGACCTGGCATTGGACTTGTCAATTCGACAGGCAGTTTCATGGCCATAGTTATAACGGTAATTGAAGCTGCATTAAGAGAAAAATAGTTTGTTGGAAACCAAACTTTTCTATTTCGGAAACCAGACAAGAGATCCAGGTTCATTGCAAGAATGCAAAATAAGGATGCTACTGAGATGTAGATGCCAATTAACACCATAGGTTTGCTATACTCGCCCTCAATATTTGATTTGTCTTCAAAATCATATATATCAGAGCATAATCCGTATAAAGCAAAGTTTACAATTTTAGGCCAGCCGAAACAAAGTTCAGAAAATGGACCGATTACATCGTAACATGTCTGAGTTGCAGGATATGAATCCATGTTTGTCATTTGGGGCAAAATAATTAGTATGTAAACTGTAAAGGGATGCTATTTGTTTAGAAAATGGAAAAGACCCATCTCTATTCTGGCAATCTGTTGTTAATAGTATGCCGAAATTTATAGCATATGATAATGCAAATGAAGACGAATACTAGATTAATTTAGTATAATGAAATGGGGAGAGGTTCAATTGAAAAGTTTGTTTTGGGTAAGAAGGATAAGAAGGAAATCTAACCATTGGATCTTGATCTAATAAAAAAGGAATGAGTGGTATTTTAGTCTTAGCCACTTTTGTTGACTTTTTATCTACTTCCCCCATTTTTTTTAAACATTCATAACTTTCATATACGATATTAATTTTTTTTTAAATTACACTATAAAAACGAGCGTTTTTTTATCTTTAAAACGCGTATATATATATATTGTGTTGCTATATATAAAATTATAAAAAACACTCGTTTTTATGGTGTAATTGTTTTTAAAAAATAATATCGTATCTAAGAGTTATGAAAGTTTAAAATGGGGGGAATTTGATAAAAAGTCAAAAATACCCTTCCTTCTTTTATTTTATTTATTTATTCTCTCTATTTACCTAGGAAAATTTGAAGTCATAGATCTTCATTTAATTGAAGATCTAATGACTATGATTCATTCTTATCCTTCTTATCTAAACTAAACTTCTCACAATAACCTCACCCGAGATTAGAATACTTTTATTTATTTAACTTGCATTTTGTGGGATTGGAATTTGATAAAGGCACAATGTGGATTTCTATTTGAACTTTTTTAGTACCGCCAAAGTAGTTAGGCTGTGTTTGGCGCGCCATTGACATACCAAACAAGGTTTTTTTTAAACTAGCTTTTTTAAAAGCCCCGTTTGGTAACGTTAAAAAGCTAGCTTATAAGCTAGCTTTTGAAAAGCTAGTTGGAGTAGCGTTTCAACTAGATTTTCAACTAGCTTTTATAATATTTCCAGTTTTACCCTTCCCTATCTTATAAATAAATACTTAGATTTACATTTATGACATGTACTTTTATGTTATTTTATATTTTTCAGCTAGTTTTTACCAAACGTTATTTTTTATCAGCTTTTTACCAAACGTTATTTTTTATCAGCTAGCTTATAGTTTATCAGCTAGCTTATAGTTTATCAGCTAGCAGCTAGCTTATCAGCTAGCTGATAAGCTAGTGCGCCAAACACAACCTTAGTACGCTCGAGATAAGTGGCCGGAATGGATGAGGAATTTCCTATAATTTAAAGATATGTTAAAGGCTTTTTGGTATATGTTCGAGAAAAGAGGCTGGGTAATTTTTTAGAAGTCAATCGGAATATAATTGTTATGCAGGGGTCATACAAATAATATGGTAATTTTGAATGATTGTGGCGCAAGGATCCTTATCAAATTGGATATTTGGAGATATCTTATAAAAGTGGTATTTCAACTATGTTTCAACGTTAAACATAAGTTTGAGAAAACTAGAGTTGCTCTCTTCGATGTTCTAAAGATTTGAGGACGAGTCTTTTTCAAAGAGGGGGAGAAGGAGAGGGATATGAAAGGACCTGGAAACCTGATAGACCCAGGACCCGTCCGTCAAAGTGGTGTATGCTTAAAGACGACCGGGGCTACAAATGAAGATAAAGAGTCGGTTTTTAGTCGTCAATATGTTCCATTCGATCCTGGTGGCTCTAGTGGCTTTGATGAGTTTCTTCGTCATAAAACTCGAGGACGAGTTTTTTCGAAGATGGAGAGAATGACACGGATCCGAATGATCCGTATGTTGAACCTGCAACCATATTTTTTATTTGATAGTTTATTATTATTAAATAGTTACCTTATCTAGGGAGAGGATCGTTTGAGAACTAATTGGCTGTGAGAACTTTTGAAACCATTCTAAGCCACTAGTTTATATATATGGAAAACCCTCTCATAAATTATAGTGGTCCCCACCTGAAATTAGTGGTTGAGATTTAGTTCTCAAAAGTTCTCAAAAAAAAAGTTCTTATTTGAACCTAACCTAACCCACCTTATCTATATCTATATCTATATCTATATATATAATAAAAGAAAAGTTTTTTGTATCACAATTTGCCATGTGGCATCACCATATTCATTTTCAACAGTTTTTCCCACCAAAAGACATTCACACTCCTAATTATGGAAGTGATTCGTATTTCTATTAAAAAAATTATGGATATATATATATATATATATATCCAACTTTTTATTTATTGTCTTCTAAATTATTTAATCTTTTTAAATAGTCACCCGTGTAGCACACGGGGATAAAAAACTAGTTAGTTATTATCTTGTTTTTTAAGTTTGTATTTGTTTATTTAAGAACTTTTATAATTGAGGAGTTGAATTTTGATTAATAATTAAAGATTCCCGGAGATTTCTGTTAGAAAGTTAATTACAATATTAGCAACTTGCTAATAGATCAGGGACTAGTTTTGCTATTCTTTATCAAATCATGAAGGATAATGGTAATTGTTATTACAGAAAAACCTAGTACAAGGGTATATATAATAGGGTTATTGGCTTGTATCAATCCCAACTATCACGTATTGGCCGATAACACTCCCAATTTTAATCCTTCCATCTGCCACCACGAACTATCATCATATTTTCCTCCATCACTCCCCCGTTAATTACTTAACCCCATTTGAATTCCATGTTTTGTAAGTTTACCCGGCTTTTAGTTCCAATTTCGTTAAGTTAACTTTATCGGGGGAGTGATGGAGGAAAATATGATGATAGTTCGTGGTGCCAGGTGGAAGGAGTAAAGTTGGGAGTGTTATCGGCCAATATGTGATAGTTGGGATTAATACAAGCCAATAACCCTATATAATAAGACAAGTTACAATGAGAACCCTTGACTAATGTAAAATATAAACTAAGGTCTAATATCCCCCCGCAAGCTAAGGCCGTTTAACGACCTTAAGCTTGGATCGCAAAAACATAAAACGATCAGCTGCTAAAGGCTTTGTGAAGATGTCTGCAATCTGGTCATGAGTTGAGATGAATTGAACTCGAAGTCTGCCTTGAGCTACTTTTTCTCGGACAAAGTGAAAATCGACTTCTATGTGTTTTGTGCGAGCATGGAAAATCGGATTCGCAGACAAGTAAGTGGCTCCAAGATTGTCACACCAAAGAGTGGGAGCCGCCGAAGCTCTGACCCCTAGTTCACGAAGCAATGACTGCAACCATGTAATCTCAGCAACTGTGTCAGCCATAGCCTTATACTCAGATTCTGTAGATGAGCGAGAAATGGTCTTTTGTTTGCATGCCGTCCAGGAAACAAGGTTAGACCCCATATATATAGCAAATCCCCCCGTCGAGCGACGATCTATAGGGCACCCGGCCCAATCAGCATCTGAAAAAGCTTCAATATCAGACCAATGAGAGTCAGCAAAAGCATGCAGAGTATTACCCGACTGATGTTGAATACGCAACCCATAATGAGAAGTGCCCAGAAGGTAACGAAGGATACGTTTGACGGCAATCAAATGATTCTCTGTGGGGGCATGCATAAACTGGCAGACCCGGTTAACTGCAAAATTGATATCCGGACGAGATAAAGTAAGATACTGAAGAGCTCCTACTAACTGTCTGTATTTAACCGGGTCAGTCAACAAGTTGCTGTCATCGAGAGTAAGAGAACTCGAAGTAGTCATGGGTGTGGGAACAGGTTTGGCATTGGACATACCGGCTCGTTGCAAAAGATCAAGAACATACTTTTGCTGTGATAGAATGATGTCATCTCCCTGTCTGACAATTTCCAATCCGAGAAAGTAATCAAGGTCACCAAGATCCTTGAGAGCAAGCTGTCTGCTAAGATGTGAGACCACATGATTGATGGCAGATTAGGGTTGTTACCTGTCACAATAATATCATCCACGTAGACTAGAAAATAGATTAGTGTCCCTCGAGAATTGTAGATAAATAAGGAGGGGTCAGTTTTAGACCCATGAAAGCCCAGTCGCACCAATGCAGTTGACAACTTTGCAAACAAGGCCTGGGGTGCCTGTTTCAAACCATAAAGAGATTTATGAAGCTTACATACATAGTCCGGATGATTTTGGTCAACAAAACCTTGTGGCTGACGAAGATAGATCGTTTCCTGAAGATCACCATGTAAGAAGGCATTTTTGAAGTCCAATTGACGTAACGACCATTTCTGAGTGACAGCCAATGACAGAACAACCCTGATAGTAGTCGGTTTCACCACGGGACTAAAAGTCTCATGATAGTCAATGTCGTGTTCCTGTGTGAAACCTCTCGCCACGAGGCGAGCTTTATATCGAGTCGGGGCACCTGTTTTATCAGTTTTGATTCTATAAAGCCACCTGCAATCAACAACATTAGTTCCAGCAATAGGAGGAACAAGTGACCATATACCATTATTAAGAGCAGTGTATTCTTCAACCATGGCTTGACGCCATTCCGGTGATTTGTTGGCATCAGTAAGGGTTTTCGGTTCGGACGGAGTAGAAGAGGAGGTGGCAAGATTTGCGGAAGGATCACAGATTATTTTTCGTTTGGGTTGAGGGCGGAGATTTAAGGGACGGGGTCGAGAGGGTGGGGGAGGTGGCGGACTGGGGGCGGATGATGAAGAGGACCCCGAGGGGCCTGGAGTCGGAGGTGTAGACGGGGCTGAAGTGTCGGTTGTAGAAGGCGAGGAGGATGGTGTCGAGGGTACGGATGACGGGTCGGACGAGAGTGGTGTGGATGGAGCAGTCGAGACCGGTGGATCGGTCGGATAAAAGGAGTGTAGGGAGGATGTGTACGGGTCCGTGGAGGGGGATGGTGGTATCGGATTAGAAGGTTGAGAGCAAGGGAGAACATGCTCATTAAAACGAACATGTCGGGCTATGTAGAGACGATCGGTGGATGTGTCTAGGCACCGATAGCCATGGTGATCCTGATTGTAGCCTAGAAAAAGACAAGGAGTAGAGCGGAAATCCATCTTGTTTGGATTATACGGACGAAGATACGGGAAACATTGGCACCCAAACACACGAAGGAAGGCATAGTCCGGGCGACGCTTGAAAAGGATTTGAAAGGGAGTTTGATTGTCAAGAGAACGAGATGGCATTCGGTTGATGAGAAACACGGCAGTGTCAAAGGCATAGTGCCAAAAACGAGGTGGCACTGCCGAGTGAGCGAGAAGAGACAGACCTGTTTCAACGACATGTCGGTGTCGGCGTTCGACGATGCCATTTTGTTCACTCGTGTGGGGACACGAACGACGGTGAAGGATACCCGAATGTTGAAAGAAAGGTGTGAGACTGCGAAACTCACCCCCCCCCCCCCAGTCAGATTGAACCTGTTTTATTTTTCTTTGAAGCTGACGTTCAACCTGTTTTACAAATTGTTGAAATACACCAGACACATCAGATTTATTTTTAATTGGAAAGAACCACATGTATTTCGTATGGTGATCAACACAAAGTAAAAAATACCGATGACCATCGGAAGATAAGGTTGGAGATGGACCCCAAACATCACAAAAAGTTATATCAAGCACATGTTTACTGCGAGGAAAAATATTATCATTCAACGAAAGTTTAGAGGATTTCCCCATTTGACATGCAACACAAACGGAATCTAAAGTTTTGTCTGAAACAGGTAAAAGAAACTTAGAAAACATAGTATGAAGAGTGCGGGGATTAGGATGTCCTAATCGATGATGCCACACTTTCGCAGGAGCACGGATAGCAGAAAAAGCTTGTTTGATGATGGGTTGAAGCTTCGGTAGAGCAAGAGAATACAGTCCATCTTTACTTGGGCCCGTAAGGAGTGTAGTACGGGTGGGGATATCCTTCACAAAGAAACAGAAAGGGTGAAATTCGAAAAATACATTGTTATCAAGACAGAATTTTTGAACAGAAAGAAGATTGTGTTTGATGTTGGGAACATGAAGAATTTGTGACAAATTAAAATTTTTAAGAGGAGAGTGAACATAAGAAGATCCAATATGAAGAATGGGTAAACCTGTACCGTTGCCAACACGAAGGTCATCCTCGCCATGGTATGGTTCAGAAGATCCTAAACTTGCTAAATCCGGTGTAACATGATGACTTGCACCCGTGTCAGGAAACCAATGAGTCGATGTAGTTGACCATGAATCAGCAAAGTTAGCGGTGGGACGACCGCGTATAGTAGCGGGATCTCGATTGGGGCACTCAGAGGGAATGTGACTGATTCCACAACGTGGGCACGTTCCATGAACTGAGTTGGTTGTAGTGGCCCAGTCGAATCGACCACGACCTTGAGGAGAAGGCCGTGGGGTAGCATTGCGGCGGGGGCCTCGAAAACTCGTCGCCCCTCTCCCTCGGTTGTTACGATTTGCATATTGAGCCTGTGGGGTTGGGGTGGGTGTTAGTTGATATCCAAGTTGGGCCGCCAATTGTTGGATGGAAAGAAGGGAGTTTGGGCTTGGTTGTGGGCTCGGGGAGGGAGTGGGCAGGAGGCCGGCCTGCGGGTTAGTGGAGTGGGCAGGTGTGGCGGCGTATGCATGGGTGGAGGATGAGGCTGTGGTGTTGTGGCGATTTACCATGAAATCATGGTCGGATAAAAGGGCAGGTAGTTCATCGAAGGTAATGGGGGTAGTGCGGCCAAGGAGATTGGATTTTAATCCATTGTATTCGTCCCGTAGACCAGAAATCACCAACATAACAATTTCCTCATCCGCGAGAGGTTCCCGATATTCTGCAAATCAGTAGCATATTCGTTTGCACGTGCTAAATAGGCTAAAGGAGTTTCATCACCTTTCATCTCCAGTTTAAGAAGCTTGGTTTTCAGCGGGTATTCACGCGATTGGGTTTGAGGCGCATGAGCACGCTCCAAGTTGTTCCAGATGTCACGAGATGTAAAGCCTTTTATGTGATGGAAAGATTCTTCAGAAACGGTGGAGATAAGCAACATCCGAACATGAGCATCATTGGCGATCCAGGTTTGATAATCAGGGTTTGGTTTGGTGCTGGCGGCGACAAGAGTATCACCGGATCCGGTTGCGGGGGTATGAATTTCGGATGGTGGGCATGGGATTGTGCCATCAACATATCCAAAAATATTATTGGTGATGAGAAAGGGTTGGATCATTGTTTTCCAAAACCCATAGTTTGTAGATTTGAGAGTAAAAGAAAACTTGTGAGAGTTATGTGAGGTTTTCTCTTGGGTTGTAAAAGGTGTGATGGAAGCCATGGGAGAGGAGGAAGGTTACGGCTAGGGTTAGGGAAGGAGGGGGCCGAAAATTGGCTCTGTTACCATATCAAATCATGAAGGATAATGGTAATTGTTATTACTGAAAAACCTAGTACAAGGGTATATATAATAAGACAAGTTACAATGAGAACCCTTTACTAATGTAAAATATAAACTAAGGTCTAATATTCTTGATAGTTTATGTTAACGGTAGGATTAGGTGTTAATATAAATTTGTTGAATTCTGTTAATTTGTTGTATTCATTCATTACATTCAAGATTAATAAAAGTTTCCTTTCTCTCTCAATTTGATTCTTGGTTTTTCAATTGAGCGTCGATCCTAAGCTCTTAAGATTTCATTTGGTATCAGAGCTTCAGATCGATTGGAAAAATGCTCGGCGGTGTTCGCAATTTGACTGTTCGTCCAAACAATTTCTGATTTGGGGGATCTTCGATCCTCATCAGAAATCAAGTCAAAATTCATCGATTGCTTCTCTCATCTCCTCGAAGATCACCTCGTCGCACCTCATCGCCTGAGATTCGAAGACCAATGGGTGACACAAACGCCGGTGGTAGTCGAGTCCGTGATAACTACACGATAATACCCCTTCAATGCCCGTTGTTGACTCAAACGAATTACTCTATTTGGGCGATAAAAATCAAGGCCATATTCAATGTACATGGGCTTTGGGAGGTTGTTTCTCCTGCTGAAGGAGCAGAGATTGATCAGAAGAAGAATAGTGCTGCGATAGCCTATTTGTTCCAATCTTTGCCTGAGGATCTGATCTTGCAGGTTGCAAATCATGACACAGCACAAGGAATTTGGGAATCAATCAAAACCAGATTTGTAGGGGTGGACAGGGTGAAAAAGGCAAGGCTGTAAACATTGAAGAGTGAATATGAAGGGATGAGAATGAAGGAGAATGAAGGAATTGATGAATTCTCTGGGATATTAAGTGCCATAGCCACAAGATCATCAAATCTTGGATCACCAATTGTAGACTCTGTGTTGGTAAGAAAATTGTTAGATAGTGTGACTGATAAGTATGTTCATATAGTTGCATCTATAGAACAATTTGTGGATCTAGATACTGTGAAATATCAGGAGATAGTAGGTAGACTGAAAGCTTTTGAAGAAAGAATAGGTGCAAAAACTAAGGTCTATAACACTGCCAAGGAAGAGCAATTGTTGCTATCATATTCTGAATGGGAAGCCATGCACAAGGGATCACAACTCAAACAGAAGAAATGGGAAAGGAACACCAAAGGGGATAAAGATGGAGGAGAGACTTCCAAGAGCAAGCAGAAGGGAAAAGGAAATGTGAATGGATCTAAGTCTTTTAAACCAAAGAAAGACAAAAGTAGCATAAAGTGTTTTAGGTGTGAAAAGCTGGGACACTATGCTAGTGACTGTCCTCAGAAGAAGGCAAAAAATGATGAGGCTCATCTCATTCAATTTGAAGATGATGAAGATCCCGAGTTGCTCCTCATTTCAGAAGAAGAAGATGAAAAGGAAACTGTCTTTCTAGATGAGATTAGAGTACACCCATCCAAGTTTAACACTGATGAGGGGAAAGAGATGTGGTATTTGGATAATGGAGCTTCAAACCACATGACAGGTAATCTTTCTTTTTTCTCTGTTTTGGATAAAAATGTGAAAGGAAATGTGAGGTTTGGAGATGGGTCAAGGGTAACTATACAGGGTAAAGGGTCAATTGTTCTTGAGGATATGTCAAGAGGGAAAAGAGTGCTTACTAATGTCTACTACATACCACATCTGAAAAGTAGTATATTGAGCCTAGGACAAGCTACTGAGAATGGCTGTGAGATAAGAATGAAAGGTGAGTATCTCTGGATGTTAGATAAAAAGGGAGACCTTCTATTGAAGGTTAAGAGAGCTCCCAACAGGCTCTACAAGGCTAGTTTGACTATAGGGACACCTAGTTGTTACCTAGCTAAGGTTGATAATGAAACTTGGTTGTGGCATGGTAGATTAGGACATTGCAGTTTTCATACACTAGAACACATGTCAAGAACAGAAATGGTCTTAGGAGTTCCTAAGATTAAGGCAGACAATCACTTATGTGATGCCTGCTTAGCTGGCAAACAAATAAGGAATAGTTTCCCTAAGGAATCTAAGTTTAGATTTGCTGGTGTTCTTGATATGGTGTCTATGGATTTGTGTGGTCCTATAAGCCCAGAAACTAGTACAGGGAACAAGTATTTTATGTTACTTGTAGATGACTTCTCAAGATATATGTGGGTTTATATGATCAAGAGTAAGGATCAGGCATTTGAAGTGTTTCAGAAGTTTAAGTCTAGTGTGGAAGGTAGGTATGAGAAGAGAATAAAATCTCTAAGATCTGATAGAGGGGGTGAATTCATGTCACAAGAATTCCACCAATTCTGTGAGGATCAGGGCATAGTTAGGATGTTGACAACACCTTACTCACCACAGCAGAATGGTGCTGTGGAGAGGAGAAATAGGACCATCATGGAAATGACAAGAAGTAGTATGAAAGCTATGAGTGTTCAAGATAGTCTGTGGGGGGAAGGTTTTAGGCATGCTGTGTATTTGCTAAATAGGTTGCCTACTAAGGCTTTAATCAACAAAACTCCATATGAGGTCCTGAGAGGAAAGAAACCAAATTTGTCTCATTTGAAGATTTTTGGTTGTGTAGGACATGTGAAGAATGTTAAGCCTGGTCTTAAGAAATTGCAGGATAGAAGCATCCCTATGATGTATCTAGGAGTTCAGGAGGGTTCTAAGGCTCATAGAATGCTTGATGTTGGCAATAAGAAAATTGTTATAAGCAGGGATGTTGTTTTTGAGGAAACTAGAAAATGGCATGAAGTGGTGAAACCTAATGAATCTTCTGGTAGAGAGTCAGGGGGTGAGTTCTCTATTCTTACTGGGATTACTGAGTTCCATGGAGATAGTGAAAATGATGATGATAGTAGTGAGTCTGAGAATGAGGCTGTTAATGATAATCCTATTGAGGGTCAGCAGCATCAGAGTCCTGTTCATAACACTCAAGATGGAAATGTATCTCAGGTAGGAGTTAGGAGATCTAGTAGAACTGTAGTTGTTCCTACTAAGTACAATGATTATGTGCTAGATAATAGAATTAGGATGAGTCAACAGAGACAGGAGGAATTAGAATTTGTTGAACTTCTACTGGTTGAGGAAAATGAGCCTGAAAGTTTTAAGGAAGCTAATCAAGATAAGGCTTGGAGAAAGGCTATGGAGGAGGAATTAAAATCAATTGAGAAGAATAGAACTTGGAATTTGGTAGAACCACCAAAGGGTTGTAAACCTATAGGATTAAAATGGCTATTCAAGCGTAAGAAAGATGCCTCAGGAAATATTACCAAGCATAAAGCAAGGTTAGTTGCTAAAGGGTATGTTCAAAAGTTTGGAATAGACTATGAGGAGGTGTTTGCTCCAGTTGCTAGGATAGATACTATAAGGTTGATTTTAGCTTATGCAGCCAGAATGAAATGGAAGGTATATCACTTGGATGTAAAAACTGCATTCTTGCATGGAGAATTGAAAGAGAGTGTATATGTACAGCAGCCTGATGGATTTGTTGTCAAGGGTAGTGAACATAAGGTGTATAAGCTTGAGAAAGCTCTCTATGGGTTGAAACAGGCTCCTAGAGCCTGGAATCAGAAGCTAGATAGGGTCTTAAAGGAAATTGGTTTTTCTAGGTGTAAACATGAGCAAGCTGTTTATACAAGAATTAAGGGAAATTCTAGTGTGATTGTGGCTGTGTATGTAGATGATTTGATGGTAACTGGATCAAATCAACAAGAGATTGAATTCTTTAAAAGGCAGATGAAAGATAAGTTTGAGATGACTGATTTAGGAATACTTAACTATTATTTAGGAATAGAAGTTAATCAGCAGGAGGATGAGACAGAGATCAAACAATCAGCTTATGCTAAAAAGATTGTTAGGCTTGCAGGGTTAGAAGATGCTAATGAGGGTAGAATTCCTATGGAACCGGGTTTGAGGCTAAGGAAGGAAGAGGGAGGTGAGGCTGTGGATGCTACAAATTATAGGAGGTTAGTAGGGTCTCTCAGGTATTTAACCCAAACCAGGCCTGATATTACTTTTGCAATGGGGTATGTAAGTAGATATATGCAGGAGCCAAAGGCTGAGCACTTGAAAGCTGTCAAGCATATCATCAGGTATGTAAAAGGGACACTGAATTATGGCTTAAAGTACAAAACAGGTATGAAAGATGGTCTAGTTGGTTATAGTGATAGTAATCACAATATGGAGAGTGAGGATGGTAAGAGTAATTCTGGAAATGTTTTCTTTTACAATGGTTCTCTTATATCCTGGTTTTCACAAAAACAGAAGACTGTGGCATTGTCATCTTGTGAAGCAGAATTTATTGCTGCAACCTTGGCAGCATGTCAAGCCATATGGTTGACTGGTCTGTTAACAGAGTTAACAGGAAAGGAGCAAGATAAAGCTGTACTATTTGTGGATAACAAATTAGCTA
>JBCNJP010000006.1:14981270-15064343 GCA_039602395.1 Deinandra increscens subsp. villosa | reverse complement strand
AAATAAATTATTGTGTTTGGTCTTCTCTGCGTGTTTCTGCTGTTATGACAACCCTAACCTCCGCCACTCAACCTCGCCGGAAAAACAATCTGTCCCACCTCCGGCCATCATCTGTACAATCCGAGCTCTCCATCACTATCGGAATCCTTTTCCGACTAAGTAACCCACTTCAATCAACTGTTTTCACTAGGATTCGTCTGTCTATTCTCGGGTTTTACGTTTTGAGCCCTAACTCGAGATCATCTTCTCTTTTCACTGTGTTCGAGTCGTTTTGAGAAGATTTGAAGTCGGATTTGTGTTAAGAACTGTTAAAAGGTAGTGATAGATGCTCGTTTTACAAGATTGATGGGTATTAACGTGTTTACGAGGTGATTGCAGGTCCAGCTATGGCGTTTTTGGTGTTTACGATAATCGCGATGAAGAAGAAGACGGTTGGGTTTTACGATCGACGTTTACGATCGTTGATTACGATCGTTGTTTACGATCCGCGGTTACGACTGTTGTTTACGATCGGGCCTAGGGTTATTTCGCGTGATTACGATTGGGCTGAATGATTATGACTGGACTTAGTTTGACCCGATCGTGAACCGTTTTCTATAATCGTAAACCTAATTATAGGATCGTAAACATGAATAGTGGCTCGCAAGCTCATTTTTTTAGTTAAAATTAAATGTGTTTGTCAAAATTGTGTTTCAAAATCAAATATTATTCTTGAACGTTTAAATTGAGATTTTCTGAACTTAACAAGTTAATTGTGATAATCAATTGAACTTGAAGATGATGTTAACAAACATAATTGCACTTTGATACGTTCAAGCCTGATGCATTTGTCTCGTTTTCTCAGATGGCAGACGATATGCTTGATGAAGAGATACACTTTGAGAGAGACCACTGCATCCCGGCCTATCTTGATGACCCACCAGAGAGGCATATGCAATTATTTTACTGTTTGGTGGCAGGGCTGAATGTCTGCAAGATAAATCATGCTTTGAGAACAAGCGTGCTGATTATTGAGCAGCTTGTAAGGGATTTCTGGGGAACTGCTAGAGCAAGTGAAGATAAGACGAGAATCACCGCAACAATTCAGAATCGTCAAATTGTGATACTCGAAGAAGACATCCGCCAGGGATTGAACATCAATGACAAAGCTGAAGATCCAATAGAGTACTCAAAGACTCTTGTATTAGAAGGTGCTCAGTCGTTGGGATATGAAGGAAAGTTCCCTCCCATCTTCAAGAAGTTATTGCCACACTACTGGAGGTGTTTGGCTCGTTACTTGCAAAAATCCTTCTTGGAAAGAGAACTAGTTATGATCAGCTAAACAAATTGCATGGCACGGCATTTGTAGCACTAGCCTTAGACTGGGATTTCAACTTTTCAAGAATGATGCTGTTGGATTGGGTTGGGAATGCAGATTTGAGTGCAAGAGAATAGTTCCTGATGACACCAAGATATGTGCAGATGGTGGTCATGAAGAAATATCCCATGATAGAAGAAAGGATAGAGAAATTGGATATCAAGTTCATGGATAATGGTGTGTTCGGCCTGCAAACACAAGACAGAAAAGGAAAGAGCAGCTTTCAAGGGAGGATTGAATGGACCAAAAGAGGTGCCTTTCCTGAAGTTGCAAGAGAACAAGTTGAAGAAGAATATGATGCTGAACCAGAGGTGCATCCAGTCAATGCATCTCTGGCAAAAGACCATGATATAACAGCAACTCCGACTGTGAATGTCCTAGAAGAAGCTGGCACTATACCTTCTGATGAAGAGAACGTGATGGACGACAATTTCCCAGAGCATGAGAATCAGGATGACGACATATATGGGGATCTGGAGCCCATTAGCCTCAAGAGAACAAGAAATGACTTAAACTCCTCGTCTAGCAGTGGGTCAGTTCCACAAGAGTTGGATGCTTAATTTGATGTGGAGGATGTTCAAACAGAGCCAATTCCTATGCGTGAGCCATCACCAAGGAAGAAGTCAGATCCAAGATCCATCAGGTTTAAATTTCAGAAAACTACCTCGAGCCTGATGGTATTTGAACCTACACAAGTCAATGCACCTACCAATGAAGAGAGCACACCCCAGGCTGATCGTCAGATTGATGCACCAGAATCAACTCCCATACAGACTGAAAGTCGTATTCGGAATGAACATAGCCCAGTTCATGATGAAAGGCAAACCTTTGATGTAGACAACATGATTATAGAGCCAAGTCCTGTGAGGATCAATCTTTCAACTGTAGCAAGCCAGCCTCCTGCTGTTCCCAGCTTCTGACCTTTTCAAGCCGCTGTGGGAGCATCTGATCTTCCAATTGAGATGAGGTTAAGTGCTGATCCTCAAATTAACTATCTTATGTCTCAAAACAGAATTCGTGAAAATGAGACAAAAGCACATAAAAATGAAAACAAGACTCTGAAAGAAAACGAGGCTGCTAATAGGCTAAGGCTTAAGTTTTTGTATGAGACCTTGATGGATCTGAAGAAGAAGTATAATGAGTTGAAAGGTGATGTGGAGTCAAATGCTTCAGGTGACCCTGGTCAAAGCTCATCTCGGGGTGGGCAAGGTACAGAATCTGTGAATGAGGATGAAGGAGATGACACAATTGAGATGTCAGACTATGCTCGAAGTGGAAGAGTCATCTCTAAGGCACCAGAAGGTCACGACAACTGGTTCAAGGAGTTCTTTCAAGGACCAGCCCCCCACTCAATACACAATTGATGTTGGTGAAAGCTCAATCGACAAAAGGGGGAGCCGTGAAGCAATTCTGTGCTGGCACTATGATACCGAGAAGAAGCTTTTTGCTGTAATCCGTGATGGCTACAGTCCAGTGGAATATTACAGAACACAAGCCCAATTTCACTCCTGGACTGAGCCTGAGATTAGAAGTCTGTTAAGAGCTCCATACATAAACAGATGGAGGAGCACATAAGGAGATCTAGTTCGGAACAATCTGATGAGCCACTAGGCGGAAAATTTTGTGAACTTTGATCTGAAGCAGATAAGATGGGTTGAAACTGGAACTGACCCAGTAACTGGTGATCCAATAGGTGAAGCGAGGCGACCACCCACCAAACGCACAAGAGTAATAAACATGTTGGATGAAATTGAAGATGGTACCTTTTGTCAAACACTTTGACTATTGGTTTTATGATCCGACGACGCGTGAGGTGGTGGTGCTTTGCAAGAAGATGAGACAGTTTCGCTTCTACGATCCGGTTGACCTGCTGAGGTTTGGTGAAAGAGATATCAAGCTCCTCGCCTCCCAACCTATTCTCGGTGATGAGAATGATCTGGACAATGCTATACGGGTGGGGATCTTCCATGGAACAGCAAACCGGATCGTAGCAAATGAATGGTGGTCGAGCAATGTGCAGAATACTTTCAGATTTGATCTGCTGCTGCCATAGGCGGTCTAATGGTTCATGCCTAGGGGAAGATTGTTGGGCTATATATTTGAGGCATGAACATTAGATATGGGCTTAACTTGTAATTGGGCTTATTTACGATTATGGGGCTTAAGGAGTTCATGATTATGGGCTTGTAGGGGCTTCTTAGATAGGTTTATGATTGGGCTTGTTAGCTTATTGGGTTTATGATTGGATTAGGGTTCTTGTAAGTGAGTAGTATATAAACTCACATAGTTTATGATTGAGTAAGCTTTTGATTACGATTTCTGTCACCTCTCTTGTTTACGATCAGTGAATCATTAGCTCAAGAAAGTATTGATTATCATTCAAGATTTGATCTTTGGTTGTTTATCTCTTTGTCAAATCTATTTCTTCTACTTTCTTCTTGAATCAATCTCGTATAATGTTTTCGCACTTGTTCGAGATCAAAATATCGTGAACGGTTGTTGATCTAGGACCAACAATCACGTTATTTATCAGTTGGCGCCATCGCATGTTCTTCCTCAATTGCCATCCATCAGCATTTGCGAGATAAAATTGGTGCGATTCCTTATCATTAGTGATTTTATCATCACGTTAAGTTATTTATCGATATATATTCTTCCTCAATTGAGATTTTTATCAGTACTTCTGTTCAATTCTTAAATACTTTCTTCCAAAATTCATCATCCTTCAATTAACCCTAATTCAATTATCACAGGTTTTTTGTAATAGCTATAAAGATAGAGATGACAACTTATTTGAGGAATCAAAAGCAAAGAACTATTGCTATTGGTGAAGATTGTTCACAACCTAGCACTATACCAGGTAAATTTGCGGTTTCATAATCAAGGTTTTGTAGAAATATGTTATGTTGTCATCTTTTTTTTAAATATGTTCTCAATCAGAATTCAATTTCACAATGTGATTTATGTTGTTGATAAAGTGTTGTTTACATATTCCTCAAAGTGCTATTTACATCTGTGTTGGTCCAGAAACACAAACAAGTGCGGAAACCTCGTTTGTGATTGATTCGAGAAGAAGATGATGAAAAAGACAAGATTTAAGGTGAAGAACAAGCAACACAATCAAGTCTTGAATGATGAACAATCAATCTTCAATGAAGTCGAGTTTGCGATCGTAAATGTAAAGAGAAAACTGGAAATCGTAAACTGCAAACTTGCATTAATCATCAACAAGTTGGGTATTTATACAACCCTTACAAAAGCCCTACAAGAAATCGTAAACTCCTAAGCCCAACAAGCCCAAACCGTAAACATACTAAGCCCAAAAACAAATAAGCCCAATCTAATGTTTATGCCTCATAATGTATAGCCCAACAATCTTCCCCTAGGCATGTACCATTAGAGCGTCTACGGAAGCAGCAGATCAAATCTGAAGGTATTCGGCTTCTTGCTTGACCACCATTCACGTTCCACGATCCGGTTCGCTGTTCCATGAAAGATCCCCACCCTGATAGCATTTTCAAGATCATTCTCATCACCGAGAATAGGTTGGGAGGCGAGGAGCTTGATATCACGTTCACCAAATCTCAACAGATTGACCGGATCATAGAAGCGAAACTCTCGTACCTTCTTACAAACCACCACCACCTCGTGAGTTGTTGGATCATAGAACCAGCTATCAAAATTTCTTACCAATGTGCCATCTTCAATTTCGTCCAACATGTTGATCACTCTAGTTCTTCTGGTGGGTGGTCGCCTCACTTCTCCAACAGGCTCTCCAGTTACCGGGTCAGATCCAGTCTCAACCCATTTGACCTGTTTGAGATCGAAGTTCACAAAGTTTTCTGCCATATGACTCATCAGATTGTCACGAACTTGATCTCCTTGAGCATTCTTCCATATGTTTATATACGGTGCCCTCAGCAAATTTCTGATCTCTGGTTCTGTCCAGGAGTGAAATTGGCCCCTTGTTCTGTAATACTCCACTGGACTGTACCCATCTCTAATCACCGCAAACAGCTTATTCTCACCATTGTAGTGCCAACACAGAATAGGTTCATGGCTTCCCCTTTTGTCAATTTCACTTTCACCGACATCAATCGAATACAGCGTAGGGGAAGGTCCTTGGAAGAAATCCTTGAACCAGTTTTCTTGACTTTCTGGTGCCTTTGAGATGATTCTTCCTCCTTGAGCATAGTCAGACATTACTATGGTGCCATCACCTTCATCTTCACGCACTATATCACCAGTTTCAGTACCTTGAGAAGAACTCTGTCCTGGGGCACTCTGAGCACTAAGGCTACCAGACTTCTGCACGTATTCCAGTTTCTTTCTTAGATCATAGAAAGCTGCGTACAGGAAGCCAATGTTGGCTTCATTCTTGCTCTCCTTCTCCTTCAACCTCTTGTTTTCTTATTTAAGCTCTTTTATATCTCCCTCTCTCTTCCTGTTTTGAGACACAAGGAAGTTGATTTGAGGATCAGCACATATCCTAAGGTCGATAGGGAGTTTACTAGCTTGAGCAAGGTCTTCAACAAGCACTTGGTACGGACGAAAGCTTGGGATAACATGGGGCTGGCTTGATTCAGCATATAGGTTTACTCTCACTGGACTCGGCTCAACAAACATGCTATCCACATCAAAGAATTGCCTTTTATTTTGAACTGGGCTATGTTCATTCTGAATAGGACTTTCAGTCTGCATTGAAGTTGGTTCTGGTACTTCAACCTGATGATCAGCCTGAGGCGTGCTTTCCACATTTACAGGTTCAGATGCATCAGCATTCTGCACATTAGCATCTGTAGGTTCGAACACCATCAGGCTTGAGCTTGTTTTCTGAAATTTGAACCTGATGCTTCTAGGATCCGACTTCTTCCTTGGTGACGGTTCACGCACAGGAATAGGCTCTTCAAGTACATCATCCACTGTAAAATGAGCATCCAACTCCTGTGGAATTGAGCCACTTCTTGAAGAGGAATTCAAGTCATCCCTCGTTCTCTTGTGACTAATGGGCCCTATATCCCCATAGATATCGTCATTCAGATTCTCATTTTCAGGGAAAATGTCATCCATCACATTTTCTTCATCAAAAGGTATATTCTCTATTTCTCCCTGAACATTCACAGGTACAGTTGCTGCCACATCATGATCTTCAGCAATAGACACATTGACAGGATGAACTTCCGGCTCTGAATCTTCTTCTTGTTCTTGCTCCCTTGCAACTTCAGGGAAGCTACCTCTTTTAGACCATTCAAGTCTTCCTTGAAACATACTCTTTCCTCTTCTATCTTGGGTTTGCAAACCAAACACTCCACTATCCATGAATTTGATGTCCAGTTTCTCAATCCTTTCTTGAATCAATTGGATACATCTTCATAACCACCATATGCACGAACCTTGGAGTCATAAGAAATTGTTCTCTGGCACTTAAATCAGCATTGCCAATCCAATCCATCAGCGTCATCTTTGAAAAAATAAAATCTTAGTCCAGGGCCAATGCAACAAACGCTGTTCCATGCACCTTGTTTAGCTGATCAAAGCTTGTTCTCTTGCCCAAGAAGGATTTCTGTAGGTAGTGTGCCAGACATCTCCAGTAGTGTGGCAGTAACTTTTTGAACATCGAAGGGAATTTGCCTTCATACCCCCAAACAATTTGCACCTTCTAACACTACGGTCTTTGAATACTCCATTGTGTCGTCAGATTTGTCATTCATATTAAATCCTTGAGGAATGTCTTCTTCAGTAATCTCAATCCGGCGGTTCTGAACGGTTGCAGTGATCCTTGTTTTATCTGTATTTTCCCTTGCAGTTCCCCAGAATTCTCTGACGAGTTGTTCATCGATCAGCACACTTGCCCTGAGAGCATGATTGATTTTGCATACGGTCAGTCCAGCTACTAATGAGTAGAATAACTACATGTGTCTCTCAGGAGGGTCGTCAAAATAAGCGGGTATGTAGTGATCTCTCTCAAAGTGAATCTCTTCGTCAAGCATATCTTCTGCCATCTGAGAAAACAAGGCAAATGCATCAGGTTTAATCTCATCAATGAGCAAGTTTGTTTGTTAACATCATCTTTAAGTTCAATTGATTATCACATTTTACTGTTAAGTTTAGAAATCTCAATTGATATATTCAAGGAAAGAATTTGATTTTGAAACACAAATTTAACAAAACACACTCTTAAACGTTAACTTGTTCAATTTTATCTTAAAAAACAATTGAATTTAACGAGATTTTAAAAACAATTTGTTTACGATTTTATATCTCACTATAAATGGGTTTACGATCCAACAAGTGGGTTTACGATTGGGATTTGAGTTTACGATCTGGGTCAAATTAAACCGGATCAGGTCCAGTCGTAATCAGTGAGCCCGATCGTAAACAACATCAAAGACTAAGACACTCTTGTTATCTGCTATTTCTAGTTCTAAAGGCACAGACAGCTTGTTAATAACAAAAGAAGGGTGGCGGGTAAAATCATAGGAAACAAATGATCTACTCGCTCCCGTATCAAACAATACATGTGCAGGGATAGAATTGACAAGAAAGATACCTGTCACTACCCCCGGATCCACCTTTCCTTCCTCCACAGTCAGCTGATAAGATCTTCCTCTTGCTCGAGGAATATCCGGCTTTACTCCGCTTTGGCCCGCCCCCGCGCTCGGGTTTGGGCACTCACTCTTCTTGTGACCCGTCTTTCCGCATCCAAAACATACCCGCGCAGGGCTAGGACATTGAGCTATGCTATGACCCGTCTTTCCACATCCGTAACACTGCTTGGTCAGAAAGAAACATTCTCCTTTGTGAGCCCTCCCACAATGGGGGCAATCAGTCGACCCACTCTTCTTGTTTTCAGCCTTTTTGGGTGATTCATTCACCTTTGGTTTCTTATTTGGGGTAGAACTGCTTTCTATTCCCCTCTTCTCGCCCCTTTCCACTTGCTTTCTCAGCTCCAACTCTCTCTCTCGACAAGCATTGATCAGCTCCTCGAGAGTCGCACATTTGGAAGCATTAGTAAACTCCCTAAAATCAGCATTCAGCATATTGTTAAACTGGTAAATCTTCTGCCTTTCAGTTCTCAACAGCTCCTTACAAAATTTCACCCGATCCAGGAAATAGCTAATCACTTCCCCAATCGGTTGCCCCTTTCTTTGACGAAACTGCATTAACTCATCCCGTATTTTGTTTACTTCAGATTCGGGGCTGTGATATACTGCAAATACTGCTTTAAATTCCTCCCAGCTCATGGCCTTCGTGGCCTCCTTCCCTTTTTCTTCACGTGTCATATCCCACCAGTCTTTCGCATGCGACCGGAGTTGCCCGGTTGCAAACGTCACTTGATCCTCGGGATCACAGTGACTCCGCTCAAAAACCGCTTCAATTTCTGCTAACCATCGGTAACAAGCTATCGGATCCGCTTCATTAGTGTATAGGGGAGGCTTACATGCCATAAAGTCTTTATATGTACACCTCCCCTTATCCTTCTTTCCGCTACTTTCCGCCATAAGATCATTTTTCATAGATTCCAGCTTTTTCTCCAATGCCTCCATCAAGGCATTTTCCATTTGGCCCACATGGGTCCGTACCGCTGTTTCCACCGAGGTCTCAATCTCATCCGAGATCAGCTTCTTTACCTCTGCAATCATGGGCTCTGTAAGAGCCCCAGCTGGGTTGTTTTCATCAGCCATAGTAAACTGAAAGTTTACAATAGGTTAGCATCATCATCACATACTTCCGCTTTTCAATCACTAAAAAAATTTTCAGCTCAACCATTTAAAATGATCCATACCGCACATTTCATCATTCAATGTCACAATACATATAATTTAAATCACTTACCGGGTCAGAAGATCGAACCTTGAACCGAACATCTTTCCCCATTACGAGCACTTGGTTTGAGTTCAAGTGCCCCCATGACACTTGAATCCCTCAAACCGTGGCTCTGATACCAACTTGTAAGGCCCCAATCCCAATTACGCGTATTAACCTCGTTTTATAATCAGAGTTTGAAAATTCATACTTTATATATATAAAACTTCCGTCCATTACCATACCACATTTACAAAATCAGGTGTTTGACACCATTAACCCCATAGTAATACACAAAACATTCACATTAATAAACATAAACATTTGGGTTCCAAAAGATGCGATGTTCGGTTCCAAGCTCTTCGATTCGATCCCGACCCGTCTACGATTGATTACCTGCCAACAACACCAGTAACAAATTAGTATTGATGGCACATATCAGCATTCAACACAATACATCAATTAAAAACAAGAAAACAAAACAAAAACCCGGACAGCAGCTCCAAGCGTATCGCTTGGAGCTCCTGGACTTCCAGGCGATACGCCTGGAGCCTGATTTCCAGGGCTCCAGGCCAGTTTTCCCATACTTAGCCATTTTTCTGCAGTTTTCACTCTTGTACAATCCCACCAATTCCCATTTCATACTTAGCACTAGGAAACTACTATAACCTGCAAATTTATAAACTTTTATCCATTTCGTTAATAACCCCGTAGGAATGACACAAATCCAATACGCATAGTACCCAACCAACCCGTTGACCCGTTAAGGCACCCATGTATCTCCCGGCTTACCTAGCAAGTTTACGCCTGCAAATTTCTCACCAAGTCAAGGTCTTGGCACCCGCAAGGGGTGCCAATTCATTCCGTTTCCGTGTCAAGACAATCTTGAGGACTAAAACCTCACAGTCCCGCAAGTTCCTAGACACTTCAGCTCAACCCAAACGGGTCACAATTCACCGCAATTCAGCTTGGTCACACCTCATGACCATTATCATTATTCCCACCCCATCAATTATTCTCATCCCATCATTTGTAATTCTACCTCATCGATGCACAATAGTAAATTATAATCAATTCTAGCACAAAACGACTATCCGCTACGTGTTACCTTTAGGATTTAGCCTTGCCTTCACGTTGATGATTTGCACTTCCACTAGCTTCACCTATAATCAAACCATTGATTAAATTCCTCAATTCCACATTTGTCATGCATACATTCCACATTCCATCACTACTAAATTCATAAAAATTCAGCTCATACACATCATCAACTTCATTCAGGCATTTCATCGAACATCTTATGTGCATACATTCCATCCTAACTAGCAAGTAACATATGAAACCTCCATACATCCATTATTGATTCTTGACACAACACAACCAGATTTCATGCACAAATTAACAATTTCCTAGCTTCATTATGGATCTATTCATTCAAATTACCATCCAAAACCCCCAACCCATAATGGGTTTCGATTTCTACTAGATGGGGTTTAACCCCCATCCCAATTCTAACAAATACACATAGAATCAATCATGCAAGCAGTAATTTAGTTTCATCTAGACACATAAACACATAACAACACAGAATCAAGCATCAATTTCACCTCTAGATGAAACCTATAATCTCACCCTACCACAAAGCAACTTACTTGACAAGAATTTCTGAGATTTAAGGTGGAAATCGTGATGTAGGAAGCCTCCTATGCTTGAATCCGACCTCACTCAATAAAACCTCCAACTCTCAGGCTCCAATTTGAGATTTCTCCTCAAGAACTAGGTCTCCCCCTCTCCATTCTTTCTCTGCGTCGATTTCTAAGTCTGGGGGAGACCCAGACTTAATTCTTATTCACAATATTTACAGCTTGGTCCCTTTATTTCACATTTTTTTATAAATTCTAGCCAAAACTCACATTTACCCATTTAGTCCTCTAACTTTCTCTAGCTATTAACCTTAGTTAATAAAATTTAACTTTTAACTAGAAATCCCCATGGAATAACCCGGCTAACCCCTCTAAACCCGCTTATTTCTCTAAAGTCTACATATATCATAATTAAAATTAAGCATCCAATTATTTAAGAACTCGGGATGTTACAGGTACCCAGGCCATAACAGATCTGGGCACACCTTTGGAATCAATGTAGTTAACTAATTGAAGGGACATTCCTGCTTTTGATTCAGTTACACTCAAACTTTGAGCGTTGACTTTTGGTTTCCAAACAAGGTGTTTTTGTGGTTTCATCACATTGGTTGAGTTCTTCACTGATGCAGCTTTCTTTTGTGGAGATGTGGCCTTTTTACCGGGAGATTTCTTGACAGGAGTCCACTCAAGTTTCAATTTTGTCTGAACAACTTGTTTTGTTTGAGAGACTTCTTTTGATTTTGAATTTTGTGTCTCAACCTTTGTTTTGCCTTTAGGTTTAGAAATTCCTTTTGTTTTAGACACTTGTTTCTCAACAAATTTCGGTCTCATCTTATCATTCTTTTTGTAAACTCCTTTAGGTGTGTAAGTTGGTTTCGGAGTTTTGGCCACATTCCACTTTTCATCAACAGGCTTCGTCACTGGAGCTTTTGTGTTTAAAACCTTAGACTGTTGAGTCTTTATTGGTTCTGAACTTTGCTTTTCCTGTGACCAAGCTTGTTGCTTTTGATTTTTGTTTCCACCTGTCATCATTTTCTCCAACATACTGGTCCGTGGGTTTTGCGGATAGTATGGTTGATAAGGTCTATTCACACAGTTTGCAGCAAAGTGCCCTGGTTCTCCACACTGAAAACAATTCATAAGTCTAGGCCCATTTACATGACTACAGAGATATTAGAGTCTTGGATACGACGACTTCCATTCAGGCTTATCATCCCATTTGTGTATTACATGTTTTGGAACTTTTTCTGGTTGTGTAATTAAACAAAATTGTTCTGATTTTGATTTGTTTGTTCTGTTGAAAGTAGACACAACCTGGGGATAAGGAACAAAGTCCTTGGGCTTAGACTCACGACCAATTCTTGTGTTAGGCACACGAATTTTAGAACCATTAACTTTTTCATTAGAATCAGAAACATGTTTTGATGACAAAGACACAACAGACTCTTTTGACTTGGACATAATAAGTTCTGACACAGGTGCTAGAATATCGTCCTTAGGTAAATCAGAAGTTAAACTACTAGACACATGACACTCTTTGACTCTTAAGCATTCACCATCCTTCCCAGAAACATCTTGGATCCTTACTTCATCTGCACATGAAACAAAAACGTCAGAAAAACCAACATTATCGTTTAATGGTTCCTGGGATGGACCTGGTTCACTTGTGGATGCCACAATTCTATTCTGATTACCCAACCCATACATCATATGTTTCTCATTTTCTAGTTCCTATCATAGGTTTCACACCAACCAATACACTATCTAGGGGAGGTCCTGCTTCATGCATTTCTGATTCAGATCTATCTACCTGATCCTCCTCATAGATCATACCTATTATATCTCTAGGCACAGGTTTAGGAACATTATTCTTGTTCTTTTCAGAAAAACTAATTCCTATTCCTCTTTTATCCTTACCAAACCTAACATCGGTTATGCAGTTGGACAAAGCCTTACCAGCTTCAAGCATTCTTTTATTTCTCATTTGATTCACATCTAATTTTACTTGCAACTCATTGTTCTGATGTGTAAGTTCATCTACCTGCTTTCTAAGCTCAGCAATCTCTAACTTAGCATTGTCATAAAGGACATACTTCTCAGAGGCAAGGGCTTGGTATTTCTCTATGTCCAATTTCTGAGCTTTAACTTTCTCCTCACTCTTTTCCCATCTACCCTTAAACGAACTTCTAGAACATTGCATATCAAATAATTCTATCTCACTATTCTTCCAAAGTTGTCTAAGGCCAGGAATTAAACGTGCACAAGTGGGATTAGTACATACCTTTGTGTTATCGACCTCGGCTGCAAAAGCTTCATTGTCTTCAACCAGGTTCTCTTCTTTCTCTTCTGACTTTTCTTCTGTGACCATAAATGCATGCTCCTCCTCATCATCATTCTCCATCTGAGCAATCATAGTACCTGTCAGACTGAGTTCCCTTACCTGCGAAGCCCATTGATATTCTCCATAGTCTTGCACAACCAAAGCCTTTGTCTCTGCCTTCCCTTTACCATCTCCAGCTTTCTTCTCTTCTGGTTTCTCCCTCTTTGGCTTGATACACTCTCTTGCAAAGTGTCGTACTCATCACAATTGAAACATCTGAGCTTGCTCTTATCAAAACCCATCCTTATCTTATCCTGATCCTTCCATACATTCCTTCCAGTTTTTGCAATAAACTTCTTAGCGCGGAAAACTGCCATTGCCATTTGCCAGGAAACATCAAGCATTTCCACATCTTCAGGATTGATCTGGTTCAATTCTCCTGACAGCATATCAGTAGGCACCAATGTTCCAGCCATAAGTGCATGGTAACTGTTCATAAATCCCATCCCAAGGGCAAAGTTGGGATCTTTGGTAGCATTAGCCTCATCAGTGTTGACCATTCCACTTGAACTTGCTTGAGATCGTGCCACAAATGTAGTTAACTTTCTGTTAGCACTTGAATCATTTCCAGACGAACTTCCAGCTTGCTTTGACCCTACTTCTTCAGATAAGAGAGCCTGATTCAGTTTTCCTGCCATACTGAGTGAACTTAAATGATTCAGCTCTCTATGTTTATCATCAATCAGCTTTGACTTCAGTTTGTTAATAAGCTCATCACCAGTCAACTCCTCAAGCTTGTTGTTATCTTTAATGATTGAAATGTTGGTATTCCAATTTTTGGGTAAACTGTTCAACAGCTTCAGATTCTTATCCTCCTGTTCGGGTTCAACATCGTAGCTTGACATCTCAGTAATTAAGGACACCAATCTTTGAACTTGAGCTTCAAAGGACTCTCCTTGAATGTGATTGAACAAATTAAACTTCTACTTCAGCATCTGTTTACGGCTCGCCTTGATATCGGGATTTCCTTCATATGCAACCACCAGAGCATCCCAGAGCTTCTTTGCAGTCTTGTACTTCTTAAATCCTTGTGCAATCTCCAGTGTCAAAGCCATAGTCATGATAGCATACGCTCTCACATCCTAGTTACATTTTTCCCAATCATCATCCGAGTATTCTGCTTCAGTTTTTACCACTCCAACCTTTCCTGCTTCAGTGTGAGTAGGAATAAATGGTCCATTAACAACAGATCTCCAAAGTCTCAGATCAACGCTTTTCAAATGGTTCTGAAATATGTATTTCCATTCGAGGAAGTTATCAGCAGATGTGAGTCTTGGAGGACGGGTAGTTGATCCAATCTCAAAGTCCAGTTTTTGGTACATGCTCGGTTCGAAATCCATGACAAAAGTTTAGGAAAAATCACAAAAATTGTCCAAATATGAGTTTCCGATCGTAAACACTAGTTTATGATTGAATCAGACAGCTGGAACGTAAACACTGGTCGTAAACAACTTCGGATCGTAATCCCGATCGTAAACAGCTCCGGATCGTAATCGAGATCGTAAACACTAAAAATCGCAGCTTGAAGTCGTAAACACCGTACAAAGTCGTAATCGCGATCGTAAACCCTTAAAAATGCAGTCTTGAAGTCGTAAACACACTTTCGATGAAGAACACCGATCGTAATCTTCAATACCTGCCCAGAAACGATCGTAAACTCCCAGAACAGCAACAAGCTAACTCCTTTTCCAGCTAAACACTCGAATCTAATATCGTGGAACCTCGAATCAGGTGATTCTAGGCCCTGATACCAATTGTTGGACCAGAAACAACAACCGAGCACGAAATCGTAAACACAAACAAGTGCAGAAACCTCGTTTGTGATTGATTCGAGAAGAAGATGATGAAAAAGACAATATTTAAGGTGAAGAACAAGCAACACAATCAATTCTTGAATGATGAACAATCAATCTTCAATGAAGTCGAGTTTGCGATCGTAAATGTAAAGAGAAAACTGGAAATCGTAAACTGAAAACTTGCATTAATCATCAACAAGTTGGGTATTTATACAACCCTTGCAAAACCCTACAAGAAATCGTAAACTCCTAAGCCCAACAAGCCCAAACCGTAAACATACTAAGCCCAAAAACAAATAAGCCCAGTCTAATGTTCATGCCTCATAATGTATAGCCCAACAATCTGCTATGTAAAAACTGTTGTATTCATTTTTTTAAGTTAAAGTTCAGCTATTTTCTATGTTTTTTATAAAGTTCAGATGGGATTTTTTGTTATGGTACAGTGCTATTTACATATTCTGCAAAGTACTATTTATATCTATTTTTTTTAAATATCAATCAGAATTCAATTTCACAATGTGATTTTATGTTGTTGATAAAGTGTTCTTTACATATTCCCAAAAGTGCTATTTACATCTTCTAAGTAATAAATTGTTGTAATCATTTTTTTAAATTCAAGTTCAGCTATTTTCTATGTTTTTTATAAAGGTCAGATGGGATTTTTCGTTATGGTACGGTGCTATTTACATATTCTGCAAAGTGCTATTTATATATGTTTATTTAATTGATTTTGACTCTGTCTGTCATATCTTGAGGATTTGTTTTTTAATTCAAGTTTATATTTTGTTTTTGATGTGTTTCAATTCTTATTATTGTTAGTAGTGGTCCCTTATTGTAGAGGCTAGATTATGAGGTTTGTAATATTAAATAACTTGGGCTGGGCTTAGAGGGTTTAATTAGATTAGTAGGCTAGTTTTATTATGTTTAGGCTAGTTTACTATTAGATTGGGCATGGGCTTGGGTTTATGATTGGGCTTATTGGGTTTATGATTAGCCCATGTGCTTGTAAGAGGTGGTATAAATACCACTTCATGTTTATGATCAAGAAGCTTTTGGAGAAACGAGTTTACGATTTCTAGTGAAGCATTGGTGTTCACGATCGTAATAAGAGATTCGAGGGAGTTTACGATTTTCAGATCTTGTACCCGACAAGTTTTCTTGTGTGCAAAGATCAAGCTTTTATCTTTCAATCATCGTATTCTCGTGTTCTCTTTATCCCTTTTCTTGAATCAATCATAAACGAGGATTCCGCACTCGTTTGTGATAGAAATATCGTGTGTTTGGGAGATTTCCGGACCTACACTTATTGTTAGTAAAAAAAATGTTTATAATCTTTGTTTGTTATGAAGTGCTTTTTAGTTATGTCTTCATTCTGTTTAAATATGTTGACATGCTAATTTTTGTGTATGCTATTTATAATTTATGTGTATAACAGACAAGTGTGAACATGACGTTCCTGATGAGAACTACGGTGTGGGTATTGTCCGCACATCACCACGTACAGGTCGAAAATTCTATATACCCGATGTTTCTTTGTCAAAAAGGCCACAACTTGACATGGTTTTCTCTTCTGAAGCCGAGGCTTATGCTTTCTACGAGGATTATGCTAAAAATAGAGGTTTTACAATAAGAAAAGGAACAACAAAAGAGAAGCACAATGTGGTTACGTTAAGACATTATTTGTGTTCTAAAGAAGGAAACAAAATCTACAAAAAGGTAAATACACTTGATGGTTTTGAATCAGAGTCTCGTAGTAGACCATCTATTAGGACTGGTTGTCGTGCTTGTTTAAAGATTAAAATATGTGCTAGCAACAAATATATAGTTTTTGGTTTCAACGAAGAACATAACCATCCCCTTGTTGATGAGAATGACTACCATATGTTAAATGCTGCTCGTAAGTTGACTTTGGGACAGAAGGAGTTTATTTTCAATTTCTCTAAACTGAATATTGGGCCTGTTAAAGCCTTTTCCATTATGAGAACCAATTATGCTGGTTTTGAGGGTGTTGGTGCCACTGTTCATGACTGTAAGAATTTCAAGAGAAACATAAACGTGTGGATTGGAAAGTATGATTGCGAGATGGTTGTTGATAGATTGCTTCACAAGAAAATTATCTACAGAGTTTACATGCATGTGAGTTTTTAACCGGAAATCAAGGGTCACTAGTGGGGCTATTTTGGTGTGATCAAGAGATGAAAAGAAGCTACTCGGTTTTTGGGGATGTAATCTCATTTGATTCCACATTTCGTACAAACAATTACACATTCCAAATCTTTTTATTTTTTATATTTTTTTCCATTACTATTTTTTTGTCTAAGTTTATATTTATTTTTTTGGTATTAACACATTGCTAGATATAACATGGTCTTCGTCCCTTTTACGGGCAATGATAATCACCATCGCAACATATGCCTTGATGCTGCTTTGTTGGGGTCAGAGACAGCTGATTCGTATGGGTGGTTATTACATTCATTTAAACGTGCTCATGGGAGAGAACCCCGCGTTGTCGTGACGGACCAAGACTCCGCTATGAGTAAGGCTATACGTGAAGTTTGGCCCCTCTCTCGTCACAGGTTTTTTATGTGGCACATCATGAAAAAACTTGCAACAAAGGTTAGTAACACCTTCTGATTTTAAAACCAATCACAATCTGATTTATGTTGTTGATAAAGTGCGTTAAAACTTTCTATGAAGTGCTAATTACAGAGTTTCTACAGTGCTATTTTTATTGGTTATACAAAAGATTTTTCATATGTTGTCATGGTGATATACTGATATTTTCAATGTTCTAGCTTAGATTAACAAAGAGCTTCTTTTATTAACAGCTTGCTATTTTTACACGGATTTAAGGTAACAAAGAGCTGGTTGTATGTCATGGTGCTACTTTTACACCTTACACAATAATTCTTTTTAAAAAACACTTTTACTTTTCTAGTTTACATCATTTATTTGCTGTAATCACGTTTACTTTTATAGTTACTCCTTTTTTTTTAATTAGGTTGGCAAAACTCTAAAGGCCGATGTCTCTTTCAGAAAACGGTTGTGCAACATCGTCTGGACTGATTCGTTAGCACCACATGAATTTGAGTTGAAATGGACAAAAATCATTAGCGATTTTGAATTTGGTGGTAACAAATGGTGTTGATACATGAAATGTGCGTCGTGTGAAGTATCAAATGAAGACCAAGTTCAAGCCAATTTAGGGTTGGCCGAACTAGGTCCGAACCTGAAGTTCGGACCGGCCGAACCTGGGGTTCGGAGGGAGTTCGGCCGATCGGGTATATATAGTTGTTTGGTCTTTGTGTTTAGCAGTTCTGAGTGTGAGAGATTTCTTAAGTGTGTGTTTCTGAGTGTGTTTCTCTGTGTCTGATTCTAAGTGTTTACTGATTGTAATTGTTCTCGTTTGATCAATAAAACAATCGGTTAATTACGTTTCGATGTCCGATTAGCTAGATTGAGTAGACGATCCATATGCTCACGCATTTTCAAGTGGTATCAGAGCTTTCTGGTTCACTCTACTGATCTGTGGTTGCTTTTCTCGGATTATTGAACGTTTTTGAAGTTTTCTCGAGTTTCGTTACGTGTTTTCGATCATTTCTGACGTGTGTTTTGTGCTAAAATTGTTCATAAACCGTTTTCTATCGAATTTTCTGATCCATCATATCGAGTTTCGTCAAAATCAGTCCGTTTTCACGAGTTTTCGAAAAATGACTTCGAGGTTCGGAGGTTACTGGGCAAGCTCGGAGTAACCGCTCCGAACTTGAGGTTCGGAGGTGACTCGGAGGAGTTCGGTGAGAGTTCGGTAGTGTTCGGCGAGAGTTCGGTGGTAGATCGGTCTAGGTTCGGAGTTTTATTGAAGTTCGGAGTTAATTTGAGGTTCGGTGAGAGATCGGAGGTGTTCGGTGAAGTTCGGACTAGTTCGGAGGAAGCTCGGAGGGTACAGTAGGTTCGGACAAGTTCGGTCAGATCAGAATTATTTTTCAAATTTTTCAACGATGTCGGAATTTCAAGCTTTTGCCTCAATGCAAAGTGCTATGCAGACCATGATGAATTATGACAATGAAATCGGAACAAGTCAGAAAGTTCCCAAATTGTTGAAATTAGAAGATTATCAGAATTGGAAGAAACGATTTTCAGCGTATATCAGCACAAATAATATTGACTTATGGATTCCAATTAGAAAATTGTATGAAAAACCAAAAGAAGATGGAGAGTCTAAGGAAATTGAAGATTTTGATGCTGCTGAAAGAAAGAGTTATGAACTTGAACAAAAAGCATATGGTTATCTTACCATGGCTTTACCTACTGAACTGTTACATCAATTCAGCACGTGTAAGAAGTCAAAGCAGTTATGGGATGCTTTATCAGCAAGGTGTGAAGGAAATGATCAGTATAAGAAAAGTCGAAAGAAGGTTTTGAGTAAAGAATTTGATAATTTCCAGCATTATGAGAATGAAAATATAACAGCTCTTGTTTCAAGGTTATCTCATCTGATTAGTGAATTGAAGATTGTGGGAATTGAGAAAACTGATGAAGAGTTAAAGGAAAAGATTATGGAAGCATTACCAGACAAATGGGAAAATTATGTTTTGCTTATCACTCATGATAAAGAATACTCAACGTTGACATTTCATGAACTTACTGGAAAGCTTCATGCTCGTGAAATGGAAATGTTAAATTCAAAGAAATCAACTGCTACCTTGCAACATCCTGAGTTGTATCATGGTGAAAATTCAGCAAGCATGAATGCTAAAGCTAAACCAAATTTGAATTCTGCACCAAGTGTTGCTTTTCTAGCTGGAGCTTCAGGAAATTCTGATAATAATTCTTCACGAGGTTGCCATTTCACAATTCCGAATATTTCAACTCAAAGTGCTTTCTCGGCTGAATCAACGGAGGATTGTGCCAAAATGATTTCTGCATTGATTTCATCATCTTTTGGTTTGATTCTCAAAAATGTTGCTGATGCAAAGTTAACCAGTGAAGATCTTGATGAACTTGATGATGATCAATTGACTGAATTGGATGTTTCGTGGCAATATGCTATGTTATGTCAACGGTCAAAGAGGTTTTTCAAGAAACATGGAAGACGAATTTCTGGTGACAAGTTGGGTTTCGACAAGTCAAAGTTAAAGTGTTATAACTGTCAACAACTTGGACATTTTGCCAAAGAATGTCAACAGAAATCTGTTACTCCACAATCATCCAAACCTGGTTTTACTCAACCATCTACAAGTAACACAGGCAAGACAACAGCTTTGACAGTTCAAAAAGATGGTGCTATTGATTGGGGTAAACAATTTGGATATGATTCATCAGCTTTCATAGTTACTCATGATTTACAAGAAGATTATTGTTCGGATACTAGTTCTGATACTAGTTCAATTCCAAGTTCATATGAATCTGCTGAAAACTTGGAAAGTCTGATGAAGGAAAATGCTTTGTTGATGACAGAAGGTTCAACAATTGTCTGACGCATTTGATGTGATTAATTCTGCATTGAAAATTTCTGAAGAACATGAAACAGAGTTGGTTTTGAAGAATGAAGGTTTGGTTACTGAAATCAAAATGTTGAATGAAGTTATCGATGTTTTGAAGCAAGATAAGAAAAATGTTGAAACTTCAAACGCTGAGATTTGTGAAGAAAAGGATGAATTGATGCAAGAAGTGAAGAAATGGAAGGAAGAGGCGGAAGATGCAGCGAATGATTTTCAGAATTTGTTTGACAAATCCAAGACCAAGCTTGATCTGCTTACTAAGAGTATTGAAGAATCTGATGCTAAAATCAAAGCATATCAAGTTGATATGGAAAAGTTATTAGATGATAAGCGGGAGTTGGCTAGAGTTAACAAGGTTCAAACTGCAAATCTGGAAATTCAAAAGAGAAATGAGGATAAACTGAAGAAGGAGTTACATGAAGGTCTTGACAATCTTCGTTTGCAAAAGTTTGAAACTCACAAAGTTACTAAGCGTTTGATTGCTAAAGAAAAGGAATTTGCAGAAGCTCAACAGCAAATTTCTGATCTCAAAATTCAAGTTCTTGATGCTAAAAGATTGCTCAACAATGTTTCAAATTCTCAAGTTTTCACAAGCTTCTTAGCAAATGATGCAAACTTTGAAAGAATGTTTGATAAAACTGCATCACCCCCTGCTCATATCAAGGAAGCTTTCAAAGAAGTGAAGGAACATGTTGAGGATGTTGATTATTTAAAGACTTCATCTGCTACTTCTGAAGAAGCAAAAGATGTCAAGAAGAAGAAAAACAAAAAGAACAAGAAAAAGATCTTGAAATCTGAGATTCCTCAAGCACCAAAGTTTGTTTCGGGTTCTTCTTCTGCTGATAATGAGAAGTCGGCTACGTCCAGTGACAAGATTCAGTCTCAACCTGAAATTGATGAGTCAATTTTCTATGATCAAAAGAAACTTCCTGAAGTGAAAGCTGAATTCACAAGATTAGCCAAGAATGGTCATTCTACATCGGAGATGAAAGGATCTGGCAAGAATGTTGGTTTGGGTTTTCATGAGAAGAAGGATATCGCTGTAGAGGTTCAGGCATCTTCATCCCCAGATTTGAAGAAATTAAAGATGAAACAAGTGAAGAAGGAAGTTTTTCAAGCTGATAAAATTCAACCCGAACGTTTTTACAAACTCAAGGGTTCGGTTCAATTATTTTCTGACAAAGAATTTCCTCTTCATTGCGTGGATGCTCGGAAGATTTCCGAAGTTTTTGTGAAAGATCATATATCATCTGCAAGTTCTCAATCTCATAGCCCAACTTCTAAATGGGTGCATGATCATCGTCATCAGGTATATGATTCTATTTCTGATCATGTTAGAGATATTCATGTGTGTTCGTCACAGGTACATCAAAAGTGGGACAAATCCACACGTTTATGTTATGTTTGCCGTCACAGAGGGCACATGGCAAAAGATTGTCCACTTTCTGCTGAATCGAATTCAAGGTTTCACAAGAAACCAGTTTTTGGTAAACCTGCCCAATCTAAGTTCTTCAATGAACAAGGCAGAGTTTTTGATGAATTTGAACCTACATTCTTTCAAAAACAAAAACGTTTTGTTCCAAAGTTTTCAAAGGATCAAAATGTCGGTTCATCATCACAGTCACCTGTGACTGTTTCATCGAAAACTGAATTACCAAAACAACAACAATGGAAACCTAAGGTGGTTTCAAAGCAAAATCAGGACACTGGTCGACCAGAAGCGATCCGCTTCGGGTCATTTGTGAACTAATCAGTTTGACCAGTGTGCAGGTACTTCTAGAAGACCTATCGACGATTGAAAAGTTGTTGATGGAGGAGTATTCTGCTTAATTTAAATTTCATGAAATATTTTTCTAAACTGCACATTTTCTGAATTCTAAAATCTGAAACATATCCGTGTTGATTGATCAATTTTCTTTCTTTACAAACTTTTCTCAAAAAGCCAAAAATAGGGTCTTATTTTTGTGTAAAATGAAAATCCAAAAATAGAGTTTTCATTTTAAGGGGGAGAATTGTAAGTAAGGGGGAGTAATTGAGAAAATGCATGGTATGGGGAGAAGGTGATTACATGCAAAATATATAAGGAAGGAAGGTGAATACATGCTTAATATAAAATTGTGAGAAATTGATCATTGGGAAATGATGGTACATTGGCATACGTATCTGACTCATGGATAGAGTAGATGAAAGAGCCATAAGATCATTGTTTGATGTGCTTGGTAGGCTCGACAAATCAGAAAGTATTCAGATGTGATATACACTAAATACTAATGCTTGACCATGTGGATAACATCTTGATGCGTATTTTATGACACAAAAAGAAAAATAAGTGTGAAAAGCAGTAATGAGAAGTCACTGTGTACACATGCGTTCATTTTGCAAAGATTTAAACTTGTTTGATTTTCTTTATTTTGTCAAACGATCGGACTTTCTCTGCGTGTCGAAAGACCGACCTGATTGTTGTTCGTTTGACGTTCTGCTTTATTTTCTTTGGTGTTTCGTATAACTCATCGGACTTTCTCTGCGTGTACGGGAGTACCGACCTGATTGTTGTTGAGTTATACAACTTCAACTTGTTTTATTTTCTTATTTTGTTAAATCCGAGGCCTTATCTGCGTATCGAAAGATCGACCTTAAGGTAGACGATTTAACGTTCTTATTTCTTTTTGCATGGAACACAGTTGACTGTATCATGAAAAATATTATGCTATGTGAAATTTCACAAGTGTATTCACACAAAAGAAAAAGAAAGAAAAAAAACAGAAAATGTCTGAAAATGTCTGATAGTGTGGGGTACACTGGTCAAAGCAAATCTAATCAATACCTTAACATATCCAGATGTTATGAGTATGATTATGTCTGAGCTTAAGATGGACAAATTATACCAGCAATCGACATGACTTATGTGTTTCAATTAATTGAAATTGAAGTGTAGTTCAGTGCGTTATGATCAATATGATCCCATATAGTGATCTTTCTCATACCAAAAATAGTGTCTGATTCTGTATTGCAATTGTCATTTCATTTTAGAAAAGATCAAAAAGATTTTTGGTGTGTTTTGATATAAACTTTAAAAAAAAACCAAAAAGATTTTGTTTCTGCTTTATTTTCGATCTGATCAACACGTGATATAAAATCAATTTTCAAAAGGCTTATCTTGGAGTCTCGAAGAGACGTTTTGCGCCAAGATTATTTAAGTTTGATGCAGGATGCTGTAGTGCAAGATATCATCAACTTCAAGTCTTCTGAAGCTTGTTGATAAAGACCAGAGTTAAACTGAATGTCATCAAGTATTCAAGATTTGAGCTAAGATCGAGTTGAGGAGGAGTTTGTTCGAAGATTCATCTCATTGGACGGACGAGATTTTAACTTGAGGGGGAGCTTGATTGAAGATACAGTTTTGATGATGTTAAAGAAATTAGCGATTTTGAATTTGGTGGTAACAAATGGTTATCTGAAATATATGGGTACCGAGCTGATTGGATACCCGCTTACTATCGACACGAGTCTATGTCTGGACTGATGAGAACAACATCTCGTTCCGAGTCTGAGAATCATTTTTTGGGTCAGGTTGGCAACTCCCGGATAACTCTTGTTGAATTCTTAAGCAACTTCGACACCGCCATGGAAGCTCAAAGATATAAACATCGCAAGAATGACCATTACACGATGTATACAACTCCTGACTGGTTTTGTCTTAGAAAAAGAAGCTCATCAAATATACACTAGAAATATATTCAATGATGTGCAAGAAGCAATTCAGTTGGCGGTCCACCATACATCAATCATGCACCATGAAAAGCTCGATGATTACATGAAATTTCAAATTATGGAATTAGAGTCTGATGGTTCAGCGATAAATGAGGTAATTTTGTGGCTTGATATGCCGTTTTTTTTAAAAAAATGCTAAATTAAAGTGCTATTTACATCTTATACATGATACATAAAAGTGCTATTTATACATATTTAATTGTAGAAACTATACCTCTTCAGGTGCTATTTTATAATAAAGTACCTTACCATTGTTTAATATTTTTAATCAGCTATAAACACTAAGATTAAACAATATACTAACATATATTCTTATTTTGTTATCAGGTGATGTTTAATGCAGATGAAATGGACATAAAATGTACATGTGGCAGATATGAGCAATATGGATTGCTTTGTAGGCATATATTCCATGTTCTAAGGGCATCTAGACTTGTAAACTTCCCTATGGAATATGTTATGAAGAGATGGACGAGAGATGCTCTCCCACATGCTATTTTCACCTCTAACAAGAAGAAAGTTGTTGTTCCTGCCACTGTTAAGGCTTACAAGATGCGAGACGTGAAATCACTCGGCATTATGAGTATATCATTGATCGTTTAGGACATGATTTGGATAAATTATCAGTGTACAATGAGAAGATGAAGAATCAAGTCATCGAAGTTAATCAGATGTGTGGAACTCGCATGCATATTCCAACAAACGAGGTTATTTCAAAGATATTTGGGTTTGATCAACCTGAAGAAGTTTCTCACCCCAATCCGGTTGGTATTAGGACAAAGGGTAGTGGTTCAAAGAAATGGTACAAGTCCATAGACGAGAAAATAACAACCAAAGCAGCAAGAAAACCAAGAGCATGTACTCTTTGTGGTTCAACTGACAATGATAGGCGTACATGTTCGCTGAAAAGGCCTGCCACCGGTGAGAGTAGTCAGCCATGAGTGCTACTTAATGTTTGAGTTTGGTGTTTTGTTTTTATGCATGTGTGTTGCTTTAGAAGACTAGTTTTAACTTTTGATATGCAATGTTTTCAGTACATTTGTTTACTTTTTGGATATCGTGTCTTGTTTCAAAAGTCAAGTGCTATTTTTTATTATTTTTGGATTATCATTTTGCTATCTACATAACATTACACAAATATAAATTAATTACATATTAGAAATCTGGTGTCATCTTTTTTTATAAATTTTCTTTTCGATCAGAATTCAAGTTCATAATCGGATTTATGCTATTGGTAAACTGCTATTTACATCTTCACAAGAGTGCTATTTACAACTGCTATGTAAAAATTGTTAGAAAATGTAATTCCAAGATTAGCAACTTGCTAATACATCAGGGGCTAAAGTTGTCAGTTTTGACAAATATTTTAACGGTAGGATTAGCTTAGTATAAGTTAGTTTATTTTCTGTTAATTGTTTGTTCATTCGTTCGTTCATTTTCACAGCTCAATAAAATTTCCTTTCTCTCTCAATTTCTTTGTTTTTTTCATTCAATTGTATATCGATCCAAAGCTCCTTAGATTTAATTTGGTGTCAGAGCTTTAGATCGATTAAATGAACTCTCTTCAGTGTTCTTGATTTCCGCTCATTCGAAGTTTTTCTGTAAATTGGGGATCTTGGATCCTCATCAGAAATTGATCCAAAATTCATCGATTTCTTCTCTCATCACCAAGAAGATCACCTCGCCGCACCTCATCACCTGATATTCGAAGACCAATGGGTGATGCAAATCCTGGTGGAAGTCGAACTACAGTTCGCAATAACTACACTACAATACCCCTCCAATGCCCGCTGTTGACTCAAACGAATTACTCCATTTGGGCGATCAAAATTAAGGCCATATTCAATATACATGGGCTTTGGGAGGATGTTTCTCCTGATGAAGGGGCAGAGATCGATCAAAGGAAAAAAAATGCCGCAATAGCCTATTTGTTTCAATCTTTGCCTGAGGATCTGATCTTGCAGGTAGCATATCAAGATACAGCACAAGGAATATGGGAATCAATCAAAACCAGATTTGTAGGAGTGGACAGGGTGAAGAAGGCAAGGCTGCAAACCTTGAAGAGTGAATATGAGGGGATCAGAATGAAGGAGAATGAAGGAGTTGATAAGTTCTTAGGCAGGCTGAGTGCAATAGCCACAAGATCTTCAAACCTTGGATCACCAATTGAAGATTCAGTGTTGGTAAGGAAATTGTTGGATAGTGTGACTGAAAAGTATGTTCATATAGTTGCTTCTATAGAACAGTTTGTGGACCTGGATACTGTGAAATATCAAGAGATAGTAGGTAGGCTGAAAGCTTTTGAAGAAAGGATAGGTACAAAGACTAAGGCCAATAACACTGTCAAGGAAGAGCAGTTGTTGCTATCATATTCTGAATGGGAAGCCAGGCACAAGGGGTCACAACTTAAACAGAAGAAATGGGACAGGAACAACAAGGGTGATAAAGATGGAGGAGAGACTTCCAAGAGCAAGCATAAGGGAAAATGTAATACGAATGGATCAAAGTCTTTTAAACCAAAGAAAGACAAAAGTAGTATAAAATGTTTTAGGTGTGAAAAACTGGGTCACTATGCCAGTGATTGTCCACTAAAAAAGGCAAAGAATGATGAGGCCCATCTAATTCAATATGAAGATGATGATGATCCTGAGTTGCTACTCATTTCAGAAGAAGAAGATGTGAAGGAAACTGTCATCTTGAATGAGATGAGGGTACATCCATCAAAGTATAACTCAGATGAAAGAAAAGAGATGTGGTACTTGGATAATTGAGCCTCTAATCACATGACAGGTAACTTTTCCTTTTTCTCTGTTTTGGATGAAAATGTAAAGGGAAATGTGATATTTGGAGATGGGTCAAGGGTAAATATAAAAGGTAAAGGGTCTATTGTTCTTGAAGATATGTCAAGAGGGCAAAGAGTGCTTACTAATGTCTACTACATACCACACTTAAAAAGTAGTATATTGAGCCTAGGACAAGCCACAGAAAATGGCTGTGAGATAAGGATGAAAGGTGAGTATCTTTGGATGTTAGATAGAAGGGGAGAACTCTTATTGAAAGTTAGGAGAGCTTCTAACAGGCTCTATAAGGTAAACTTGACCATAGGTACCCCTAGTTGTTATTTAGCTAAGGTTGACAATGAGGCTTGGTTGTGGCATGGTAGACTGGGGCATTGCAGTTTTCATACACTGGAATAGATGACTAGGACTAAGATGGTGTTAGGAGTTCCTAAGATCAAAGCAGACAATCACTTATGTGATGCTTGCTTAGCAGGAAAACACATAAGGAATAGTTTCCCTAAGGAGTCTAAGTATAGGTCTGCAGGAATTCTTGACATGATATCAATGGACTTGTGTGGTCCAATAAGCCCAGTAACTAGCACAGGGAATAAGTATTTTTATGTTGCTTGTAGATGACTTCTCTAGATATATGTGGGTGTATATGATTAAGAGTAAGGATCAGGCATTTGAAATATTTCAGAAGTTTAAGTCTAGTGTGGAAAGTAGGTATGAGAAGAGAATAAAATCTCTTAGGTCTAATAGAGGGGGTGAATTTTTGTCACAAGAATTCAACAAATTTTGTGATGAGCAGGGCATTATTAGGATGCTAACTGCACCTTACTCACCACAGCAAAATGGTGCTGTGGAGAGGAGGAATAGAACTATTATGGATATGACTAGGAGTAGCATGAAGGCTATGAGTGTTCATGATAGCCTATGGGGTGAAGGTGTTAGGCATGAGGTTCTAAGAGGGAAGAAACCTAATTTATCCCACTTGAAAACTTTTGGATGTGTAGGACATGTTAAGACTGTTAAACCTGGTCTTAAGAAACTGCTGGATAGAAGTGTCCCAATGATGTACCTAGGAGTTCAGGAGGGTTCTAAGGCTCATAGAATGCTAGATGTTGACAACAAGAAAATAGTGATAAGTAGAGATGTTGTGTTTGAGGAAACTAGAAAATGGCATGAAGTGAAGTAACCTAATGAATCTTCTGGTAGACATTCAGGGGGTGAGTTCACTACTCTTACTGGGATTACTGAATTTTATGGAGATGGTGAACATGATGAGGGCAGTAGTGAGTCTGAGAATCTGCTGATGATAATCTAATTGAGGGTCAATAGCATCATAGCCCTGTTCATAATACTCAAGATAGAAATGTACCTCAGGTAGGAGTTAGGAGATCTAGTAGAGCAACACTTGTTCCTACTAAGTACATTGATTATGTGCTAGATAATAGGATCAGGATGAGTCAACAAAGACAGGAGGAAATAGAATTTGTTGAACTTCTCCTTGCTGAGGAAAGTGAGCCTGGAAATTTTAGGGAAGCGAATCAAGATAAGGCTTGGAGAAAGGCAATGGAGGAGAAATTAAAATCAATTGAGAAGAATAGAACTTGGAAGCTGGTAGAACCACCAAAGGATTGTAAACCTATAGGATTAAAATGGCTATTCAAGCTTAAGAAAGATGCCCCAGGAAATATAACTAAGCATAAAGTAAGGTTAGTTGCTAAAGGGTATGTTCAGAAGTTTGGAATAGACTATGAGGAGGTGTTTGCTCCAGTTGCTAGGATAGATACTATAAGATTGATTTTAGCATATGCAGCCAAAATGAAATGGAAGATATATCACTTAGATGTAAAAACTGCATTCTTGCATGGAGAGTTGAAAGAGAGTGTGTATGTTCAACAGCCTGATGGTTTTGAAGTCAAGGGCAGTGAGCATAAGGTTTATAAGCTTGAGAAAGCTCTCTATGGGTTGAAACATGCTCCTAGAGCCTGGAATTAAAAACTTGATAGGGTCTTAAAGGAAATAGGTTTTTCTAGATGTAAGCATGACCAAGCAGTTTATACAAGAATTAATGGAAATTCTAGTGTGATAGTGGTTGTGTATGTAGATGATTTGATGGTAACCGGATCAAATCAACAAGAGATTGACTTCTTTAAAAGGCAGATGAAAGATAAGTTTGAGATGACTGACTTAGGACTGCTTAACTATTACTTAGGAATAGAAGTTAATCAGCAGGAGGATGAGATAGAAATCAAACAATCGGATTATGCTAAGAAGATTGTTAGGCTAGCAGGGTTAGAAGATGCTAATGAGGGTAGAATTCTTATGGAACCAGGGTTGAGGCTAAGGAAGGAAGAGGGTGGTGAGGTTGTGGATGCCACAAACTATAGAAGGTTAGTAGGATCTCTCAGGTATTTAACCACCCAAACTAGGCCAGATATTACATTTGCAGTGGGGTATGTGAGTAGGTATATGCAAGAGCCTAAGGCTGAGCACTTGAAACTTGAAAGCTGTCAAGCATATCATCAGGTATGTAAAAGTGACATTGAACCATGGCTTGAAGTATAAAACAGGGGTAAAAGGTGAATTGATAGGCTACAGTGACAGTACTCACAATATGGAAAGTGAAGATGGTAGAAGTACTTCTGGAAATGTTTTCTTTTACAATGGTTCTCTCATATCCTGGTTTTCACAAAAACAGAAAACTGTGGCATTGTCATCTTGTGAAGCAGAATTTATTGCTGCAACTTTGGCAGCATGTCAAGCCATATGGTTGACTGGTCTTTTAACAGAGTTAACAGGAAAGGAGCAAGTTAAAGCTGTACTACTTGTGGATAACAAATCAGCTATAGCTTTAATGAGGAATCCAGTCTTCCATGGTAGGTCAAAACATATCAATTTGAGGTTTCACTTTATCAGGGAATGTATAGAGGGAGATCAAATTGATGTGCAGTTTGTAAGGAGTAACGAACAAGCTGCAGATGGGTTAACAAAACCATTGGGAAGAACAAAGTTTTGTGACATGAGGAAGCTGCTTAAAATGAGTGCAGCAATGGGTGGCTGAAATTTCTGTTGAAATGGGAGCTTAGCACATTAGTACAAATAAGTTCATTGAACCTCTATTGTGCAATGATGTTGGTTATCATTTCACTGATTTGAATCAACTTACCTTGAAAGAGAAAGGTTTAATGTGTTTTGGAATTGAGCGGGTGTTTGTTAGAAAATGTAATTCCAAGATTAGCAACTTGCTAATACATCAGGGGCTAAAGTTGTCAGTTTTGATAAATATTTTAACGGTAGGATTAGCTTAGTATAAGTTAGTTTATTTTCTGTTAATTGTTTGTTCATTCGTTCGTTCATTTTCACAGCTCAATAAAATTTCCTTTCTCTCTCAATTTCTTTGTTTTTTTCATTCAATTGTATATCGATCCAAAGCTCCTTAGATTTGAAAAATCAAGTTCACATCCGATATACTTGACATCATTTTACAAATCAAGTGCAATTTACATCTGCAATGATTGTCATCATTGTTTCAAATTAAAACAAAACATAATCTAGTAGTACTTGTTATGACAAAACATTCTTATAATCCAATATGCAAGGTCCCCAAAAGCATTATCGTTCCCAGAACATTGTAGTATCGTTCAAACAAAACGGTACTCCAACAAACTGGTTTTGAAATCAAAATCAACCAAAATACAATAACTTCCTAATAATTACATACGTGATCTCTCACTTATTCTATCCAAGGCACCATCCATCATGTCTAGCTTAATAGCCTCGTCCAAGGCAACAAATTCCTTCACCTCAGGCTGTTTGGTAGGATCTGCATTATTAAGTGCTGAATCAATAAGAGGTCTGATTGTATTAGAGGTTCTGAATCAGTTAGTGCTGAACCAGTAAGTGCTGTTTGGTAGTATATCTGAATGGTTATGCAGAATGACTAATTTACCCCTATAAATTATATCTTGCAAATGAAATGTATTTGTTTGGTTTGAATCGTGAATGATTAAAGAAAAAACATACAAACCAAAAGGCTAAAAACTATTTACTTCACTATCAACCAAATTTTCCTACACGAATGTCAGAGGATTAGACACCAAGAACACACTGCCTGCCACTTCTAACATCAAGCCAAACAAAAACTAATTCAAAGGCTAAACGGGCCATGTTCACATCATCAATTACACGCAGGGAACACCGAAACAACAGTGGCATTATCGAACTCTACCTTTTCATCAACCATTTTCTTGAAAACCATCAAAGACTCATTAGGATATCCATTTCTAAAGTACCCACTAATCAAAGTGTGTCCAAGAAACCACACACTTGTCATGAATCTCATCAAACACTCGTTTACCACTATCATTCTCACCGAAACTCATGTACATTGACATCAATGAATTACCCATAAAAGTATTCGAATCAACACCGCTACTTATAATCAAACCATGAATGGATAAAACAAAATGTAGCATTGACAATTTAGCACATGCTTTGACCATAAAAGGGCATGTAAGCCTATCTGGCTTTGTTTTTCCTGACTCAAACATTTCAACAAACACCTCGAGCGCATTACAAGGAAACCCCTTTTCAGCATACAGCTTAATCATATTGTTGTACGCACGCTTAGTTCTCTGATGCAATTCATTAAACAGTTGGCGTGCGTACGGAATGTGGCCATATAACGCGTACCCAGATGCGAGCAAACCTGGAATGAAGCGTGATTCCCATGGTGAAAGGAGGCCTCATACAATGCGATTGGCATGGAGTTTTGTGATGACTTTAGGGGTTGAAAAGGTTTGACAGCCAGAAAAGTCGTCGGCGACGAATGGACGATCGAGCTCCGAGAAGAAACGAGGATGTAGGCCTATGGCTAAGAGGGGCAGAGACACCGGTGACCTCCTCTAATGGCGGAGGAAGGTGGAGTTTAGATGGCGGCAGGGAGCTAGGGCAGAGAGCGTGAAAGGGGCTCGGAGGAGTGAAAGCATCGTATGAGGTCTGATGGGCAGGAAGGTCTTTTTTTCCTTCTTTTTCATTCAGATAGGGTTTAAAATCTGAAGCATAAAGACCTCAATCGGACCCTCTTACCGAATAAGTGGTAAAAAAAAGTGAGCAACCAAACACCCATACAACTGACCGATTTAGATGTTTACTCATTAAGACCTCATAAAGTGCCAACCAAACGGCCCCTTAGTGTTTATATCTGACAACAATATCTTAGACATATATTTAACTCTTAGGCCATCAAGCTCCATCTTCTGATTGTCTGTTTCTTTTGATAGTACACCTTTCCAATTTGACACCGACGTCCCTTTAAAGGTTTCCATATGCCTCATAGTGAATATACCACAATCCACAATATTATCAAGTGTCCTCCACTCCATCTCCAGTCTTATCGGTTTGCTTTTAATAAATTTTGTTGCCTTAGGGTGGCACTTTAATCCCAAGTAAGCACAAAACGCCTTTTGCTACAAAAAATTCAAAATATTATTCATTTATGAAAATATCTTAAGTTACAAACATATTGTAAACATACTTACCATCATTTCTGGTTTTCCAGCATACTTCTCTAAAAAGTCTGCTTCCAACGCTAGGTTGTCGATCACATTTACAACTCCATTTCTAAGATCAAATGTCATCGCATAGAAGTGTGAAACATGTATGATAGGTATGAACACTATGGCAATTTTTCTGAGTGTATCTATTTTAGCATCTTTCAACATCTTCTCCATCTGCTTATAAAAAAACGCAGCCCTTCTCGCATCTTCTACATCTTCCTTATACATATTATCGTTCTACAGATAAAATTAAATCATTTAAATTAGACAAGGATATTAACAATCGCTATTTCAATAGTGTTATTTACAATTACTGAGTGCTATTTACATCTGTGTTATTTTATTCAAAAGTTTTATTTACAATTACATAGTGCTATTTCTACGATATTTTTAATCATTGACAAATTGCAACAGTACTGAACAAGAAGTGCTATATACATGTATGTTTTTTTTAACTTGTTTTATAATATCATACGTAACATACCAGCATTTCGCACGTGCAAAAGAACCTTGCTGGATCAGATTTGTTCCTGTATTTATCTTCATAATTGAGCAACGTTGACCATGCATTGACTATACTGACGCTTACGTACATATCGTATATTAATGTCTCAAAAGCTGCCCTTGGTACAAGATCCTCACCGTTCTCAAACAAGAACTCCCTGCAAGTAATACACAAGTTACACAAATTATTTACGGGTCAAATAGAGTTAAATTTGAGGACCTATTTAAACATCATAAAACCAAAAACATTTTTTATCACCATTTATCCTTTCGTGCTATAAAGATAGTTCTTGCAAGGTTTTCTTCTGCCTTTGTAGGTTGCTGTTTCAATTTAACCTTCTTATGCGCATACGGTGATCGCAAGATGTCCGACGGCTTTAGGCTGCGTCTCGGTCTGCCCACAGCCAATGGTTGTGGGGTAACGTAGCCCTTTTCTTGACTAAGAGGTGTTAGCTGGCTTGAGATCAAATCAAAGCTTGGTCTATCCGATGTAGATGGAAAATCTTCGACTATTTATAAACTCATCCAGCTCAATAACCTTACTGGCGATTAAGTTTTTCCATTCCTACAATAGTTCAAGGCATCATAACAAATTTAAAACATGTAAACAATTAATGATTCATGGTTACTGTTTCAAGTTATAACATTCTAACAATTCACCAATTACAAACAGTGTTATTATCACAATGAAATTCAGTGCTATTGTCGTAATGAAGGACAATGAAGTTTTAAAACATGTAACATTATCACAAATGCAATAAACTGCTATTATCACATACTTGTTTATTAAAGTTACAAACTGCTATTTACATATGTGTTAGCAGTTTTAAATCTAAAAAATTTATATTGAAAAATAAGTTTTTTAATCAAAAGTGCTATTTACAGTTTCAAAGTGCTATTTAGATCTGTCTTCGGATGGAAAGCTGGCGGAGTGGTAACTGATGGAATATTAATTACCATCATCGGTTTCATCATTCTCATCATCGCCATTAAATTCTTCATCTTCATCGGTCTACTTACCCACACAAATAGAATTGTGTTATTAACATAATGCTATATATCCTTGCCTATTAAACATTATGGCTATAATGCAGTTTAAAGTAATTATCAAATTCATGTAAAGATTTACACTAATTATCATACCAATCCAGTATCTCCTAGTCCTTGCTGTTCAATTAATCCCTCAACAAACTCATCAATAACTTGTGACGGAATTGCCTCGACATCAGCGGTTGACATGGGCACATACGTTTCAATAGGACTTTGAGGATCAACAGCATCAGTATGTACTGCTCGTTCCTCCAGTATAGTGATAATTTGTTGTACCTCAGGTTCCGTTTGGTTTGATTTTGGATATCGTGATCCCATTAATGCGATAAAACCCCTCCCTCCTATAACAACATCAGTCTCCACCTTATCCAAGCATTTGTCATCATAGGTTACAATCGCTGGCAGACTTCGGCATATGAGCTTCGCTTCTCATGCGCATACGCCAACTATAAGATTTTATAAGGTTAAAGTGTTATATAAATGGTGCTACTTACATAACTACAAATAAAAAACATAATAATAACTGAATTACCACAAGTAAAGCCAAGGGACCATTGTATGCCTCCCTTTCACTCCAATGGCCTTTTGTGCGATTCAAACACCTCAATACATAACCGCACCAATCAAGCTTCGATATATCAGCTTTAGCAGGCAACGATGGTAATATGCATTGGTTACAAACGGTGCCTTTAGGCATGTATACCATTGTACTGCAAAAAACAACTAGAAAGTTAAGCTCGAAAAGGCGACTACTATCATCAGATAGCCTAATTTTGTTGGTCACTTCAGCGACGGTAAATCCAGAACCACCTCCAAATTGACGCCTCCAATCAATAACTACTTCCACTACAAGAAAAAAGGTTTTTGGTGGGGAAGGCTAAGGTGGGGACTAGAGTCCCCACTAAAGGTAAGGTTTCAGTGGGGACTTTTCGCCACCAAAGGGTTCCAGTAAAAAATATTGTTATAATTGTTTTTTTTGGTTTAAAAATCTGGAAAAAAATAAAAAATATTTTTTTTATTAATGCAATACCTATGGTGGCGAAATGTCCTCACCATAGCCACTGTAACATTATTTTTTCAAAGTTATGGAGGGGAAATCTCATCACCATAGGTTTGGACTAAAAAACAAATTAAGGCTATAGTAGGGACATTTCGTCACCAGAGGTAATATTTTAAAACTTAATAAAAGCTATGGTGGGGACATTTCGCCACCACAGGGAGTACTTCAAACTTAATAAAGGATACGGTGGGGACATTTCGCCACCGAAGGTTCATTTAAAAATTTTTAAATCTTTTTTTTTATCCGTAAAATCTAACCTGGCGACATTTCAATGGCGACTTTTTGCCACGAAAGGCCTACCTATGGTGGGGAACCTTTAGGTGGCGACCTTTTAGAGCTATGGCGACGAAGTTCAGGCGGCAAGGGCTATGGTGGCGATTTGTGCCCACCTAAACCTATGGTGGCAACTTGTCCCCACCAAAAGGGGTGAGATTTTTGTCACCAAAGGGTCATTTTCTTGTAGTGTAATTCATTACTTGTCGTTGCTCTCCACACATCTTTTAGTTGTAACCCACCCAATGGCACTCCATAAAGATCGTGAATCAATTCCTTTGTTATGTGTATTAGATGTGACCCAATGTTCAATGTGTTGGTGTGGTGGTTATAATTAGCTAATAACCAATAACCCATGCAATCATCGTCGGTACACCATTAAGTTTCATATTGAGCACACTAGAAAACCCAATTTCTTCCACAGCTTTCCTTTTTGTAGGAGTTAGATCTTTTATGACTTTCATCAAGGATGCCGGGGTGTTCCGATTTCTTATCCGTGTACCATCCGTTGCTCTAAACTCTTCCCGACTTTCAACTGCTTCTGAAGTACGACCCTTTTTCCCCTTTTTAGCCTTTGGTAGTTCCTCAACAGCCGACTCACATTCATCCCTATGTTGTACCGGTGCTGTTTACAACAATAATGAGTTGATAAACACATTTTACGTTTTTGAAGCTATTAAACTACAGGTTTAATACTACATTTGGATTTCTTGGGTAGCGACAATTTACTGGACTTCTTCATGACGTCTCTCATCTTTTCATTTTGAACTTTCTCCACATTTGGTCGTTCTTGGAAATCATCATCATCACTATACATCAAACATATTCCCTTCATCGTCTTTTTTAAAAAATCTGTAAACCAACATGTAGAAACTACTTACAGGTACCTATTTAAATAGTCTTTATAAATCTTAAAAAACATAAATAGCATTTAATTTTATAATAGTGCTATTTTAGGATAAAAACGCTTAAATATTTGTTGAGAATAAGGTCCGAGGCATCAATTAAAATTTAGAACATTTGATGTTATATGGTGCTAACAAATACTACTCTTTCGAAAGTGCTGTTTGCAATTAGACAGTGAAATTTACGACCGTGTATCACAATTACTCTTAAATGCTATTTATATTTACATAGTGCTATATACATCTATGATATTTTTCCTAATTGGTGGTTATAATTAAAATTAATAATTCTGATATGAAGATTAACGTTATACTATAAACAGCCTCACCTCTATAAAGGGCAACATAACAAATTACTCAATCTAACTGCATCTTAATTTCATTACCAATGCTATTACACTAACCATTAATTTTATGATAAGCTCTTTAATTACCATTTGTATTTGTAGGCTGTAGAAACGGTGTACCTCGGGGTGGCCGGAGTGGTAAGACCAAAGACGGGCCATCGAGTATAGTACCGATCCACATAGTAGAAGAGTCGGGTTCGAGCCGTTGGACCGGGCAGGCCGGGCCTAGCTCTTCCAAGTCTTCTCCTAAACCTGTAACATAGAAGGAACCCGTTAGAAGGGGGACAGAGACCGGGGTCTCTGTACCACCCTCCGACGGTCAAGTAAGTAATACGGTGTAGATAGTTTGTATGCACATGTATATATATGTGAATGTAAATATGTAAAGGGGGTATCTAGAGAGATACTCATAGAGTGGTGGAAGTGGGTTTGTGTGGTCGACCTATGGGGTAGACCCATGAGGTCGACAGCTGAAGCCATGAGGCCGACTGCTGAAGGTCGACAGCCTAAGGTCGACTGCTGAAGGTCGACTGCTGAAGGTCGACAGCCTAAGGTCGACTGCCTGAAGGTCGACTGCCATGAAGGTCGACTGCTGAAGGTCGACAGCCTAAGGTCGACTGCTGAAGGTCGACAGCCATGAGGTCGACTGCTGAAGGTCGACAGCCTAAGGTCGACTGCTGAAGGTCGACTGCTGAAGGTCGACAGCCTAAGGTCGACTGCTGAAGGTCGACAGCCTGAGGTCGACTGCTGAAGGTCGACAGCCTGAGGTCGACTGCTGAAGGTCGACAGCCTGAGGTCGACTGCTGAGGGTCGACTGCTGAGGGTCGACTGCTGAGGGTCGACTGCTGAGGGTCGACTGCTGAGGGTCGACTGCTGAGGGTCGACTGCTGACGGTCGACTGCTGAAGGTCGACTGAAGGTCGACACCCTAAGGTCGAAGGCCGAAGGTCGACTGCTGAAGTCATGAGGTCGATCCGAGAGCCATAAGGTCGGCCACTGACTTGGCCGACTGCTAGCTATCAGGGGAATAAAGTGGCTGAAGATCCCTTTAAGGGATGGGGTAAGTCTCCCTTTATAGGAAAGTGTAGTGGGCCTGGATTGGGCCTGTTAGGCCAAAACCTTGTGTAGGCCAAACCATGTCTAGGCTCAAGCCCATGTATTTGGCCCGATCCGGACATACGTCATCAGCCCCCCAGTCTAGCATGGTGTAGTGCTAGCTACACCATACTAGACTTATCTTGTTCTTTTGAGCTTTTTCCCTCCAAGGTCTGCATAAAATATTAGTATATTACCTCATCTTGCTTGGATGTCTGGTTGGGGTAGGCTTCTCTACAAGTATGTATCATCATGTAGTCCGGGGCTCGGTTTTGTTATGGAAATCTTGTGTTTATTGTGTATGATGGTTGCTAGTTGCATACTGTATGTACTTAATATGTTATCATAATAAGCCGTTATGGGCTGAGTAGTCTGGTTAATGGTCCAGAAGCACTATCTAAGTCGTTGCAGTTTCTAAGGTTCGACTAATAGTCGAGGCACCTTATGTAAGATGTGAGGTTGGCCAGTGACCAAGAACCATGTGTAAGTTTTCGGAGGGTGGGTGGTCTGGTGAGTAGCCGGGAACCACTTTGTATAAGCCGTGAGAGGCTAAGTTATGTAGTCCTCGACCGAGCACCAATATATATGTAAGCCATGAAGGCTGGGTGGTTCGATCGACGACCGAGTACCACTATGTAAGATGTAAAAGCTAAGTGGTTTGGTCAACGACCAAGCACCACTGTGTAAGCCGTAAAGGCTGAGTGGCTCGGTCAATGACCGAGGACCACGATGTAAGCTATAAAATCTGAGTGGTTTGGTCAACGACCGAAGACCACAATATAAGCTTCAAAGGCTGGGTGGTTTGGTCAACGACCAAAGACCACAATGTAAGCTGTAAAAGCTGAGTGGTTTGGTCAACGACCGAAGACCACAATATAAGCGTCAAAGGCTGGGTGGTTTGGTCAACGACCAAAGACCACAATGTAAGCTGTAAAAACTGAGTGGTTTGGTCAACGACCGAAGACCTCAATATAAGCGTCAAAGGCTGGGTGGTTTGGTCAACGACCGAAGACCACAATGTAAGCTGTAAAAGCTGAGCGCGGATGTACGGTCCGAAATATATGATCGATAGAAAATATATATAAGTGCGCGTTTATACCTAGGTTCGAACGAAGTATTTCGGTCTATGTGGTCCAGACTGCGCCGAGCATCCCATAGGTCGAGTGTTAATTGCTCGACTGAGATGGCACGAATCCATGCTGGTCACCCACTAATAGAGCTGTGAGAAATGGACAATGAGATCTCTTCCTGTATAGCCCGGTACGGATAACCTATCTTACGAATGACTTTAACCTAGATGAGTAAGGTCGGCCTGTTAGTGCCGATGAAGGCAGACCCGTTGTGACCCTATCTTCTTTTGGTTATAGCAAAGCAGGCGTTTTGGCCTGCTATGATAATAGTTAGGCCGGTATGCCTAGGCAGTTAGAGCCATTATCGGCTGGTCTGAATCTGATTATCATGTATTAACGAACTGTATTATAGTTAAGTCGGCATTAGCCAGCCGACTTGCGTAACTATATAGTCGTGTTTAGGTCAGGGATAACTGGCATTGAAAATATTTGAAAGTCCATCCAAGAGAATTTGTATTTTTGTTGATTAATAGTGGGACTTACGTATTGCTCAGCAAGTCGTCTACTTGTAAAATATTTCAGTGGTTCGGGGTAGCCCGGATAGTTCCTTATAATGCTCGACAGAATTGTTCGAGAGTATTATGATATCTTCGTGTAATGCTCAATAGAGCGTAATGATCCAAAGTATTATGGATATCTTCGTGTAATGCTCGATAGAGCGTAATGATCCAAAGTATTATGGATATCTTCGTGTAATGCTCGATAGAGCATAATGTTCGTGTAATGCTCGATAGAGCGTAATGGTCCAGAGTATTCTGGATATCTTCTTATGTGTATAGCCGTGTAAGGCAACATAGTCGTCTGAAACTGAGTGGTTCGGACTAATCCGAGCGACCACATATGTTACTGCATGAGTTTAGTATTCCATTCATAGGTTGCCATAGCTAGCCGTGAAGGCTGAGTATGTTACTTATACATCTTTTTTTTTCTTGATTACTTAGCATGTACAGGAAAAAACAGATGTAATAAGTTAGGTTTCTAGTCAGCATAAGTAACTACACGACAAGAGGTTGATTGTGTGAACCATGTGAAGAGCCATCCCAAGTGGCTTGTTTGATGCTACATATATTTGTTAGTAATAGTAAAACTACGAAATATTTTACCAAGTAATATTGTAATATGACAGCATAAGTATGTCAAGTTTGCCGAAGGGTTGTTCGTGCTTTGACAGTACTGAGTAATACAGAAAGTCATAATGCATGGGATTACCATAATTATAAACTTGTAATTAAATGTAGATGAACCGACAAGAAGAGTTAAAAATTACATAACCTGTTGATCATTGATCGATGCTTTAAAGTGCCTCGTTAAAGAATGTTATACAATCGTCTGATCCATGATAATAATAATTAGGCCAGATGGGTAACTGCGTTCGATGGTTGTAATGAACTGGTGTAGGTGGTTGTCGACCACCATGACCAATAAATATGGTGTCTTCTTAAACTTTAGGATATATGTCATGATGTCGAAACATGTTTATCACATTCGAGCTGATAATAATGATGAATCGGTGTTTATTTGTGTCGAGGATGAATAATATCTAACTCGCACCGTTGATGATAATAATGTCCTCTTTCGGATTAGAAAGGAATAATAATGTCCATTTGTCAGATCTTCATGTAATAATAACCGTAGGTAGAATCTTCGTGTAATAATATTCGTATGTAAGATTGACTTTGATTGTAATAATAAGACCAAAACTGGATATTGCTCGGTATAAGCATTAGTCGTTCTTTCTAGTAAATGAATAAGTTGAGTGTGTTATTTCGAAATGTCTAAACAGATATTGAAGTCTTCTAGTTGGTTAGGCGGGCACCCTGAATAGGGGTGAAGTTCCTCGAGATTTTCCAAAGTGTATAACCACCGATTGTAAATATTTAAGAATGTGTCTTTCGTTGTTTTCGTCATGTAGGCCAGCATGTGTAGATAACTTGAAGGATTGTAGTGTTCATCTTGTCAATGAACAAGGGTTAAAAGTGACACCTTCAAATTGTGTGGGGGTGTGTATATGGCCAATCAGAACTGTGTAGCAATGTGGACTTAGTTAAGTAACAATCATTATGGTGATTTCAGAAAATTCCGAGGAGGACCATTCAAACCGACCGTTCGGAAAGAAGAGTGAGGTCGTCCGGTATTGTTGTTACCCGGAAGAATATGGTCGTTCGGCATGAGGATATCCGAGTATTTGTGTGTCATTCCAAGAATTGTCATTCGGATATGTTGAGTGCGTTCGGAGGTGGGTGTCGGTCGGCCGAATTGTCTGCTAATAGACCTGCCCGGAGTGGGTGCGCAGCGCTGTGACTAGTCGGAAACTTGATGTTCATTCAGTTAAAATATAGGTCGATTTGCGGGGTGTTTGTTGTTGTAGAGGGTTGCCCCGCAAGATGGGCAGTCGGTATAAGCCCTTCCACCCGGCAAATGACGTATATCTCGTAAAGAGAATGGTTTGAGAACAACCTATCAGGATTTAAGGAAGACGTCCGACACAAGAACCGTCCGGCTCACACTCGCACCTTCGATGGTTGACTTCCTTAAATGTTATTGAGTGACTGAAATGTAGGCCGAGGCAGATATCTATCGACGAAGGTGATGGCGTGGCGTGTCGGTAGTCGGAAGCCACTCGTTCGACCGAAAGAGTGGGTCGTTCGGATAAAAGTTATTCGGATAAATTTTTCCGGCCGGTGAGAGAGTTGTCCAACCAATCAGCATGGAGGATGAGACCGGTAATCCGGAAATGGTTATCTACCCAGATGGTGAACTCATTTAGATAAGATGTCGACGCGAGAGAATTAAAACTTTTCCAGTTTTGCGATTGTAGACTTGTAGGGTAGTCTATAACAAAGATTAGGTTTTCGTTCGGGAGAAGAATCATATGGGGTAACATCCGGGTCAGATGTAAACGACGTCACTCGTACCAGCGACATGGGTCGGCACAACGTATTCCGAACGGGAAACCCCCGTGTCGGAGATAGGCAGTCGGTAATAAGCTTTCCGACTCAGTCTGGAAAAGTGTGTTCCGGGGAGGGTGACCTCCGCTAGAGGGTTTTATTTGCCAAGTAAAATTCATCCGGCAACCCAAATTACAGTTGTGATAGTGGTAACGACACATTGTCGAGGCAAGAGAACGCAAGTCGGAACGGAGGTAAGGCAAAAATGCCGGAGATGGACGATAATGAGCCGAAGTATTTCGCTCGGAAAATATGGTGTCCGACCTAAAAAATAGATCGGTCTGCAATGTCTTTTTTACTTATAATAATAGAAAAGTAGTCAAATTTGTCAGGTTTCCTGTGTATATGTCAGAATGTCCCCTTGATAGAGACAATTCATATTTTTGGGTTGTAGCCTACGCAATGCAAGTTGTACAATTTACTTTCACAATTTTCGACCCATATGAGATCCCTTCTTTACTCGTATGATTTTACACGTAAAATATTTTCATAACATAGGTGAATATTATGCATTGTAGAGTCTATAGACTAGTGCTCCATGTCTAATTTTGCATGCTAGTGTATTCTCTTGGATACCTTTACAGGTTGTACAGTGAAAAGCATATGAACATATAGCATGGGGAAAAGCATATGAAATATGCTAGGAAAATAGATTAAAGTTTAATTGTGTTTTTAAATTTGACTATTACTTTCCATGTGAGAAAAACGTTTAACTTTTGTCGTCTTTAGCTCCCATATGCATGATCCATTTATACTTTATGCATCAACATTTGTAACCCATTATTTTGTTAACAAAAGATTTAATGTGGTTACATGCATGTCTACGTTGGTAATTAAATTATGGATGAAATGAAACTATAATGTTTGGTAGGGTATGAACTTTCATGTAAAGTGTAAATCATATTCCGAGGCGGTAAGGTGCACATATATAGTATTTTACAAAACAACAGAGGTGTGTTTTAAACAGATTGTAGTAGAGAGAAAGATCCAGGACCTGTAACATTGGCTACGAAGGGAAGATTTTCACCATGCGAAGCACACGGAACACACCATATCTAGCTAATGTGTAGATAGTAGAGACCACAAAGTTTGTTTTCTTCGTGGTCCCACGGATGGCGCCAATGTAGAAACGGTGTACCTCGGGGTGGCCGGAGTGGTAAGACCAAAGACGGGCCATCGGGTATAGTACCGATCCACATAGTAGAAGAGTCGGGTTCGAGCCGTTGGACCGGGCAGGCCGGGCCTAGCTCTTCCAAGTCTTCTCCTAAACCTGTAACATAGAAGGAACCCGTTAGAAGGGGGACAGAGACCTGGGTCTCTGTACCACCCTCCGACGGTCAAGTAAGTAATACGGTGTAGATAGTTTGTATGCACATGTATATATATGTGAATGTAAATATGTAAAGGGGGTATCTAGAGAGATACTCATAGAGTGGTGGAAGTGGGTTTGTGTGGTCGACCTATGGGGTAGACCCATGAGGTCGACAGCTGAAGCCATAGGTCGACTGCTGAAGGTCGACAGCCTAAGGTCGACTGCTGAAGGTCGACTGCTGAAGGTCGACAGCCTAAGGTCGACTGCTGAAGGTCGACAGCCATGAGGTCGACTGCTGAAGGTCGACAGCCTAAGGTCGACTGCTGAAGGTCGACAGCCTAAGGTCGACTGCTGAAGGTCGACAGCCTGAGGTCGACTGCTGAAGGTCGACAGCCTGAGGTCGACTGCTGAAGGTCGACAGCCTGAGGTCGACTGCTGAGGGTCGACTGCTGAGGGTCAGACTGCTGAGGGTCGACTGCTGAGGGTCGACTGCTGAGGGTCGACTGCTGAGGGTCGACTGCTGACGGTCGACTGCTGAAGGTCGACTGCTGAAGGTCGACACCCTAAGGTCGAAGGCCGAAGGTCGACTGCTGAAGTCATGAGGTCGATCCGAGAGCCATAAGGTCGGCCACTGACTTGGCCGACTGCTAGCTATCAGGGGAATAAAGTGGCTGAAGATCCCTTTAAGGGATGGGGTAAGTCTCCCTTTATAGGAAAGTGTAGTGGGCCTGGATTGGGCCTGTTAGGCCAAAACCTTGTGTAGGCCAAACCATGTCTGGGCTCAAGCCCATGTATTTGGCCCGATCCGGACATACGTCATCAACCCGCCCGGCCCAGCAAAACTACGAACTCTTGCCAAGCCCAGAAGATCGTTGGATTAGTCCAACGTGGAGAGCAGGTTTAAAAATCAAGTACGTGGAGCATGAAGTCCATTAAGTCCATGAAGTCCACTATTTCCATGTTTACGTTCATTGCTTGTTTTTAGGATCCGAAACATTTTCTTGTTATTTGATGTTGCTATTTAAGCTTTGAGAAGGGAATAAAACATAGACGAGAAAATTGCCTCAAACGGAGTTCTTCATTTATTGCATTTAAATTTCTTGTTTATGTTCTATCATTTCTTTCGGTTTCCTTATTCGATTCTCGTATTTAATTTGGGAGTTTGTAGATTTTCTCGTATGGAAGAGGAATCCATACGGCAATCAATGAAAGCACCGCATGATAGGTTTACGGAGAAAACCTACAAACTCCCAAATTAAATACGAGAATCGAATAAGGAAACCGAAAGAAATGATAGAACATAAACAAGAAATTTATTACCTCGACTTTGTACTCAAAATCAGCCTTTCTACCTCTATGAGGTAACGCCGGGAACAGTAAGTTCACCCCAAACAAATTAGACTCCTTTTCATACGCAATTTCCTACGATAGGGTAGAGATGAAAGGCCGGTGAGATAGTTTGGAATATTAAATAGAAGACAATTACGCTCGACCGGTGGATCGAATTGATGAACCTTCCGAACTTTCTTTTATCCAGGGTGTGATACCCACAACTTTGCCAATTCGAGTGCGAATTGCATTACCTACTTTATCCTTCGTAGTGATTTGATACTTTCTAGTCGAGGCCAGACAAAACCAAAGATTGCAGCTAGACATCCACCACAGCATTCCTATGTTTTTCTCGACTACAGTCGATCGACGGAAGGCATCTCTGATCCACCGATTCACCACTGAACGACTTTGGATAAGCAAGAATACCGTATGTGATGTCGTTTACCTCATATTTTAATAAGATCTGTATGAGGCTTGATAGATCTGGAATAAAAACTGGAACTTTCCACATGCGGAGACGCGAAAAGGGCTTAGACGAGACCTAGCATCTATCAGCTCAGATTCGGCATATCTGGTCTATTTTAGAAAGACTGTTTTCGACAGTTTTGTTCCATAGTACTGGCCGTAACCAGCTCTTAACCCATTCCCGTAAGATAGTCCACTCAAACCCCTCCTCTTCAATCAGTACGTAGGGGAGACGGGTAGACCCCACCCTGTTTTTCAATCCTTTACTAGATACAGATGATATAGACAGAATACGAAGATTCCCCAGGGTCCGCGATAAGTACCCAATCGAATTGGAAAATTCCCATAATCTTCAACTTAGCCGGTTCTCGCTCTTTATAGCAGCTTAGCCCGCTTCGACCAGGAATCTGTCAAGTTAGTAGCTAATAAGAGAGTCTCACCCTCCCGCGTGATCCCGCAGCGCAAGCATCTATAGATCTTATCCATAAGGAAGATCCTGAGTCATCACCTTCTAACAGAAAAGTAACCCATAATCCCACACAAGGTAAGGAAAGAAAGCAGAAATCAAAGGCGAGAGCATAGTGATCACCGGCGCTTTTCGTGGGGGAAGCAGAGGAGACGCACTTGAACAGGCCAAAGGTCAAACCCCATTAGAGCTTACCTTTCTTATTTAAAACTACAATACAAGTGAGGGCATCATATAATCCGTCAACAAAAAGTTATAACACCTATGGCAAAAAATTCCTTAACCTCAACGATATCATTTCTTATGTTCTTGGCTACTCACTGTTGTACGTAGCAGAACTTTCATGATAATACCTGCTATAAACGATCCTTACTGAACCTAAAGTAATTAAATTAGAGATTAATATTTTAGTATTGTATTAGTGTTTAACTCAAACGATACTAATCAGGTGGCTAACACTCGGTGACCAAAAATGACTCATTATGAAATCTGTATCTCAAATAAAATGAAATAATATCCATCTTAACCTGTTGGAAACCTACACAAGAACAAAAGAGTCCTATCCACTCCCCCTTTCGTCTGTTAGTGTCCCGCTGCAACTATAAAGCACACCAGAACTCCCCTGCTCTCACTCACACCCGAACAGACTCCAACCTCTCAATCTTTCAAATTCAGTTTCAATCTCGTTCAATTCAGATATCTTTTCTGGAGGGATGATTTCGTAGATGAAGTTGACAAAACTGAGATATGCCCCAATCCTACTTGTGCTCGTATAATTCCAGGACTTAGACAAATCTGTAAAAATTATCAGCTAGAACTGTTTGAGATAAAATGTGAAAGGAGTTCTTTTAAGGGTAGATGGCAAAAGAATGAGGAGAAGGTAAAAGCTCAGAAACTAGACATTATGAAATATCAAAAACTTACAACTGAGAAAACTCTCCTGTATGACAATGCAAAGTTAGAAATAGCTGAGCTTAGGAAGCAGGTAGATGAGCTCACACATAAGAACAATGAGTTGCAAGTGAAACTAGATGTGAATCAAATGAGAAGCAAAAGAATGCTCGATGCTGGAAAGGAATTGTCACATGCTGTTGTGACCGGCCAAGCTGGGAAAGACACATCTGGGTTTGGGTCAGAGAAAACTGATAAATCTTTGGCAATGAACATCATTATTCCTCCACCAGTTCCCAGAGACATTATAGGAATACTTCTTAGTGAGGAACAAGTTGAACGAACCAAGTCTGATTATTAAGAAGTTCCTCCTCCTATTGATAGTGTCTTGGTTGGAACTACACCATTGACACAAGAAGAAATTGATAATGAAGCAAATATGACTTATGGTGAAGGGAGGGTAAAGGATATATCAGACAATGATGCTGAGTGCCAGAAATATGACAGGTGTCACAACTCTAAGTCTGATGAAGCTGGGATAGAGTTGAAACCATACCCTAAAATTGAAACCCCATGCTTCAAAGTAATTGACGAAGTCAAAAGGGAAAAGGTGATCTTGATGACACGGCCTGAGGGGAAGATCTTTATGACATCTGGATCAATGTTTGACCAAGAACCAGATGTAGGATATGAATTACCATCCTTCTCCTCCAAGTTCAAGGGAATAACTGATGGAGTGATAAGTGAACCTAAAGCTGAGAGGCCAAAGATAACCAGCAAGCATCCGAGTATGAAACCAACAGCTGGAGTGAAGAATGAAAAACTCAAGGGAGTAGCTGTGTCTCCCATTTCTTCAGTTGGATCATGCAGTTGTTGTTGTAATTGCAAGAATGGTGCTTCAACGTCAAAGAATCAAGGAAGCACAAAGACAGTAAAGACAAGTTTGACATAGGCTTCGACAAACTAGCAGAAAGTCAAATCTGAAGCTGCAGTCAAAGCAAAGAAGCACACACAAGACAAACCAGCTCCATATCAGCCACCAAAGACAAATGGGTACACGTCTGACTTCTATCTAAAGAAGCAGACTTGCTTTAATTATGGCATCGCTGGTCATATTGCTAGAAACTGTCTTTATCGCCCCTATGAACCTTATTTTCCGAAAAGTCAAAGGGTTTCATCTCAGGAGTCTGTAAAGTCTAAGCCGATGATGGTGCAGAAACCTAAGGCAATGAAGACTGTTACTCCTAAGGTTAAACCCTCTGATCAACATTGGGGCGCTGCCAAAGCTGAAAGAAAATCTATAAATCAAAACAACAGCTTTCCAAGTTACAAAAATTTCCAAAAACAGGTGAAGAAACCATTTTCAAAACAACCAAAGTCTGAAAAACCCAAGGTTACCCCTCCCAAGGTAACTAAAACTGTTTTGAAAAATGATTCTAAAATGAAGAAGGTTGAAATACCTAAGGTCACAACTCCAAAGGTGACTAAAACAAATGTTAAATCGCCTGGAACTTGGAAACCAAAGACTAATGCAGCTACAACCGAATCATCCCAACTTCCTGATTTTTCAAAAGGAATGTTTTTAAAAGAAATTTCATTCATTGATTCCTCAGGAGTACCCAGAAAAACAATGGCCTGGGTACTATTAGCTAACTAATCTCTCACTCTGTGCAGGAATGATCAAGGAGGATTATCACTAACGTTTTTATTACTAATTTGTTTGTTGATAAGTGATTGTTCCAGGCACAGTTTAGGAGACGTATCTTCATGTCATGTCAAGTAATCTATAAATGGAAGGTATGTCTCATTGAGAGGTAAAATGTCAAAATCAGCATGAAAGGTACTGTTCTTAACTTGGTTGTTTGAATGATGAGACAACAAAGGGTCTTTTGAGTCAAACCTATTTTATTAAAGTTTCAATTGAGCAGTTGATTGATTATGTGTTTGACCTCAAATGAAATGAAGCGCGCATGGCATGAAACCCAATTTTCTCAAAACTTTCAAATCAAAACTTTGAAGTTAGCTTGGCCAGATGTTTGCAAAATTTTGTGTTTTGTTCTTTTAAGTGTGTTTGTGTGTTTTATTTTTTTATTTAAAAAAAATTAAAAAAATAAAATAAAATAAAAAAAATAAAAATAAAAAAAACTGAAAAATGATGTTTACAAGATTGTGACATTAAAAATCAAAAAGCAAGGGGAAGAAATGTAAAGATGAAGAAAAAGTTGACCCCTCAAAAATAGTGTGTTTTTCAATTTTTAATTGTTTGTGTCTTGTTTTTGAGAAGTTTAGGGGAAGTAAAATGAATGTCCGGGTTGGAGATGGCTGACACGCGTAAGGCGGAAGTGAAAGGCAAGCTCCACGGTGATATGCTCGGTAGGCTCGACCTAAACTTATGACCTCCAATGAAAGTGCAGTGAACTTAAAAGATATATATGTTTAGTTTCCCATCCCTGGTTGCATGGTTTAAAAGACTGAGTCCCGGCAAAAATGGGTTGAGAGTGGTAATTACCTAGTATTCACTCTCTCACACGCCATGGCTCTGCTGTCATGACTACACCACATAATAAAAAGAAATGAAAAAGAAAAGAAAAAGAAAAGAAAATGAAAAATAATCACTCAATTAGTCTTCTTTGCGTGCTTAGCGGCCGACCTGATCACCAACTGATGGGTAATGAAATAAGTGGTAGTCATAACGGTGTTGCATGGTTCCTCGGATGCATAACCACTTCATATGTATATTATTATTTGGAACATTGAGCCAATTTTAAACACCAAACCCCACACAAAATTATAAAATCACAGTATAAAGTGGTAATGGCGAATCATTTAAAAACTGGTTTTCAAATTGCTCCTCGGAATTAAATAGAGTTGTAAACATATTAAGAAAGTAACTGACAAAAATTTTCTACACATATACCTACAGCCCTGAGAACAAAAAGATCACCTCCCCATACAATATTCACACAATGGTTTCCTACACATATACCTACAGCCCTAGAAATAAAACAGATTACCTCCCCATATAGTATTCACATAATGGTAGGTTAGTTACAAATACCATCACATATCACATCATACAATTAGAATTACCTATATATACAATGACAATTACCTATACAACAATTACAACATCAAACAAAATATATATAACTCTTAGAAAGAAAAAGAAAAAAAATTGCTAAAATGCCATTGACCAAATAATAAACCCCATAGTCAAAATTCTATACACCACCCTCACAATTTCTCAAACTTTATGTGACAAAAAATAATTAACTTTTAGACCTAACTTTAGATTGAAAGACAAACAACAAGGACAAAATATCTGGCAAACAACACCAATTAAAGAAATTTCACAGACCTTAAAACATAATCAAGAGAAGCACCGAAACAACCTGAAATAAAACCAATAAAGAAAATATAATCAGAGCGTAAAATAATAAATTATAAAAAACTGTAACCAAAGAACACATGTTATGCTCTTGTTCTACTTGAAGCAAAATCCAGTAAACACACGCATAGTTTTAACATGGCACACGATCCTTTCCCAAATGAGTCCACTAAAGAATGATAGGCTCTGCAAGAGAACAAAAACACACAAATAGCGAACAAAAACATTAGGCCCCAATAATCATAAACCGGATCAAGACAAAATTTAGACTAAACACACATCCAAACACCCTGAAGTATCTTGTAGATTGGGCCAGTAACCTCAAGCCTCTTCCCTAGTTCATTATTATATATATAGCAATGAAAATTGATAGGTGAATAGTGAGCTTTCTGTTTCTCATAGTTTTGCCACGTGACTTTGGTGCTTTGACACTTTCTACCCCTAAACTTTTATAATTTCTTTTTTTTAATTAAATAGTAAACTTTAGGTTTTCATAGTTTGGCCACATTTATTTCATACTTTTACGTTTTCTACCCTCTAACTTTTAAAGTTTTTTTTTTGTTTTTTTTAAGTTTTGTTATCTTCTACTTTAGCCACGAAACTTTTAACTTTTCTACTTTCGTTTTTAGGACACGTTTATATTTTATACTTTCATCACGAGACTTTTAGACTTTTACGTTTTATACCCCTTAACTTTTTAAGTTTCGTTTTTTATTCGACTAATTTATTTTTTAGTATACTTTTAGAGTTTTTGACTTTGACGATGACTTTTTTCATAGTTTTATACTTCGTCAAAGATTTTTTTGTTTTAAAGTTTGTTGTCTTTTACTTTGGCCACGAAACTTTTAACTTTTTATTTTGGTTTTTAGTATACTTTTATATTTTATACTTTTACCACAAGACTTTTAGACTTTTACATTTTATACCCCTTAACTTTTTAACTCTTTAACTTTTAAAGTTTTTTTTTGTTTTAAGTTTTGTTGTCTTGTACTTCGACCACGAAACTTTTAACTTTTCTACTTTCATTTTTAGTATACTTTTATAGTTTTATACTTTCATCACGAGACTTTTAGACTTTTACGTTTTATACCCCTTAACTTCTTAACTTTCGATGAGCATACAAATTCAACGCCACGGACCACGAGACTTTTAGACTTTTACGTTTTATACCCCTTAACTTTTTAACTTTCGTTATAGTTTAACACTTTCACCACGAGACTTTTAGACTTTTACGTTCTATACCACTTCATTTTTTGACTTTCGTCCAGTATACAAATTTAACCCCGCAGCAACGCGCGGGGTGGTAACCATCTCGTTAATAATATATACAAATAATGGCACTATACAACTAATTACCAAAAGCAATAGTATTGCATATCATTGAAAAAATAAAGTTTCTATAATACAAACATAGTCGCTATATGTATGGACTGGTTGAAAAAAAACATGACAAAAATAAGTTAGCATGGCTCGAACAAGTGACCTTTTACAGTTTTGCTTGAAATCACACCAACCAACCAACGGAGCTAAATGACAAGTTATTAAGATTGGTACAAAATTTTCTATATGTACTTAAAACGAGATTGTTACCACCCCGCGCGTTGCTGCGGGGTTGAATCTGTATACTGAACGAAAGTCAAAAAATTAAGTTGTATAAAACGTAAAAGTCTAAAAGTCTCGTGGTGAAAGTATAAAACTATAACGAAGGTTAAAAAGTTAAGGGGTATAAAACGTAAAAGTCTAAAAGTCTCGTAGTGCACGGCGTTGAATTTGTATGCTCAACGAAAGTTAAAAAGTTAAGGGGTATAAAACGTAAAAGTCTAAAAGTCTCGTGATGAAAGTATAAAACTATAAAAGTATACTAAAAACGAAAGTAGAAAAGTTAAAGTTTCGTGGTCAAAGTAGAAAACAACAAAACTTAAAACAAAACAAAAAATTATAAGTTAGAGAGTTAAAAAGTTAAGGGGTATAAAACGTAAAAGTCTAAAAGTCTTGTGGTAAGAGCATAAAATATAAAAGTATACTAAAAACAAAAATAAAAAGTTAAATGTTTTGTGGCCAAAGTAGAAGACAACAAAGCTTAAAACAAATAAAAACTTCGACGAAGTATAAAACTATGAAAAAAGTCATCGTCAAAGCCAAAAACTCTAAAAATATACTAAAAAATGAAATTGGTCAAATAAAAAACGAAAGTAGAAAACAACAAAACTTAAAACAAAACAAAAAAAAAACTTTAAAAGTTGGAGGATAGAAAACGTAAAAGTCTGAAACATATGTGACCAAACTATGAAAACTTAAAGTTTAGTATTCATTAAATATATATATATAGGGTGAGGTTCATTGTAGACACCTCATAAGTGTAGACAGGTAGACACCCTATTTCACATGTGAAATTACTTTATTTCACATGTGTTTTCACATGTGAAATTTTTTGAACAATGAGAAAAAGGAAAAAAAAAACAAAAAGAAATTAATCATAACCATTAGATCAAGAGATCTAATGGTGAAAAAAGGCGTCTACCTGTCTACACTTATGGGGGTGTCTACAATGAACTTTTCACTATATATATATATATATATATATAAAAGTTTAGGGGTATAAAGTGTCAAATCATCAAATTCACGTGATCAAACTATGAGAAACAAAAAGTTTACTATTTACCTATCAATTTTCATTGTTATATATATAATATCACTGAGTAAATGACCAAAGAAAGAGGACACATCTGCCATGGCTGCATACTAAACAGTTGCCTCGCGAAGATGAAGATAATCACATCTTTGTTTAATTTCCATCAGACGCATTGAAACTCATCATCATTGCCTTTAAAATATCACAGAACAACCATGAAATATTCCTGCATCACATAGCATGTCATATACACGAATAGAGCAGAAATGAACCAATGATTATGGGTTACCATGAAACTATGTCTGGCATTATATTCCTTTTTAACATATTGGAACCTTCCAAATACCCAAAAGTTCATATTTATGTTCAAGATCATCCTAGCCATCACTGTTTGTGAAACAACAACCATACATTTAATAAGAACTATTTGAATACAAATACCTGGTGTCAATTCAGAATCTGACAGTACCTACCAAGATATAAATTTCAGAATTAGTAAAGACATGATTCCAAAGAAATTCAAGTGCAAAGTCAAAAATTAAAATGTTATATAAAAACTTCACCCACATCTTTATCACCATCACGGACACTATTAAGCATCGTAAGCGTCCATAATATTAAGTATAAGAAAGAACCTGCAAAAACCTCAAGCAGATTCAAGCCTATTAGTTTTTCAAGAAAAGGGATAGATAGCAGAAGATAAACCCAAACAAAAAATAGAAATCATCAAAAAAGAAGCACGTAAGGCTCAAATTTTTAGTACTTCATCAAAGAATTGGCAGGGGTCTCGGTAAGGGTTGCGATAAACCAAGGTCTCACGCCTCCAGCTCACCATAACCATCGCTGCCAGCAACAGAGCTATTTCAGAAAATCATCATAGCCTTAATTATAAACCAAAGAACAGCAACATAACCGACGGAGATCAGGGTTCTTCAAAAACCCAAAAGCGTCTAAAACTCATATCCGACCATGAAGACCAATATAGCATATGGTCTAAACAGTGTGTTTGTAACAAAATAGCCCTTGACAAAGCCACGTTTCCACCATCCCTCATGTACAATGAGGATTTAAGAAATTATATGAACGCCAATGAGTGATGGCCATATGACCTGAATAGTTTAATATCCGTGAACACCTCAGCATTGCCAATTGACAATAAATAAATACATATTACTATCCCAATAGCAAATCTGACAGTCTTTAAGATCAACATTAGAACAACCGAAACGTCGCCGCTTCAATGTCACCGGAGCAACAACGTGGTCGCATCTGTAACCGGAGAAACGAATTAGCGTTAGAAGAAATACAGTACAGAGAAAATAAAAGAAACTAGAATTGATAAAATAAGAGATACCAGAAGACAACGCATGCATAAGAAAAATCAAAAGACAACCAAAATTAGAGGTACAATGATCTGTTCATTCCAATCTTTGCCAAACAAATCACCTTCAAATTATCAGTTTCATAAAGTGATGAAATCTCAAAGTGAAAATATGTATGCACAGATCACCTTCATGACAGTAAAATAAGCCTACAAAAAATAAAACTAAAACATATGGACATCATAAGAAAGATCATATTGCAATCAGTGTATTCATATTTCACATTCATATATTATCTACTATATGTATGTAAACAGATGAAAAAGCAAATTGGCAACTCAAAAAAGCAACAATAATATGGAAAATTTGAATTCCGATGACAAATGAATTCCGGTGACGGAGAAGTACAAATTGTCAACTCAAAAAAGAAAAATAATACGAAAAAATTTACATGAGAGACTAAAAATGGAAAATTGAATAAGAGGCATTTCATCGAACACCTACAATGCATGAAGGAACTTTAGATCAGGAAATCGACAAAGTTAAACAACTAACCTGAGATCAGGATATCGACCCAAAATCGGAGGCCAACAGCGGTCCGACGACCCAAAATCGGAGGCCAACATGCGTGACGGTGATCCATAAAGACAAAGGCCGATGATCCAAGAAAGAGACCCAAACCGGAGATCTGAACATCCATCTACATGTCGTAAACGACAGCGCCGATCAAGAAATCGGCTGAAATTGGAACATTCATACACTAAGAAAACAAATCATCATCGCCTATCAAAACCCTCACGCCACCGCAGAAACCCGGAAACGACGGCGTCAACCAAGGCATGAAGTCGGCGACGGCACCCCGGCCATCAGAGGCAAAACTTGGCGGCGACCACGGCGTCTCTGACGGCAGAAAGAAAACGACAGTGAGAGAGAGCAACCGGAAAATGAGAGAGAAGCCACCAGAGATTCATCGATTATGTTAGAGAGAGAGAGAGGAGACGCCCCTGGTTTTCTTTTCAAGGAAAAGGATTTGGCGGTGGAGATTTTAGGTTGGCCGTCGATTAGGAGATCCGGATCCGAATGATAGAATAAAATATATTTTGTTGACACGAACTCATAAGTTGAGTTCTCTATTGTATATATATACAATGTAGGACTGGTCCGCTTAAAAAAACAAAAGAAAAATAAGATCACATGTATCAAACCCGCAACAATGTCATAGACAGATTTGCCATAGACAGACTTGCCCACTAAGGCTTATTTGGTTTTAAAGGTACGTATCAATGTCATGATGTTGACGGTTGGGTGCAAGACAACGGATTGTATTGGGTTCGGGATCCACGTAACGCAACTCCCATTTTTGTCAACTTCGGTCAATTTAAATTTCCTCTCTTTGATCCAACGGATATGTTGGATCAGCCCATTTGTTGTGTATGGCTATTACACAATTAGACAAGCAATCTGAATTGGTAATTGAACTTGTTGTTTTTCTACTACTGATTGAATGATTAACTAGAAGGAAATACAAATTAGAAGGGGATGAGAAAACATAGAGAGTTGCAGAGCAGGAGATGGGATGAAGAAGGCCACACACATATCAATTTTCTAGATGTCCTGATATGTTTCACATTCTTTTTCTTATACTAAGGTTAATAGGTCTTTATCTTTAAGTTGGGCTGCTTATTTGGGCCAATAGACTTGGACTCTTCATAACATTACTCCCTCTTTCAAATTCACTTTATCTTCAAGGTGCAAGGTAAAAAGTGGACAGGTAAGAAATGTCCTTCCACGTAGCTACTCGCACCCGAAGAGTGATGTAGGTAACATCTATGTTGGGTGGCGTATGTCCATAAAGAGCCTTAAATGACGAAATTGCCAGGTCCAAAAAAGAATCGCCATGGGGAGACATATAAGTAAACAACATCGTCTCTGCATGATCATATACTTCAAGATACTTGCTTGTTCCCATCAGTTTCATTCTCATGTGTCTTGGAACTTTTAAGCCTTCAACAATTGATTTAAGAATTATGGAAATTGATTGAGAAAAGTAGCTGCTGATGTGTTTAGTAGGAAGTGTCTTGGCATGTGATAAAAATGCACCCCCCCCCCGTGAAGCTAAGTCTAAAGCTTCAAAGAAAATGAACCATTCTATTGCTTTGTGTTGTAATTCACCACTTGCAGCCGTTACATGTAGAATTAGAACCATCGCATATAATTTGCCACCGCATAGCATTTGTGTGAATGGGTCGGATACTTTATTAAAATCAACTTCCAAATAGGACCCAACTTCGATTCGTAGCACCGTGTCCATTAGTATTTGCTTTGTCGTTGGACCGGAAGTTATCATGAAAGCTGAGACGACATTATCGATGCGTTCAGCGGTGCATTTGGCAGCCTCAACTTGTGGTGAAATGACCTCAAATGAAACATCCTCATTCTGATGAAAACCGACCTTTAACACCTCAATCGTGGCATGTATGTCATTGATTTCTTTAATAACAGCATGTCCATCAATTGGTATATCAATAAGCTTTGCGTTTATACCATCGATCTGCAAAATACCCAAACAATCGTCTAGTGCAAGATCTTTCAGCCTTTTAGATGTGTTTTTTAATGTGCTTGAATATCTCATATAAGGTTCCATAAGTGGGTCAATCTGTGCATGGTCGCTTTCCACAATTTTTCTAAGTAGTCTTTCACTTCTTGAACCCTTGAGAATGCCACCAAAAATTGATGCACCTGATGGTATAAGACGCTCCTCCAAGGCCTTTTTAGATCTCTTGTGCCTGTTTATGCTAGTTTGAATTTGACCCATGAAAGCAAGGAACACATTCTTAATCCCCATAACATCTACAAACCATTCGCAAGCTAGCAAATAATCCGGCCTTGAAAAATCTAGAGCCCGTATCGCAGACCGGTAACACAAGTTCTTCTGATTCAAAATAATAAGCAGTAACTCAACCCCTGCAGCCTTCAACCTCTCTGTGTTCCTTGAAGGACATCAATAAACAACTCAAGTAATCAAATAGAATTTCAACCATTCCTTCTTGACAAAACGCAGTCACAATAATATATAAAATGTGCACATCAAGATTAATCTTTCGGCTATCCAGTTCAAAAATTAGTTGCATAGCATCTTCCTCTCTACTATATCCAACTATTAAGGATTTATAAATGAACACTTTTGTATTAACAATGCCCTTTAACAGTGAGGTGTATAATGTAGATGCTTTTTCCATAACTCCAACCAGTTGTAACCCACTGATTGGCCTGTTCTTGAATATATTCATAGTAGCAGAAACATGTATGACCATGCAAAACCCATAGAAAAAAACATAATAGGTAATATTGGTGGGGTTTAGCTTCCTGTAACCATCAGTGGCTTCATGATCACGTGGATCATCAATTGCCAAGGTCTGGGGACCGTTAGTTCTGTACTCCTCAAACTGGTTTGTTGGTAAGTAACATGATAGTAAACTAAGAGAGCAAAACAAGAGGAGGGTGTCCCCTGTAGATGGAGGTTTACCTTGTAGGGCGTTGCTGAAATCGAGTTTAGTCTTCCACTTATGCCACCGATACATCATGTCGTTGTGTAAAGGAAGGAGTGCATAAACAAAAACAGGGAAGTAAGCAAGCAGGGAACAAAATTCTCTTTGGAAGTAAGCACCATTAAGACTTGTCTGCCCATCAGATTGCAGGAGAACATGAGCAATCATCTCAGTTAGCTTTTCCTCCTCATAGCTTGGAGGTTTAACCCAAAAGGAAGATGGTGGAAGCACATTCTCCACGGTCTGAATATTTATAAGAAACCCGACCCGTTGACCGTCCACTTGAACATTCTCCAAGTAATCAATACCATTTAGCACACTATTGGAGTTATGGCGCACAAATGAGGTAGGAAAGGGTAAGGCAGTTAGGTCTGTAACAAGAGCTTCCATAACTTCAAACTAAGCAGAGATAAACATCGGACAAGTAGAAGGATACTTAATAACCTTAGGATTTGTAACTGAGTCGATATTTTTTAAATCGAGTATGGGGTCACATACTTGATGAATGTTTTGTATTATACCAATAGGTACAGTAGGATTCCCAATTAGAAACTCAATCTGCATTTCTGAGCTTCTATATATGTGTTTTACAGCAGCAAAATCCTCATTACCAGCAAATACGAAAAGGTGTACAGGTTTGGTAACATGAGCTGGACTAGGCATATCATCAAACAGGTTACGAGCGGTATATATCAGACCAGTGGTAGCATAGGCAAAGAGCACAGCAGGACCATGATCAAAACTAAAGGTCATCCCTACCCAATCAGCTCCAAAATTCGAACAAGAGCCAGCAATATATTTAGCAAAACTACGAACTGAATGATGTGTTGAACAACCAAGTGTAATAGTGGGTGATGTAGGAGAAACCTTTAGAGGATCGGTACTCAGAAAGGGGTGTTGATTTGCTACCTGCGATGGGAAATTAACTTCGCAATTGATGGGGAACTGCTCAGAATCTGAATCATCGGATTGGACTCAACAACATCCGATTGATAGTCAGTAAACTCAGTTCCGGATTTGAGTGAACCAACTATGGTGTTAGTAAATTGAATACCGTCACTTACATATGTATGAACAGAATCATCACCAGCTTCATAGTCACTCTGAGCATCAATTGCGCCCACATTATCATCCATATGTGAAGCGTCTGAATCGCCAAAAGAAGGCATTAAGGAATTAGGGTTTAACGGCTCCACCACACTCGATTAAGAAGAAGGAACCTCAGGTACAGATTCAATCGAACAAGAGATCGATATATCCTCAGTCATGGAATCAATCTGAGGTTCATTTGGGTCACACACACCAAATTGATTAACCATAGCATCTGTGAAAGCTTTCCATGTGGTGAATTGAAATTGAGGAGGTAAGGAGTTGTACCAAATAGCTGCAGTATCTTCCAAATAAAATGAAGAAATAATCAAACGATCAGAATCAGAGATTGAGTAGTGGTCGAAATACCTAGTAGCTTGAGCAACCCATATATGGGGGTTACCACCAGAGAAAAAACCAAGTGAAACAATAGAGGACATGGTTTGCCTTTTGTTCGAAATGGCTGCCATGGAGGTGAGGAAGCAATGAAAGCACCCATGTTGTGTATGGTTATTGATACGGATCCGGTTGATCCGTATTCGGACCCTATTTGCAACCCAGGGAATCCAAGCCCAATAGGGTTTCTTGATTCTTAATCTATCATTATTTTAGCAGTTATTTTATTTTTATTTGTTTCCTAGTTTAAGTGTGATTCTTTTCCTATTTAAACAATTCTGTAATTCACAATTAGGGGAGTTGAATTTTGAATAAAGAAAAGTCTTTTCTTGTTGAACAGGTTTTGTTCAATCGATAGCTCCGGTTGGCCGGATATCACACCGTCGTCGGCGACTTGGTTGGCCAAGCGTCTTCGCCGCTAGGTTTTAGCCTAGGTTATCTTCACCCGCTTATACGAATCCGTATCAAGTGGTATTCAGAGCTCAGGTTTCTCAGAATGTCGGATCGTGAGGGAGATCGTCGTCAGCACCGTAGATTCGCCGCCGGAGGCAACGGACAGAAACAACGTGACCCACGTGACGTTGCTGAGATCGAAAGGTTACAACAATGGGTTCATGAACTTGAACTACCATATGAAGGCACACTCAGATTTGATGAAGACGGGATTATACCCGACAAAAGAGAATGCTTGTTGATCCAAAAGTTTCTTGGCTGGATTACTATTGAAGATGACAAATCTTTTTTCACGGGAGAGAAGGATATGGACGAGCCCGATCTAGAAGTTAAAGGCGATACAAACACAGATGATGCAGACTACAATTATACCATTGATTTTGTAAGTTCTCAATCTCCTTTTAGCGAATTGCCTTGTATCACGGGTTTTGTGAGTTCTTCTCATCTTGTTGGAGAACGTTATTTCAATGGTAAAAATAGTACTTTGTTGGATAATACGAACTTAACATATCAGGGTGATGACGTTTTAGCATTCAACATGGGGCATGGCTGGACCAATAAGAAAATCTTTCTGAGAACATATTATTGTCAAGAAGATGAACATATCTTTCCACAACTCAAGGGTTTTGATGCATACATAAAGGCACGTTTAATGGCCAGCGTAAAACTCGAACCGGAGCTTTTGGAAAATCCCAAAATAATAGGATTTCAAAATTTTGAGATAAAGGAGTATCAAATATATTTACATTTTCATGGTGAGGTTGGTGTCAAAATTATGGATACGGATAATCTTAATGGTAACCCTCAGTTTAATATTTATCCACATATGAGTTTGGAATTCGAGGTTTATAAATCGGTGGTGATTAGACTTCGGGTTAGTTCTTTGAAGAATGATTTTTATCAAGTGTGGTTCGTTATTACAAGTAGGTTTAAGATAAAAATGGTTGATCTCTTTGATGTTCTCAAGACTTGAGGACAAGTCTTTTTCGAAGAGGGAGAGAGGGAGAAGGAGACGAGAGGACCCGGTAACCCAATAGACCCTGGACCCGCATGGCCGAATAGTTTTCGCTTAAAGCGAACTCGAGTGATATGTGAAGATAAATTTGAAGAGTTGGTCGTGATGGTCTTGCTCGTGACGGTGTTGATAGGAAGACGTCGGGATGTTCAGTTTGATCCTGGTGGTTTTGATCCGATGTTAAAACTCGAGGACGAGTTTTTCAAAGAAGGAGATGATGATACGGATCCGGTTGATCCGTATTCGGACCCGATTTGCAACCCAGGGAATCCAAGCCCAATAGGGTTTCTTGATTCCTAATCTATCATTATTTTAGCAGTTATTTTATTTTTATTTGTTTCCTAGTTTAAGTGTGATTCTTTTCCTATTTAAACAGTTCTGTAATTCACAATTAGGGGAGTTGAATTTTGAATAAAGAAAAGTCTTTTCTTGTTGAACAGGTTTTGTTCAATCGATAGCTCCGGTTGGCCGGATATCACACCGTCGTCGGCGACTTGGTTGGCCAAGCGTCTTCGCCGCTAGGTTTTAGCCTAGGTTATCTTCACCCGCTTATAAAAATCCGCATAAGTTATTACACAATTAGACAAGCAATCTGAATTGGTAATTGAACTTGTTGTTTTTCTACTGCTGATTGAATGATTAACTAAAAGGAAATACAAATCAGAAGGGGATGAGAAAACATAGAGAGTTGCAGAGCAGGAGATGGGATGAAAAAGGCCACACACATATCAATTTTCTAGATGTCCTGATATGTTTCACATTCTTTTTCTTATACTAAGGTTAATGAGTCTTTATCTTTAAGTTGGGCTGCTTATTTGGGCCAGTAGACTTGGACTCTTCATAACACCATTGGGCCAAACGTCTTGGATCAGGCTATCCGTTGAATCAAATTTTAACAATGAGCTCCTTCGACCAACTCTTGATTTTATTAAGTTCACGTGAAAACCTAGATTGATTTTTTTGTTGCAAGCTGAATATTGATGGGGATGTTAGAGAATTAAAATAAGTTAGCTATGAGTATTATAGGATGCGTTTAGTTGTGAAATTTTTTTTCTAGTTTTCCATTTAAAATTTTTTAGAAAATGGAAGATATTTTCCATCTCTAGAAAACACATATAATTTTTTTTTGAAAATGCATTCAAAATTAAAAGATGGAGTTTTCATTTTCTATATGAGAAAACTAGAAAAACATGTTTAAATCTACTTGTTTTTTGAAAATCGGACCCCCGGACCTGATCCGACCGCCAGACCAGACCTCCCTCCTGAACCCAACCCCTAGTCAATCAGGTTCGGATTCAGGTCCGATAGGTCTGGTCCAGGGGTTGGGTTTGGTTGGTCAGATTTGGTAGTTAGGTCCGGGGTTTGGGTTGGGGGGTCGGGTCCGGTCGGTCCAGTCAAGGGGTTTGGTCCGGTTGGTCCAGCCTAGGGTTTGGTTGGTCTGGTGCGGGGTTCGGGTCCAGTTGTTCCGGTCTGGGGTTCGGATTCGGTCCGGTCCGGTCGGTCCGGTCTGGTGGTCAGGTATGGGCGGTCCGACCTGGGGTTCGGTTGGTCCAGTCCGGGGTTGGGGTCTGGGGTTCAGGTCCAGTCGGTCCGGTCTTGGGGTTGGGTCTGGTCGATCCGGTCCGGGGTCGGGTCCGGTGGGTGTCCGGTCGAGGGGTTGGGTGAAGGATGAACGAAAGAAGATCGAAATATACATATAATGGAAAACTGGAAACAGAAAGCTAGAAAACAATAAAATGTAGTTTTCTAATTTTAATTTAAAAAGTAGAAAACAATGTTTTCTATTTTCTTGGAAAACTTTTCTAGAAAATTATAATTTGATCACGTTTTTTGTATTCTAATGTTTTCTTGGAAAACATTTTTGAAAAACAGGGGGTATTTTCCACAACTAAACGCACTCATAGTCTTTTCATGATATGTTACTGTTTGCGTCCCTGTGGATTGCTATATTTTGCCACCTGAGTCCAAAGGTTGATAAATTTTTGTCTGACACTCTGTGGTTTGCATTTCTTTGTGAATTGAGTCCTTTTAGCTAATGGGGTTAAAATTTTCTGTTAAGTCAAGGAGTTTTTGAATATGAGGGACTAATTATGTAAATTAATAAAATATAGGGTCTATTTTTGTCATTTTAATAAAGATTAAAAAATTACAAAATAAAAAAAAGGTTACCAATCTCCACTAACCTTAACCACATATTTTGTAATTTTAATATGTCAGATCGATCATCAAGCCACAAACAATTCTGAAGTCCGGCCACGTCACTGGCGTTCACCATATTCCGGCTGTTACTACGGCCGTCACATCTGACCACCACCTCTCTGCTAAATCGAAGCTTCAAATCCTCGCATCTGAGCTCAAATATTATATCTCCTCTCCCTCTCTCCATCTGCGGTGGCTGTAAAGTCATATTTGCCTCAAATCGGCGGCGTTAGATCGATGGTGATAGGGGTGCTAGATAACGCAAAATTCAAATCCAGATCCAGATCCAGTTAGGATTTGCGGGAGCGTTTCGTCGAAAAGGAGAGAGTTTAATTATGAGATGAAATTGGGGGCGTTTCATCGAAATCTAGGGTTTCGTTGTTTAGGGTTTTGCGATAGTAGGAGAAGGACAAACAACGTTGACATTCTCTGGCTGTTGTGGCGGCGGAGGCGACGTCCGGGGTGGTGGTGATGATGGCCGTTGGGGAGCCGGTGAAGCTTTCCGGTAGAACGAACGGGGGCGACGACGACGGATGGTTGAAGAAACGACATGATCCAGTGCTTTTTTGTTCTTTAACCGTTGGACTAATTTAGGGTGAATAATTGTTAGGGTTTTGATTCTCCGATAGAACAAAAAGACATTTGAGGTCTGATTCTCCTTCTTTTCATCTATATTTCACATTCGATTCAAAGATCCTAGAGATTTGAGATCTGTAATTATTTAAAGATAATATTTCAGATCTTTAAATAAAGATAATTATTTAATGATAATTACCTTATATATCAAATCTAAAAGCTTACGTGTACACTAGAAGGTTACTGTTTCCTTCTCTCCTATTCGCTAATATGGACGGTTGTTTTTTCTGATTGGAGAGAACACGTATACATAATTCTTTTATACCCTTCTCTCTCTCCAAAGTTCATGAACCTTCTTTTTCTCTTCGATGCAGATCTGAACCCTTCCCTCTGTCTAAAGTGTCGGAGCCCTTCTCCCTCTCTAAAGCGCCGTCGGATTCTCTCGCCACAGACGGTGGACACCGATGCAACGTTAACGATGGCGAACTTCGCTTGTAGTCACGTTCAATCGGCGTCGTTTGGTGGCTTCGTACTCTATGGCGAGTCGCCGTCGTTGCTCTATTACGACTGTGAACCGCCGCCGCCAATGATTGCTCTCTGGCGACGTAGAACCGCCGTCGTTGCTTCGTTACGACTGTGAACCGCCGCCGTCGCTCAGTTAATGACGGCGTTGTTGTGACGTTGAAGCGATGACAGTAATTGGTACTTTTTCTTCCTTACGTCTGACTTATTGTGTGGCTTATGCCGGCGTTTAGTCGAATCGATTGGTCAACACTTCTCTACACCGAATTACCAGGTGGTTACCGGTGTATGAGGTAGCCATCATCGCCCTTTGCTGGTGACCGCCGTTGTCCTGCCATCTTTGTTGTAAAAGTGCGATGGTGCTACAGATGTAGGGTTTTACTCAAAGACGGAAGAAGACCGATCGGACCATATCAAGTGTCACAGAACCGCAGGTGTATACAGTTGTCAAATTAGTCTATTTTCTCGCTGAGCTACTGCAATGGTATATAGATCCCTTTACTGTTCTAATTTATGTTTAACAGGTTCAAGGGTTTCGCTTTAATAGATTTATATGAACTTGAATTAGGGTTCTTTCTAATTCTAATTCACTGATTTTTATTTTGTAGATGGAAATTGACTTTCGCTTGATTTGTTCTGTCGGCTGTTGGTTCTGGTTTCTTCTTACTTCACTGTAAGGCTATTACTATAGCTTGCTTCATGATGGTTTATATCAGTTGATTGACTGAGCTGTTATTGTTTTTTTGTGAGTTGTTACTTTTGATTTGTTCCGTTGGCTGTTGATTATGGTTTGTACGAGAACTTTGCTTCATGATGCTTGAATTTGCACAATAACTTTTTCAGCCTTAAATTACCCTTCTATTATGTTATTGATGATCTAAAGCTAATGAAAGTTTTTGTTTACAGACTTTGTTATTTGATGGCTTTGATGATGGTCGGTGACCTTATCACTGGATTGCCACAAATTGCTACATGATGGTTTGTAATAGTTGCTTTAGGCTATGATGATTATTCTGAATTGGGTTTTAAAGGAATAAATTTGGGTTTATTTTGGCGGGGCAATAACTTTTGCAGCCATAGAACCACAACTTAGTCTTTTATAAAGGCCAATGATGATATGAGCCCTATGAATTTATGATATTACCTTATATATCAAATCTGATAGCTTATGTGTACACTGAAAGTTACTGTTTCTTTTCTTCCTCTTCGGCTATTCGCTAATGTGGAGGGTTGTTTTTTTCTCATTGGACAAAACATGACTGGGATATTGACGGATGAGTTACTTTGGTTTCCTATACCCAGTTTGGCTATTTATGATTTGAGGCAGTGATGATTTTTCATGGAAGCATATGGTGAGTTTGGTCGACTCTTTGGCGAGGCAATAACTTTTTGCAGCCATAGAGTCGCCCTCATTCATGATGGCTTGAATTGTCACATGTAAATAATCTGAGCCTACACTTTAATACTTCATCCAAGACTAGAATTATGATGATTATTCTGAATTCGGTTTTAAAGGAATAAATTTGGGTTTATTTTTGGCGGGGCAATAACTTTTGCAGCCATAGAACCACAACTTAGTCCTTTATAAACGACAATGATGATCTGAGCCCTATGAATTTATGATATTACCTTATATATCAAATTTTAAAGCTTATGTGTACACTGAAAGTTACTGTTTCTTTTTCTCCTGTTCAACTATTCGCTAATGTGGACGGTTGGTTTTTCTCATTGGACAGAACATGACTGGGATATTGACGAATGAGTTACTTTGGTTTCCTATACCCAATTTGGCTATTTATGATTTGAGGCAGTGATGATTTTTCATGGAAGTATATGGTGAGTTCGGTCGACTCTTTGGCGAGGCAATAACTTTTTGCAGCCATAGAGTCGCCCTCATTCATGATGGCTTGAATTGTCACATGTGAATAATCTGAGCCTACACTTTAACACTCCATCCAAGACTAGAATTGATGCTCATATTTCTTTTATAATTTTACTACTGTTTTTGCTTAATTATGTTACATTTTATCTCATGTTATTTTTCTTTTTTCTTTTACCGCAGTTTTGGGGTGTTGCCCTTTCGACCAGAGATATTATTTTTAATGTTACTAGATTAATTGTCCTTCGACAGAGGTTTATTTGTTTTAGGCTTCAAGCTTTTTTTTACCTTTTGTTGATTAGTAATATTAGTTGAAAACTCAGATTTGCTACTTTTAATAACCTGATACTCTCAAATTATCCTTTAGCTTTGCTTTTCTTTTTCTATTTGTGTTGTTTTCATATTTTCTTCTGATTGTCATGTTATAAGGCTTTAAAATGTTAGTAATTAGTGTTTTGCATCAGGTAATCTGGTCAATTAGCGAGACGTATCCGACCCTTGGAAGAGTTGAAAGCATCTTATAATTGATTTATTCAATCATGTATTTCCGCTGTTTGGTAGCAGGTATCTGTACATTTTGCTATTTTTCTTATACCGGTCATGTACTTGATTCTGAATCTTTTAAGGCTTAAGTCTGTTCAAGCCCAGTACACACCCCTTCGAGTAAGAACTTCATATTATTGATTTGGCATGAAATGTGATTTGAAGAATTTCATTAATGCTATGTAGATTCCAAACCATGAATGTTACTTTTACTTTATACTTCACAGGATATATCCGAGAACGACTTTCAAGAAATATTTGAGAATGACATGATGTCTTGATCTTCAAGTGAATGAACTTAACAAAATATATTAGGTAAGTCCTTATATTATTTTAATACAGTTAATGCATTGACTCCATACTCATAATTTTCATAACAGCTTACTGCAATGTTTTGTGGTTTGATTTGTAGATATTGGAGAGAAGAATTTTGCTTCTTTGTTGGCATTCGACAACAGTAGAACATCATGAGTTTTTCAGGTTTTACAACATGTTCTTTATCCATTGTTTAACGCCTTGAATATCATTGAATGAAAAAATATCGCAGGTAATTTATCTGTTTGTGCAAAGTGTACATAGATTCCTTAGTTTGATTGCACTATGATTCACTATAGCTGAGATTACTTTTACAAGAACTTACTATATTTCTATCCACTTTAATGTGGTGAGGTTCTTCATATATAGAAGCAAGAAGGGTCTCAAACTATATTGTAGTGAAGCTCTTCTATTGCCCACTATTTCATGGTTATAAATGTTTCTATGGTTAGTAACCGTGTTGTCTCTTGATATCACTATGTTTTCAAGATAGGTGTAAAATGGCTAATATTAGAATCTCCAATGATTTTGTTTTCTAAATGTTAATATCTATGTAATCCAACTAATGTGATCATGTATTTTCTCTAGAGATTTAGTTTTCTAAATGTAATCCAACTAATGTGATCAGGTGTTTTAAGGAGAACAGCTAGCCTACCTCCACCTTTAACTCCACACTTCCTGAAAGTGAGATTAATAGGGAAAAACTCATTAAGGCTCTTCAGGTAAGATAATATGTGTACGTATGTTTTGTTGTTGAAGATTTTGTATAGGTTTTCCAAGAGACATTATCAATGTCGGATTGCTTAAAAAGTCAACCCGCAGCAACGCGCGAGACTTTTGCTTGTAATATAAATAGTCCTTTTGGTTTTAACCATAATATAAATTTACATAATTAGTCCTTGATGTGTAAATTGACTGAAATACCCCTTGAATTAATAGAATAATTTAACCCTGTTAGCCGAAAAGACTCAATTCAAAAAGTGATGCAAACCACAGAGTGTCGGACGAAAATTTTTCAACCTTTGGACTCAGGTGGTAAAAGATAGCAAACCACAGGATAAAAACTGTAATTAACTCAATAAACAATTTCTAGTAATGCGCAAAAAGTCCCACACAATGAAGAAACAACTCACACTCTTTTATCTACTTACTCTTATCTCTTTCTATGCCCGGACGTCTATGTACCTCAGAAACATATGCCTCTACCAGCCATTAGCAAATGCAACTTTTCTAAATTCTAATACAACCTATGGAAACAATTAAAGGTTTCTATTTGGTCTATACATTTGCAATTCTTACTACTAAGGATGAAGTTCTATTTCAAGCCAACAAATTAATTTGACATAAATACAAGTCAAGTTTAATAGGGTTCTGAATTCTGACTTCTGGTAAACCTCAACTTTATAGCCAACAACTAATTGAGTAAAAGTGTCTCAAACACTTAACCTATAGTTTAGTAAAATGCATACGGTTATTCAATAATTAATCACTCAACTCCCATGAAATCTAAGCTTACTTCATAATCAAGCTTTAATACACTTCTAGAAGACCAACTAAAAGGCAGAAACAAATAAAATGAGCAGTCACCACTCGACCTTCTTTATCCCATATCTGCACCGGCTTGCTCCTACAAAAATATAATTGCATAAATGCATTAATAAATAAGAAGCTTTCATTATTAATTTCAAGCAACATATTCCAAAAATCACATACCCAAGTTTACTAATGTGATCACCAACATAAAGAAGACATCCCATTTCTCTTTGTCACCTGTTTTTTCATGGTAGGAAGTGTTCCAATCTTCATAATTGTTCAAAATATACTGCCTGCACAAATAGCATAACAGAATTACAGTTTACTATTAAAATTAACATCAAATATGTAGTTCACAAAGATTTGTGATAGCATTTTAGATGGCCAAATTACGCAAACCCCTTTGCCACTTCTATACAAGTTTTCCCTAAGCAGCATTAAGGATATGGGTGTATTTAAATGGTTGTAGATATCAACCAAAGTTCTCATGAGCTAAACATACGAGGAAAGGCTTTTTATATAATCATCATATGAGGAATGACTTTTTATATAATCGCTTTTAAACTACAAATAAGTATTAACAACGTAATATAATTTCTTGATACATGAAAACATTTTTTACCTTCATGTTAGACATATGCATATCCAATTAAGTAAACAATTCGTCATATGTGATGACGTAGGTCCGGTCCGGAAGGACGGACCATCGAGTAAGACCCACATACAGAACCTAAGGCACCGTGGGCACGGCTATGATGCCGCACGGAATCGTAAGCCACCAAACTAAACCTACGCTATAGGCTAGCGGAGATGATTGATGATGATTACCAATCATGCACTGCCTTCACCTAAAATGGTACTCTGGGCAACGCACATGACACATTGACCCATACCTGGTATGGGTCAAAGCATTAATGGCTCTTAGGACAATTATGCCTACATAATTGAATTTAGGCTTAACATCGAATTTAGAAAGCATAGTTTCATGACTACAAACCTTGAGATCTCGTGAATTTTGTTGATACATGATCCTTGATCGTCATGTGAAGTATCGAATACAAGACGGATTACACAAGATTGCTGAGGTCCGAACTCCCAGCGAATCTGGAGTTCGGACAGCTCCGAGCTTGTGGCCGAACCTGAGGTTCGGCCAGTCGGGTTTCGGCCTTATAAATAGGTTGTCTTGTCTTGTAGAGATAAACAGTCTATGCTTCCGTGTCATATATTCTCTGTGTACTCTGTGGTCTCAGTGGTTAATACAAAGCTCATTTGTATTTACTCTTTGTGTTTCATCTCGTTTATATTGATTTCAATACGACTAAGTAGAAGATCCATACGCTCACGCACTTTCAAGTGGTATCAGAGCATTAGGTTTGCTCTACTAGTCGGAAATCAGTGTTTTCCAGAGTTGTTGAGTTCAAATTCACGTGTTTAACTTTCAAAGCTTGTTTCTCATCTTCATTTCTCACAAACTTCGTTCAAAACTTCATGATTTACGTCCAATATGTCTGTGTTTGTTCGTTTTCAGTTGATTGAGTGTTCATAGCTCGAGAGGTGTCGATTTCAGTGAGTTTTTCTGAATTTTTTGAGTTTTTCGCGATTGGCCGAACCTCAGATTCGGCATAACCGCTCCGAACACCAGGTTCGGAGTAAGCTCGGTCAGTTTTCCTGATTCGGTGAGAGTTCGGAGTTCAATCGGAGAGAGTTCGGTGGATATCCTGTCTCAGAGGGAGTTCGGACTAGGATCGGAGATAGATCGGAGTTTCTGAGTTCGGTGATACGTTCGTTGAGAGTTCGGACTTTTGTTTTAAGTTCGGAGTAGCTTCGGAGGGTATAGTAGGTTCGGACGAAGCTCGGAGTGAACAGTGTTCAGTTTTTCGAAAAATGTCCGATTTTCAAGCGTTCGCAGCTATTCAAAATTCGGTTCAAGCTACGATGCAAACAATGATGAATTATGATAATGAAATCGGAACAAGTCAGAAAGTTCCCAAATTGCTAAAATTGGAAGATTATCATAGTTGGGTTAAACGGTTTGAAGCGTTTGTCGATACAAATGACATTGATATGTGGTTAGCATTCACTGAGCAATATGTTTACCCTAAAGATGAAACTGGTGAACCTATTCTTCAAAGAAAAATGTCTTCTGAACAAAAGAAAGCTTATCAAGCTGAGAAAAAGGCATATGGTACGTTAACGATGGCATTGCCTAAAGAGTTACTTCATCAATTTGCTGGTAACTACACATAAAAAAGTCTATGGGATGCATTGGAAAAACAATGTGAAGGCAATGATCAATACAAGAAAAGTCGACAAAAGGTTTTGAAGAAAAAGTTTGATAGTTTTAAACATTATCAAAATGAAACGATTCCCAATCTGATTGCAAGATTCGCTCATCTGATGAGTGAATTGCGTTTGGTGAATCTTACTAATGAAGAGGTTGATATGAAAGAAAAGATCTTGGAAGCATTGCCTGAAAAATGGGAGAATTATGTGATGATGATTACTCATGATAAAGATTTTTCAGGATTGTCTTTTAATGATTTGGTTCAAAGAATTCAGGCTCGGGATATGGAATTAATGGTGAATAAATCACTTCCTACACAAATTCAGAATCCTGCAGTGTATCATGGTGAAAATGATTCTACAATGAATGCTGGAAAATCTAATATTCTTAGTTCTGCACCTCCTACAGCTTTTCTGGCAGGTAAATCTGACACTCCAAGTTTTTCATCTGCTGGTTGTAATGTGTCAATTCCTAGTTCTTCGACTCAAAGTGCATTGTCTGTTCAAACTGTCGATGATTAACATGCGTTGATGTCTGCATTGGTATCTTCATACTTCGGTGTTATCACTGGTGCTGTGAGTAATGCTGAGTTAGCAAATGAAGATTACGATCAGATTGATTATGATCATATAGAAGAAATGGATCTAAATTGGCAATATGCTATGTTGGTTCGTCGAACAAGGAAGTTTTTCAATAGAACTGGTAAGGAGAGACTTAATCAGGAAGGAAAGATTGGATTGGACAAATCTAAGGTGAAATGTTATAAGTGTTCAGTTTATGGTCATTTTGCTCGAGAATGTCCAAGTTCTGCAGAAAGTAAATTGAAGACTGGTCAGCATGCACATTTAGTTTTTCATCCGTCCGATAAAGCTGAGAAGGTTGAGCAGAAATCTGCTACTCTTGCTCATGATTGGACTAATACATTTATGCATCCAGATGGTTTTTCTTGGAATGCAGATTCAGAAATTAAAAAGAATAATACTCCAATCTCAATTGCTTTAACCGTTCAACATGACGATGATGAAAGTTTGTTAACAGAATCTGATACTTCTTCAAGTATATCTTTGGTTCAAGAAGAATTACCTAAGTCTTCTGAGAATTCAAAGGATGATGAATTTAACTGTTATAAATATGAGAAGTTTCTCAAGAAGAGTGCAAGGTTTGAACAAGATTGTCAATTATCAACTGAAGAAATTGTGGTGTTAAAGAAAGAATTGGAGGATTTTCAAAAAGAAATATTATGAGTTGGTTCATATTCATGAAGATGTTTTGAAGGAAAAGGCTCAATTGGCTGAAGAGTGTGAGAAAGCCAAAGCTGAAGCGTTCGACGCAGCTCAAGATTTTGAAAATTTTCTTGAGAAGAGTTATCCGGTTCAGCAAAAATATGAAGAGGCTACTGCTCTTATTGCACAAACTGCTATTACAGTTGAGAAACTACAAAATAATATTTCTATGCTTCAAGATGAGAATGTTCTGTATCGGGACAAGAATGAAGTCTTAACTAAAGATGTTGAAATCTATAAACAAAAGAGAGAAAGTGTTCTTGAAGAACTATTTGCAGAATGTGAGATCAGAAAGTTACAGACGTATGAATATGATGATCTCAATGCAAAGTTCATCAAGTCACAACAAGACGTGTTTGACGGTCAACAGAAAATTAATGACTTGAAACTGGAGATTTTGGAATTGAAAAGACAAGTTAAGAATTGCAATTTGTCACCGACATTGCTTAATTTCTTATACAAGCAGGATCAGAGTTCAGAAAGTTCTAAGCAGAATGATGTTCACTCGGTTCCTCAACCAGTGGATTTAATTGAAGTTACTGATGCTCAGATTGATCCAAAAGATGACTTGCATGATTATTCCAAGTTTGTGACTCCATCCAAGAAGAACAAGTCCAAGTCTAAAAAGAAGAATAAACCTTTGGGTGACGCTCCAAAGTTTATTTCAAAGTCTGTTTTGCTGGAAAATGAGAAAGTGTTTGATAAGGTTGCTTCGAGTTCTTCATCCGCAACCGAAGAAGACAAAGTTTTGATTGAAAAGAACAAGCTGAGGGATATCAAAGCCAAATTCACTAGTGATGCTAAGTCAAGAGAAGCATCAGGTTCTTTTTCAAGTTCTTCAAAGGTTTCAGGTTCCAAGCACAAAGGTTTGGGTTTTGTTATGAAGGAAGTTCCAGCTGTTGCAAAGAAACCAGTGAAAGCTGACAAAGATGTTAAAGCTAAAGTTACAAAGAAATCACCATCTTCGAAGGAATTTTCTTATTATTCTGAAAGATCTTCATCTTCAAGGAGTCCATCTCCTAGGTATGACTCTTCTGATGGTTTCTTTGATAACTTTCATTCTGAACATTCCTCTGACTCTCAAAAATCAAAACAATTTTCAAACATTTTTAGAGAGCGACTTTGTTATGTATGTCGTCAACCGGGACATCTCGCTGCTGAGTGTCCGACGACTACATATATCCATAAAACTGCCAAATATGTGGATCACAAAGGTCAAATTTTTGATGAACCATGGTTCCCAAAGTTTAAGTCAACTCATAAATCGTCTTGGTCTAATTCAAGTACGTCGGTTGAATCTGATTCAGGTTCCGATCAAAAATTAAAACTTTTACAAATTTGGAAACCAAAAGCTGTTTCCAAGGCCCACAAGGACTTTGTGGAAGACACCGGGCGACCCGACGCTGTTGAATCGGGTCGATCCCAATGCGACTAATGTCTTATTTGGTGTCAAGCAGGTGTTTCAGGAAGACCTTTCGATGATTGAAAAATTGCTGATTGTGAAATATCTGTTTTAATTAACTTGAATTTCAAAATCAATTTTGTTTTTCAAAAGGCTAAACTGCTAGTATTCGTGTTGGTTGATCAATTTTTCTTGTTTTTCACTTCGTCTCATTCTGCGGGGGAGTTTGTTTTTGCAAAAATACAAAAATAGTGTTTTGTTTTTCAAATCGTAAAAATGAAAATCTATAAATAGAGTTGTCATTTTTAGGGGGAAAATTTGGAAAAGACAAAAAGATTGAAAAATACAAAAAGCCAAAAATATTGAAAAATGAGAAATTGTATCCGACATGATTGGGAAATGATGGTACATTGGCTGACAGTGTCTGACTCATGAATAAAGTAAATGAAAAGGCCATAAGACCATTTGATCGATGTGTAAGGTAGGCTCGGCAAATCAGAAAGTATACAAATGTGATATACACTAAATCTGATGCTTGACCTAGTGGATAACATCTTGATGCATATCTCATGATATATTAAGAAAAAGATATGTGAAAAATAAAATGAGAAGTCACTGTGTATACATGTGTTCATTTTGCAAAGATTTAAACTTGTTTGATTTTCTTTATTTTGTCAAACGATCGGACTTTCTCTGCGTGCCGAAAGACCGACCTGATCGTTGTTCGTTTGATGTTCTGCTTTATTTTCTTTGGTGTTTCGTATAACTCATCGGACTTTCTTTGCGTGTACGGGAGTACCGACCTGATTGTTGTTGAGTTATACAACTTCAACTTGTTTTATTTTCTTTTTTTGTTAAATCCGAGGCCTTATCTGCGTATCGAAAGATCGACCATAAGGTAGACGATTTAACGTTCTTATTTCTTTTTGCATGGAACACGGTTGACTATATCATGATTACAATCATTATGTGATTAACATCATAAATGAGATCACAAAATGTGATAAGCAATAGCATATCTGAGTATGTCTGATAGTGTGGGGTACACTGGTCAATGCAAGCTTAATCAATACCTTAACATATCCAGATGTTATGAATACGATTATGCCAAAGTTTAAAGTTGGACAAATTATATCTGCAATCGGCATGGCTTATGTGCTTCAATAATTGAAATTGAAATGTAGTTCAACATGTTATGGCCAATATGATCCCAGAGTTGTGATATTTCTCACAAAAGACAAAAATAGTGTTTCATTCAATATTGTTTTACTTTTCCTATCAGAAGAATACCAAAAAGATTTTAGGTGTGTTTTGATATAAAGTTTCTAAAAGCCAAAAAGATTTTGTTTCTGATGTGTTTTCGATTGATCAACACGAATTACGAAATCATTTTCAAAATCAAAAATATCTTGGAGTCTCGAAGAGACATTTTGCACCAAGATTATTTATGTTGGCAGGTTTCTAAGTGGGAGGAGAACATCACAACTTCAAGTCTTCTGAAGTTTGTTGATAAAGAGATTACACACGATGCAATATCAAGTATTCAAGATTGAACTCATCGTCAAGATCGAGGAAGAGTTGGTTTGAAGATACAAGATACAAGCTTGAATGGAGAAGGTGATACTGCACATGCCGAGGGGGAGTTTGTTGATACATGATCCTTGATCGTCATGTGAAGTATCGAATACAAGACGGATTACACAAGATTGCTGAGGTCCGAACTCCCGGCGAATCTGGAGTTCGGACAGCTCCGAGCTTAAGGCCGAACCTGAGAATCGGCCAGTCGGGTTTCAGCCTTATAAATAGGTTGTCTTGTCTTGTAGAGATAAACAGTCTATGCTTCCGTGTCATATATTCTCTGTGTACTCTGTGGTCTCAGTGGTTAATACAAAGCTCATTTGTATTTACTCTTTGTGTTTCATCTCGTTTATATTGATTTCATTACGACTAAGTAGAAGATCCATACGCTCACGCACTTTCAAATTTGCCTAGTTTTGCAATAAAAGCTCGAAGCAGAGTTTAGAAATGACCTGCACTTAAGCATGTCAGCTTCAGGAAGAAAAGAAAACAATGTGTAAATAACATAGAATCAAAAGTTGACGGTAAGCAAAATAATTTCTCATGTGACATCACTGTTTTGGTCAAAAACCAACAAAGTGATTTCGTATTCCAAACTTAGAATGTGAGGTAGTGTGCTTGTCAATATACTCGAAATGTAAAGTTGAACACAAGGATGTAAGGAGGGAAAAATCCAGGATCCTTCGAGTTGCCTCTAGGAATCCTAGCAAAAAAACTTTGGGAGCCGGCCTGAAGAGCCTGCTTCCTCACTATTTTATTGATACAAAATTGGAAATTACAAATGTTTTGGAGGTTTTTGATCGATCAATGCTAAGTGTTACAATGATTGAATGCTATCAGAGCTAAAGTGTATCGGTGTTGTGAATTCCTAAATCGATCAAGTCCTCGATTATATAAAGATTACAAGAATAACTAACTATCCGGGATTCCCGGGATCCTATCATCCAACTAACTTGACCGTTAGAGCCTCTTTCGTCCATTTGGTCCACGATCTTCTTTAGCTGGTGCTTGAATCTCGAAAGTAGTTGATGACTCAATGGTACCTGGGTCAAATAAACATGTGACAATTATAAGGGTTAGTCGAATAAAATACATCAGGATACCTGGACAAGTGGGATTCCCAAACTGTAGTAGGATTCATGAACTATCTGAGCTTTTTGGAGCATCCTGAAAATACACCCTCAACAATTGTCCCTTGAATTTCGACAGATGTGGATAAGTTTAACAGTTGTGAAAATTCAAAAAGATGCTTAAACCACGGCGTTATCAAGGTAAATATGGTTAGGATGGGACGTTTTTTACGGCTTCCAAGTGATGGGACCTTCATCATTACTTTTTCTTTAAATAGGAGATTCCAAATCATTTATCTCCATCTTCTTCCACAAACCCTCTCGAGCTTCTCCGATATTCCGGGTTAGTTTTTTTTCTCTATCCGATTTCCTTTCGATACTCGTTCATCCTCTTCGCTGAACTCTCCGACGATTGAGGATTTCTACGATCAAGGATATATCGTCCCCAGCGAGGAGGAAACCTGTTCGTTCGATGGTGGCGACATTCACGACCTGAGGAATTCTAGTATCTTTCCTCCGGGAACGGTTTTTCGTCCCTTCGATTCTCGGACCATATCCGACTTCACCTCCACCACCTGGGTGTGCTTCATGTACTATCCTTTTCTGCTTGGCATGACATTCCCTTTCCCGGAGCTTATTACTCAATTCTTCAAGACCACCCGACTCTCTTATGCCTAAACCATGCCTAAGGTTTGGAAAATCTTGTACTCTCTTGACCAATTGAACCAAACTCGGAATCAGGAAATGAGGATTCCTGAAATTTGTGAAGCCTACCAACTCCGAACCCATGGTTGCAGCCGGTTTGTTCTGAAGGCTCGCACCTCCACCTCTCAGCTGATTCCCCGAGCTTCCCACAATGATCATAACTAGAAGAAACGTTTCTTCTTTGTTAAGCGAAACTCGATTCCCGGGGGTACGGAGTTGCCGTTGAAGTGGGTTGATAAGGGTAGGATATTGATTTCTTTTTTGTCGCAAGATTCTGAATATGTGTTTAACTTTTTCATTGTTTTTTGCAACACCCAAATTCGAGAATCTCATCAAGGCATAGCCGGATCCTAGGAAGCTTGAAGCACTCTACCAGATTACTACCACTGAAAGAGCCGTGATCCTCGAAGCAACTGCCAGCAAACACATCTATTCGGCCGACCACATTCCTAAGATGTCTGGAAAGTTTTTTATAGGATCCTGAGCTGTACGCTTATTTGAGCATCCCAAATGCTGACAATCTGTTTTTCTTTGCAGCCCCCAAGTCCAGCTCTTCATTCTCCCTGAAGGATCTTGATAACCTTCTCCCAAGTCCCAATTCGACTTCACCTCCACCACTTGGGTGTGCTTTATGTACTATCCTTTTCTGCTTGGCATGACATTCCCTTTCTTGGAGCTTGTCACTCAATTCTTCAAGACTACTCGACTCTCCTTTGCCCAAACCATGCTTATGATTTAGAGAATCATGTACTCCTTTGATCAGTTGAACCAAACTCGGAACCTGGAAATTGGGATTCCTGAAATTTATGAAGCGTACCAACTCCGAACCCATGGTTGCAGCCGGTTTGTTCTGAAAGCTCGCACCTCCACCTCTCAGCTGATTCCCTGAGCTTCCCATAATGATCATGACTAGAAGAAACATTTCTTCTTTGTTAAGCGAGACTCGATTCCTGGGGGTACGAAGTTTCCGTTGAAGTGGATTGATAAGGGTAGGATATTGACTTCTTTTTCGTCACAAGATTCTGAATATATGTTTAACTTTTTATTGTTTTTTGCAGCACCCAAATTCGAGAATCTCATCAAGGCATAGCCGGATCACAGGAAGCTTGAAGCACTCTACCAGATTCCTGCCACTGAAAGAGCCCTGATCCTTGAAGCAACTGCCAGCGAACACAACTACTCAGCCAATCACATTCCCGAGATGTCTGGTAAGTTTTTTTATAGGATCCTGAGTTGTACGCTTATTCGAGCAACCTGAATGTTAACATTCTGTTTTTCTTTGTAGCCCCCAAATCCAGCTCTTCATTCTCCCGGAAGGATCTTGATAACCTTCTCAAAGTCAAGAAGGAACAGTTGGAGAAGCTTACCACCTCCAAGCCACCTGTCAGCTGGCCCAAGGCCTCGGCTTCCAAGAAGCGAAAGATTGTTGAGGCCCCCGTGTACCTGGAAACTTTTGAGGATCGCACTCCCTCTAAGGTCAGCAACAAGGTTCTCTTGATGCAGACCATGGTCAACCTGGTAAGAAGCTTTAACAAACATGTATATTAGTTTCATACCTGTTGCAGTTGCTGATCAGGATTCTTGTTTCCTTATGTAGGGCATCGAGAAGCTAAGCACCCAAGCCATGGACATAGAGAAGAAGTTGGCTGAGGCTGAGGAGAAGATCCGGGCCCAAGCTGACATCGCTAAGGGTAAGACCCTGTTCTATGAGCATAAGCTCACTGAGCAGCGTCTGACCTTGGAAGCCAAGATGGCCGCTGATGCTGAAATAAGCCAACTTTCGGCTGCCCGGAGCGTCCTGGAATACAAAATCCAAATGGCGGGTGAGGCTGAAGTGGTTGGTTTCAAAGTGCCTGGCTGGGATGTTACGAGCTAGAAGCTGGTTCTGGAATCGTTGGGAGGAGGTGATGGAGATGTGGCTGGAGCAGGGAAAGATGGGAATGATGGTGGCTCCTCGAAGACGGTTCCAGAATCCCCGGTGGCAATGACTAGGGCTTATGTGCTGGAGCTGGGCGAGGGGAAGAACCCTGAGGAGGTGGAGAAGCTGGTGGAAGAAGGGAAGGCAATGGGCGATGAAGATAATGCAACGGTCTGAGCCCATTTTTTAGGTTTTAATGTTTGGTGGTTTTTTGTGAAACAGTTTATGGTTCCTGTAAGAGACGAGTAACAAACAACAAACAATGGTAGGGATCCTGGTGGAGGGATCTTGTATTTTACAAGACGAAACCAGGATTCCTAAGAACTTTTGACCTCTGAGCTTTCCAAGCGGAGGGATCCTGAGGATTTCAGGACGAAACTTGGGGAGCTCAAAACCCGTTTGCGTATGTTAATAATATGATTATCTTTTGACTTCCCATGTTGTTGTTTAAAATTTTGTATATAAGACTCGCTATCAAACTTTGTTAAACCATTTAAGACTTAATAATCGGACAGGTCAAAGTTTAAGTGATAAAAATATATATCACGTGTACTTTAAGTTTTACCTTAGTCGGCTTCTCAATCCAAGTTGCTGTTTCTTACCTTATCTCATTCAGGATCCTGAGAGGAATCCTGAAAGACAAATTTGCCAGTTTATCTTAATATCCAGCCTTAGGAATCTGAAAAGAGTTTAATAAGGTTCCTGGCCAGGGGCCAAAGGAAGTGTTTTCTGAAAATAAGATAGCAAATTTAGAAATAAGCTGGGGATAAACCCGGGATTCTTGGGACCAAGACAAATCTGGGGACAAGCCCGTTTTTTCGTGGGACTAAGCCAAAACTGGGGTCAAGCCCTTATATACTTGAGACTAAGCCAAAACTAGGGTCAAGCCCTTACGTAAGTGACATGAAAATTCCATAACCTTAGTTAACACGTATGTGTTAAAAACCTTGAGAATCCGCCCAACAGCCTACAATGACAAGATTGTCAGCCACCCATGGGATGGACTGGTCTGGCCATCTTGAGCATACTGGTGGACAACATGTGCTCTTGGCGAGGGTCGTGTGCTACTGGCGATTACCTAACTTAGGAGAGGAGTCAGCCTCTCAAACCTTGGAAGGTATGCAGGATACCTTAAACGTAGGAGAGGTGGCCAACCTCTAACTGGGGATGTACCCAAAATATTCAGGATTCTCAAATTCTACAAAACACTCAACACTTGGTGAGGGGTGGGTGTTAGCTTAGCTAACACCACTCCGTAAGCTAACACCACTCCAAATGCTTAAGTCAGTATCATGTGATAAAAATATAATTGAAATTAGATTAGTACACGTACCTTACAGCATTTGGGCAGAGAGGATCCTTGGGATTCCAATGGGATTCTCACATAAAGTAGGCTTTGAGATGGATGGCATTCCAGGCTCTTGGTAGGGGTTCTCCTTCCATGTTTACCAAACGATATGCCTCTTTTCCTTCTTCATAATCTATCAAATATGGACCTTCCCACTTGGGTGCCAATTTTCCATCGGTTGGGTTGGTCGTATTTTGAAATGCTTTTCTCAGTACTAAGTCTCCCACTTAAAATCTTCTTTACATGGTGTTCTTGTTATAAAACGTTGCCACCCTTTGTTGATAGGATGCCATCCGGATTCTGGCCATATCTCTGAGCTCCTCAACTGTTTCGAGATCCTAAAGCAGATTCTGGCTGTTGGTTTCAGGATCCTGGAAGTGGGTAACACCATTTCTGTGGGAATCATTGCCTCAGCTCCAAACACTAATAAGAACGGGGTTTGACCTGTTGCATTCTTGGGTGTTGTCCCATCTGCCCAAAAAACAAACGTAGCTCTTCAGCCCACTTGCCTTTCTTGGAGCCCAACTTCTACTTGAGATTGTTGATGATGATCTTATTGCTGGATTCCGCCTGTCCATTGGCTTGAGGATGGACGGGTGTTGATGTAATCATATTTATGCCCCAGCTTGCACAAAAATTTGTTGTTCTATTGCCGATGAACTGAGAACCTTTGTCACATATGATTTCTGCCGGAATCCTAAACCTGGTAAGGATATTTCTCTTGATGAAGGATATCCACTTCTTTCTCTCTCACTTGCAAATAGGCTTCTGCTTTGATCCACTTGGAGAAATAGTTTGTCATTGCAAGCATAAATACTTTTCCTCCAGGACCTTGGGCAACTTACCTACAATATCCATGCCCTACTTCATGAACGGCCATGAGGATACTATAGGATGCAAATGCTCAGCTAGTTGATGCAGACTATTGTCGTGCCTTTGGCAGGCATCGCATTTTCGTGAGAAGCTCATGGCATCCTTCTACATGGTAGGCCATTAATAGCTGAATCTGAGAATCTCGGAGAAGAGTGCTCTGCCCCCAGTTTGGTTTCTAGAATCTCCACTGTGGATGTCTTCAAGCACCTCAAGGGCTTCTGATTTCTCTAGGCACCTCAAATAGACACCTGCAAGAGATTTTCTATATAATATGTTATCTTAGATGAAATAAGGTGTTACCATGGCGCGAAAAGCCCTAGGATTTTCACCCTTAGGAATCTCTCTGTCTTTAAGATATTTTATGATTGGATGGGTCCAGGATTCCTGGGTATCCTCGGGATTCCCAACATCTGCTTCTTCATCTTCATTAACCGCGTGAGCTTCCTGTTGGGCTATTGCCGGTGTCAGGATATGAGTTATAGGAATCCTAATATCCTCAGGGATCCTGAGCAATGAAGCCAAGTTTGCCAAAGCGTCGGATTCAGAGTTGTCTTCTCTTGGGACCTGTGAAACGTTAAAACTTTCGAAAAGCAAAGATTATTTTTTAACGATATCAAGATATTTGATTAAATCCTCCCCTCTCACTGTATAAGAGCCATTTAAGTAGTTAGTCAAAAGAAGAGAATCAACAAATACTTGAATACACCGGATGCCCATATCTCTAGCCAATTGCAACCAGCAATCAAAGCTTCATATTCAGCTTCGTTGTTGGTAGCCTGGAATTCACAAGATATGGATCGTGGTATTATGTCCCCTTGTTGCGATTTTAGCAGGATGCCCATCCCTGTTCCTCCAACATTTGAGGATCCAGTCTTCTTCGAGCTTCTCAAGCTACTGGACTTCCTTATCAACTTCTAGTTCTATGTCACTGCTGAAATCAGCCACAAAGTCAACCAAGGCTTGGGATTTGATTGCTGTCCTTGGCTCATACTTGATATCGTAGGCACTCAACTTGACTGCCCATTTAGCCATCCTACCTGACATATTTGGCTTCCTAAGAACTGCTTTAATAGGATAGTTAGATCTCACAATTGTAGTATGAGTTTCAAAATAATGTCTAAGTTTAGTGGAAACCATTATAAGAGCTAGAATTAATTTTTCAAGGTGAGAATACATGGACTCTGCGTCTAGCAGATTTTTACTTACATAATATACCGGATGTTGCTGACCTTGGTGGTCTTTCACCAAGACTGCGCTAACTGAGCTTCCGGAAACAGCTAGATATAAATATAGCGTTCCCCACCTTCTGGTTTCATTAGCAACGGGGCTACTGACAGGTAATCTTTTAGGCATCTCAGGGATTCTTCGTGCTTCTCAGTTCATTCAAACCTCTTGTTTTTCCTCAGGATATTGTAGAAATCCGTGCTTTTTTTTTGAGGATCTTGAGATGAACCTGTTGAGTGCTGCGATTCTTCCTGTCAACCTTTGCACCTCTTTTACATTTGATGATGACTTCAAATTTAAGATTGCTTTGATCTGCTTGGGGCTTGGTTCGATTCCTCTTTCGGTAACCATGTAGCCTAAAAACTTTCCGGCTGGCACCCCAAAGTGGCACTTGGAGGAATTGAGCTTCATGTTATATTGGTAAAGGATGTCAAAGGCAGTTTGGAGATCCTTGACGTGATCTTATGCCTTTTTGGATTTCACCACCATATCATCTATGTAGACTTCCGTCGTGTCCCCTAGTTGCTCTTTAAACATCATATTGACGAGCCTTTGGTAGGTGGCACCTGCTTTTCTTAAACCAAAAGGCATAGCAATATAACAATATATACCTGTCGGATTCATAAAAGCTATATGCTCCTGGTCACATGGTTCCATCTAAATTTGTTAAAAACCTGCTAAGGCATCCATGAAGGTGCGCATCTCATGACCCGCCGTGGCATCCACCATTGCATCAATATGGGGAAGTGGAAAAGGATCCTTAGGATAGACCTTATTCAAATCCGTGTAATCAACATAAACTCACCACTTTCGATTCTTCTTCTGGACCACCACCACATTTGCTAGCCACTTAGGATATTTGACTTCTCTGATCATCTTGGTTTTGAGAAGCTTGTCAACTTCCTCCTGTATGATTGCATTCTTCTCGGGAGCGAACTTTCTCCTCTTTTGCTGTATAGGCCTGAAAGAATGATCTTAACCAAGTTTATTAGTAATAACATGTTTAGGGATACCTGTCATGCCCTCATGCTTCTAGGAGAAAGTTAAGGTTCTGGCCTTCAGAAGCTAAACTAGTTCTTGTTCAACATCTGCTGGAATGCCTGTACCTACGAGAACCTTGATTTCAGGATTCCCAGGATCTAGATGGACTTCTTTGACAATCCTTACAACTCCCCCAGGTGTGGGAAGCTTGATGCATTGATCATAAGTTGAAGGGACCGCTTTCATTTCGTGTATCCATGGCCTGCCAAGAATTATATTGCAACAAGAGAGAGAATCTATAACACAAATTTTTTTAGTAGAGTTTACCCCCTCTATATATACTGGTAACCTGATATCCCCAACGGTGCTTTTAGTTTCACCACTGAAGCCAACCAAGACTGAGGATTTGGCAACTATTTCAGTTTCCGGAATCCCCATCTTTTTGAGCACATCAAGACAGATTATGTTTACTGAGCTTCCTTTATCAATCAGGATCCTGCGGACAAAATGGTTAGCAATATATAAAGTGACCACAATACTATCATGGTGGGGATCCTGGACATGAGAACGGTCGCTCTCATTAAAGGATATCAGTTTGTCTTGAGTTAGGGTGGATGTC
>JBCNJP010000006.1:14958895-14980770 GCA_039602395.1 Deinandra increscens subsp. villosa | reverse complement strand
GCACTTGGTGCCAAGGGTACCTTCTAAGGTGAGGACATTGGAGTATTTCAACACCGTGTCATCACTTCGACCATTTAGGATTACTATCGCTTTAGACGTATATGTTCATGGTGTTGGAGTATCTCAATACCGCGCCACGGATGTATATTGCTAAAGTGGGCATGGATTAGGCTAAACGTATCGCAAAATACAATTGTATGTATATAGCGGCCTCATACCAAGAGTTGTGACTTGAGTCTCACAATTGACAAACGTTGTCAGTTTGTTTACACAGCTTTGCTCCTGAGGCTCATTTGGCGGTCTCAAGTAATGTCGCCTAAACGAATTCTCGATTTCTTAAAATAAACTTTACCAACTTATTATAATGAAATATAAAACATCGAAAATACTGATTAAATCTACTTTGCTTATTTCAGAAGGCTAAAGAAAACTCACCTCCATTAAGTTCAATGGTACAACTCGACCCCTTTACTAAGACTGACTTTCTCGCATGGCAGACTACCCTGAGGAACCTTTTAAGGCTCTTCGGGAAACTCTATGTCATTGACCGACCTATCGCGAGTATTCCATCTTACTTGTTAAATGAGAACTCGCGATCTGAGCTCCAAAAGCACACTGACGATGACGTCACTGACCTGATCTTATCTAGCATGACTGAGGATTATCGGTACAACTTCATGGGGATGTCTGCTTATGACATCATGCGTAAACTCAAGGATTTATTTGAGTTAGGTCAGAGGACTGAGCGAGCCGATGCACTTTCACAATTTGTGAACTGCTCTATGGCTAACGACTCCTCTCCATACGATCATGTCATGCTGATGAAAGCGTATCGCGACTGTTAGAGCATATACCTATGCTATGAAGTGTCTCGTGTATTGTATCTATGTGAGCGTGTCTTAATATGAGGTTTAGTGACAATATCATTAGCACCGGACCAAATAGTCCGCCGGACCAAATGGTACACAGCCTATTCAGTCACTAACTATAAATAGGTTCGTGTTAGAATGTGCAGGTTAACCTTTTGAGAACTTCTGTCATTCTACACCTTCCTGTGTGTGTTTCTAGAAAGAGAAACTAGAGAGAACTTCTTTGTATCTTCAAGTGATCAATAAGAATTCTCTTATTTACATCTGTTGTTACTATAAATGATTGATACACGCAGTAGTAAGATCGTATCTCGGTTTTACAAGTGGTATCAGAGCATTTGGTTGCTCTACTTCTGTGTTTTTTATCAATTTTCGGATTTTTAGAGAGAGAAAGTTTGGGTTTCTTATGTTTTTATCAAATTCTTCCAATTTCGAGTGTTTCCGAGGTGAAAAATGATTTCTAAGTGTTCCTGGAGTGATTTCGCACCTTACTGAATCAATTTCCAGCTCCAAAAGTCAAAATCCGCGAAGATTAGTCGAAATCAGCTTCGAAAGCTTCTGGTCCGCTCGAAGAAATTCTGGTCCGCTGGTGGTCCGTTGTTGGTCTGCTGCTGGTCCGCTAGGCAATCTTCAAGTTGGTCCGTGGCAGTTATTTTTTGGTCCGCCGTACCAAATCTGGTCTGCTGAGAAAATCTTGTCCGCTGAGAAAATTTGGTCCGGAACTGGTCCGTTGAGTACAAATTTGGTCCGCTGAAATCTGGTCCTCTGAATTCTGGTCCGCTGGCAGTTTCTTCAAAGGGTCATAACTTTTGCATTGCAAATCGCTACGAGAGCCATAAGTACTCAAATCGATCGTCTCGACAAGCTCTACGTTGTTCGTTCAAAGTTGATTTTCAAAATCAAATTCTAACATCTTCGTTTTCGAGTTTGAAGTTTTGACGTTCGATTTCACCGATTTCAAAATGAAAGAAATTGATGCATTCGTTGCAGGACATCGTCAGACTGTGCCAAAATTGATGAAGTTTGAGGATTATCCAAATTGGGTAACAAAATTTAAAACATATCTTGATACCGTGGATAAAGATTTGTGGATTCCGATCAATAAGCTATATGTCTATCCAACTGATTTTCATGGAGATCCTATATGGAGAATGGATCTTTCAAATGCATAAATGAAGCAATATGAAAATGAAAAGAAGGCATATGCATTTATCAAGTTGGAATTATCAACAGAGTTGTTTGAATATTTTAAGGATTGTCGAAATCGAAAGTATTGTGGGATAATCTGAAAATAATATGTGAATATCACAATATGCAACTTTATCGGAATTCAAGGTCAAACAAGAGTTCTAACAATGAGATTGAGGAGTTAGAAAAGACGTTGAAAAAGTTGACCGAAGAAAATAGTATTCTGATAAAAGAATTGGAGAAATGTCAGAAGAATGCTAACGAAATATCTGATTCTGTCTTTATGACAAGCAAAACTGAAAGTTTGATGTCCAAATTCTCTCATCTGATTGGTAAATTTGAAGTGGTTTCACAGAAGAATAAGAAGATTCAAAATTTGCTTACAGATGATCATTGGTTGAATGATGAAACACATAAGAAAGAAGACGAAATTTCTTCAAGATGTAAGAGGTGTATTAAATTATCGAAAGAAATTGAAGAATTGAAAAGTGACACTGCAGAATCTGAAAAGATCAAGATTGAAAAATTAATTGAAGAAAAGACTGAGTTAGTCAAGGAAGTTGAAAAATGGAAGGCTGAAGCTGAGGATGCAGCCAATGATTTCAATAATTTGTTTGACAAGTCCAAGGTTAAGCTTGATATGCTTAACAAAACTTCTGGTGAACAAGCTGCCCAGATTAAGTCTTATCAGATTGATGTGGAGAAGTTGCTTGATGAAAAGAGGGAGTTAGTAAGAGTGAATAAATTGCAAAATGCAAATTTGGATATTCAGAAAAGAAATTAAGATAAATTGAAGAAAGAGTTGTTTGCTGAACTTGATAATATGAGATTGCAAAAATATGAAACTCACAAAGTTGCTAAAAATTGATTGCAACAGAGAAAGAATTGGCTGAAGCTCAACAAAAGATTTCCAATTTGAAGATTCAAGTAATTGATGCAAATCGTGTGTTGAACAATGTCACCAATTCCCAATCTTTTACAAGTTTCTTGGCTAAAGATGAAAATTTTGAAAAAATGTTTAGCAAAACAGTTTCACCACCAGGAAGTCTAAAAGAAGGAGTTCATGAGCTGAAGGAAAATGTTGAAGCTGGTGATTATTCTAAATTTGTTAATAATAAATCAAATGAAGAAAAGGTTGTGAAGTCACAGAAAGAACAAAAAGCTGAAAGTTTTATGTTTGATTCTTCCGCTAGTAAAGAACAGAAATCAGCTAGTTCAACCGAGAAGATTAGTTCCTCTAATGATATTGATGAGACTATCTTCTATCAACAAAAGAATGTTGGTCAAGTTAAAGCTGACTTTTCTCGTCTCGCGATGAATGGACATAACGTATCTGGTTCTGGAGAGAAGATTCCAGGGAAACATGTTGGTTTGGGTTTCAAGTTCAAAAATGTTAACGCTGTTGGAGCTCAAGACTCAAAACAACAAAATTTAAAGAACGTTAATTTGAAACAAGTCAAGAAGGATGTGTTTAATGCTAAAAAGGTTCAACCCGAGAGGTTTTACAAGCTCAAGGGTTCGGAACAAATATTTTCTGACAAACAATTTCCACTTCATTGCGTGGATGCTCAGAAAATATTAGAAGTTTTTGTGACGAATGCTGATCCCCAAAACAAAAAGCAGCAATTTGTCAAATTTTCTTCTGGAGGATCCAATTCAAATTCACAAAGCCCAACATCAAAATGGGTTCATGATCATCTATTTCAGGTATATGGTACATTTTATGATCATTTTGATGATGCTTTTTTTGTGAAACTATGCAGGTTCCCAAGAGGAGAAATATCAACAACCGCTTGTGTTATAACTGTCGACAAAAAGGACATATGGCACAAGTGTGTCCGGTTTCTGCGGCTTCTACACAAAAAGGAGGAAAGGTTCCATATGTTGGTAAATCTGCCAAATACAAGTTTGTTGATGAATATGGCAGAGTGTTTGATGAATCTCCACCGACATTTTTCAAACGTCCAAGAAAATTTTTGCCAAAATTTCAAAATGATTCATATGTCGGATGTTCGTCACAGTCAACTGTGACTGGTTCATCAGATACCGATTTACCAAAACAACAAATTTGGAAACCTTAAGTGGTTTCAAAAGGAAACCAGGACACTGGTCGACCAGAAGAAATTCGCTTCGGGTCATTTGTAAACTGACGTGTTTGACCAGTGTGCAGTTACTTCTAGAAGACCTATCGGTGATTGAAAAGTTGCTGATGGAGGAGTATTCTGCTGATTTAACTTAAATTACATGCAATTTCACATTTCAAAACTGAAATTTTTCTGAAACCTAAAACTGCAAGGTATTCATGTCGAAAGGTCAATTTTCTTTCTTTTTACATTCCGTATGTAGTTTAGGGGGAGAAAATTGAAAAATCAAAAATAGCGTCTTTGTGTTTTTGTTTGTGTTAAAATGTAAATCCAAAATAGAGTTTTCATTTTAAGGGGGAGAAAAATGGAAAAATACAAAAACATTGAAAAAGGGAAAATTCAAAAACATTGAAAAATAAAAAATTGTATCCGACATAATTGGGAAATGATGGTACATTGGCTTACGTGTCTGACTTATGGATAAGATAGATTAAAAAGCCATAAGATCATTGTTCGATGTACTTGGTAGGCTCGGTATTAAATCAGAAAGTATTCATATGTGATAAACAAATTAAATACTAATGCTTGACCTAGTGGACAACATCTTGGTGCATATCTCATGATATATCAAGAAAAAGATATGTGAAAAAGAAAATGAGAAGTCACTGTGTATACATGTGTTCATTTTGCAAAGATTTAAACTTGTTTGATTTTCTTTATTTTGTCAAACGATCGGACTTTCTCTGCGTATCCACAGGACCGACCTGATTGTTGTTCATTTGATGTTCTGCTTTATTTTCTTTGGTGTTTCGTATAACTCATCGGACTTTCTCTGCGTGTACGGAAGTACCGAACTGATTGTGTTGAGTTATACAATTTCAACTTGTTTTATTTTCTTATTTTGTTAAATCCAAGGCCTTATCTGTGTATCGAAAGATCGACCTTAAGGTAGACGATTTAACGTTCTTATTTCTTTTTGCATGGAACACAGTTGACTAAATCATGAGTACAATCATTATGTGATTAAATCACAAATGAAATCACAAAGTGAAATATAAAAGAAAATACATATCTGAGTATGTCTGATAGTGTGGGGTACACTGGTCAAACCAAACATAATCAATACAATAACATATCCATACGTTATGAGTATGATTGTGCCTGAGTTTAAGATGGACAAATTATACCAGTAATCGACATGACTTATGTGCTGAATTTATTGAAATTAAAGTGTTGTTCAGCATGGTATGTTCAATATGATCCCAAGTTGTGATCTTTCTCGCAAAAGACAAAAATAGTGTCTGATTCTGTATTGCATTTTATGTTTCATGTCTGAAAATTACAAAAAGATTTTAGATGTGTTTTGATATAAATTCTCAAAAAGCCAAAAAGATTTTATTTCTTATTTTTTTCGACCGATCAACATGTGATATGAAATCAAATTTCAAATCTATATCATGGATTCTCGAAGAGAAGTTTTGCGCCTAGATTAAATTAATTTTCAAAAGAACAGGAAACCGCGTTTCTGTCTTCTGAAATTGCAGGTTATATGTGTCAAGACTCAAGCATGGTGAAAGGGGTAGTTTGTTATATCTTTCACAAGTGGATCTTGAAGATCAAAGATGATTCAAGAGTGATCCAGCCATGCAAGTTCTATTTTGGACAAGATTCAAGTCGAAGATCGGATGCAGCAATGTTGAAGATTGAAGACTGAAGTTTTGTTAGAAAATAGATACACTACACGTTAAGGGGGAGTTTGTTAGAGCATATACATATGCTATGAAGTGTCTCGTGTATTGTATCTATGTGAGCGTGTCTTAATATGAGGTTTAGTGACAATATCATTGGCACCGGACCAAATGGTCCGCCGGACCAAATGGTACGCCTGTACCATTTGGTACGCAGCCTATTCAGTCACTAACTATAAATAGGTTCGTGTTAGAATGTGCAGGTTAACCAGTTGAGAACTTTTGTCATTCTACACCTTCCTGTGATTGATTGATACACGCAGTAGTAAGATCATATCTCGGTTTTACAGCGACAGGCTGATCGACCTTGGCTACTCCATCTCTGACGGGATGGCTCTTGATGTAGTACTCAGATCTTTGCCTGAACATTATCGTATTCTTGCGATTAATTGTTCGGCTCAGTCGATCGAGGAGGTTATTCCATTGATACCCAACGTGAAGATCAGGACCACGCCGGACGTGCTCAGAGTTGCTAATACAAAGATCTCCAAAGCCAAGAAGGTTAAAGAAGGCAAAGGCAAGAAACCACAGGTGCAGCCTCCCGAGGAGCGCCTGTGCTATGAGTGCAACAAAATGGGACACTGGCGTCGCAACTGTCCCGTTTATCTTGCAAAGCTAAAGATGACCAAGAACCCTAATAAGGGTTGCTCATCAGGTATGTCAATAAATGTTACTGAACTTTTCACTGTTTCCTCCAATTCATGGGTATTTGATACTATATGTGGTTATCACATCGTTAATGTTTTGCAAGAACCTGAGAAGTGGAAGAAGACAGAACAATGTTGCATGGACCTCATCGTTGGAGACGGTAAAAGGTCCCAGTACTTGCTACCGACACATATTCTTTTTCATGCTCTTCTGGCCTTGTAGTTACTTTAGTTAACTATTTATATGCACCTGGTTTGTCCAAAAACATTATTTCTGTCTCTTCATTGTTTGAACAAGGATTTCGGTATAAATTTAATGGAAATGTGATTTATGCTTACCTTAATGATATCTTTTATTTCGAGGTTGAACCTCGACATGGTATATATGAGATAGATGTTCAAACAAACGATCAGCTCTATCATGTTTCCAAAAGAAGCAAAGCTGATAGTAACGAATCCTCGTTATGGCACCATAGGCTTGGTTACATAAGAAAGACCCGCATTAAGAAGTTGCAATCTGCTGGGATTCTTGAATCCCAAGATGCAGATTCCTTCGATGAGTGCGAGTCATGCTTATCTGATAAATTAACCAAGTCACCCTTCACCCATACACACCGACGTGTGTGGATCCTTTCGAACTGAAACGAGAAATCGTGAACGGTACTTCGTGACTTTCATCAATGACTACAGCAAATATGCCTATGTCTATCTGATGAAATACAAACATGAAACTTTTGAAAAGTTCAAAGAGTTTCAACACGAAGTACAAAATCAGCTGAGTCGAACTATCAAAATACTTCGATCTGATAGATGTGGTGAATACCTAAGCGCTGAATTCCTGAATCATCTGAAGGAATGTAGAATCGTTTCACAACCTACTCCTCCTGGCACACCCCAGTTAAATGGGGTAAGTGAAAGAAGGAATCGAACTCTGCTTAACATGGTTAGATCGATGATGTGCAGGACTACGTTGCCAAATTCCTTTTGAGGATATGCCATCTTGACCGCTGCTCGCCTAATAAATCTGGCACCGACCGAGAAAGTAGAGAATACCCCATATGAGATATGGCATGGTTCTCTTCCTAAACTATCATACCTCAGGGTATGGGGATGTGATACTTATGTCACCAGCGAATCTGACAACAAGCTCGATCCCCGAGGCGAAAGGGTAACTTACGTTGGATACTTTTGTAATACCGGTTATTACTTTTACCATCCTGATGCAAACACTGTTTCCATCAAAAGGAAAGGTAAATTCCTTGAGAAAGAGTTCCTTTCTCGAGGAACAAATAGTGATCCAGTGGATCTTGAAGAAGTTCGAGATACACCTAACCCTGATACGGTCGCTGCGTCTGACTAACAAATTGTTGTCGCACCATCAGACCCAAGCACAAGCACAAGCGTTCGTAGGAGCGAAAGGACACGAAGAGAGACTGATAGATACCTTGGCTATCATGTGGCCTTTGACGTTCTGTTAATAGTCGATTCTAATGATGAGCCTACTAACTACAAAGCTGCTATGTCAGATCCGGAATCTGATAAATGGCTTGAAGCCATGAACGCGGAGATGCAGTCCATGCATGACAATCATGTCTGGGACTTGATTGAGCTACCCCCGGTACACGGGCAGTAGGGAGCAAGTGGATCTTTAAAAGAAAAACTGACATGCATGGAAATGTGCAAACCTACAAGGCACGGCTTGTAGCGAAAGGTTTCACTCAAACCCAAGGGATTGAATATGATGAGACCTTTTCGCCCGTGACCATGATCAAATTATCAGGATTCTCCTTGCCATAGCCGCATACCATGATTATGAAATATGGCAAATGGACGTTAAAACCGCTTTCCTGAACAGACAACTCGAAGAGGATGTCTACATGGTTTAGCCTGATGGTTTTGTCGATCCAGAGAATCCAAACAAGGTTTGCAAGCTAAGCAAGTACATTTATGGAAGATCTTGGAGAAGCCGCTTACATTCTGGGAATTAAAATTCACAGAGGTCGATCTAAGCGCCTTTTGGGTCTCAGCCAAAGCACATACATTGATAAGATCATAGCTCGGTTCAACATGAGCAACTCCAAGAAAGGAGTCGTTCCCATGACTAAGAGAACTATCTTGGAAAAATCTCAAGCACCTAAAACGGAGCGAGAGATAAGCCAAATGGCGTCGATCCCATTTGCCTCTGTTATTAGATCTATCATGTATGCCATGCTCTACACACGACCGGATGTCTCGTATGCACTGAGCGTGACAAGTCGGTACTAGCTGACGCCAGGACTAGCTCACTGGACGGCTGTAAAGAACATACTGAAATACTTGAGAAACACCACTGATATGTTTCTCGTATACGGAGGTGTTGATGAAGAGCTCACTGTAAGGTGTTACACTGATGCTAGTTTTCAGACTGACCGAGATAACTCTCACTCACAATCGGGATTCGTATTCACTCTTAACGGAGGGGCTGTTTCCTGGAGAAGCTCAAAACAGCCAGTAGTAGCTGATTCTACTACTGAATCCGAATACATAGCCGCCTCAAAAGCTGCTAAGGAAGCCGTGTGGATGAAGAAGTTCATATCCGATCTCGATGCCATGCCAAGCATAAGGCAGCCCATCGAGATGCTGTGCGATAACACAGGCGCTATAGCTCAATCCAAAGAGCGAGGGTCTCATAAGAAGGCCAAGCACATCCTGAGGAAGTTCCACTACATAAGAGAAGTAGTCGACAGAATTGAAATCAAAATAAGCAAAGTACACACAGGTCAAAACTTAGTTGATCCCTTCACTAAGCCTATGACTCAGGAGACTCATGTACGCCACAGAGAAGCGATAGGGCTTAGATTAGCTAAAGACATGTTATGATTCAGTATTTCGATGTATGAACACCAGCAGTTATCTATCTTATTCTTATTCCATCTGTTTATGCAATAATGAATTACATAACTGTGTTCAATATTTATACGTTTAATCCTTGGACAATAAGTTCTTGTCCTAAATGTCCGTAGTCGATTAGTTAGTGGGAGCTATACTAAAGTAAGACTATTGTGACTGCTTGAACCTTAAAGCCGTTTAACGTTCAAACTCACGGACCTCATTGGTGAATGATGTTGGACGTAACTCACATCATGCAATGCAAACATGGAAGTCTTTCTTGCTTGATTAATGCATGCTCTAATGTATCCTTAGACCATAGACGCATATTCGAACTCCCTTCTACTAAAGAACATTCTTTAATTGTAGCCTAACGTTGTCGCGTAACTGCCAACCATAACGGTTACTTTTGGGAATGGCTCTGAGGTTTAGTGGGAGCTGTATGCCTCAACAAGGGATTCTGTACTCTTGCTTCGGCAACGGTTAGACATAAAGGCACCCTCATTGGTTCCAAGTGATAAGTGTGAGGCCTCACCCAAACTTACTGTGTGTTTGTTGGATCACTTCGAATTGTATCGAGAATAAAAATCGACAAATCATAAATGAGAGTCCATGTCTCATGATTCATCAATGTCTTATACAGAAGGGAACATATGACAATGAATGCACAAGTCATGAGTCTGCTTGATTGTTAATCAGATATACTTTGGCTGATGACTTAAAGTGTCAATATTAGTTGGTGTAGCCATGCATAGCTAGAGTGCCTCTGACTGCGCTCGGTAAACTGTCGCGTTCAGTCCAAGTGGGAGACTATTGGAAACAGGGTGTCCTGACCCGACGAATTAACGAACCCGGCCGATATTGACCCGTAAGAGTTACACCCGACTATAAAATTTAATTAATTGTTAATTAGTATTAAAACGAACTAAGTGGTTAATTAAATGAATACTTGATTATTTATTTAATTAAAACGACAAAACTATTTCGGTAAAACTACTCGTAAAATAAATAAACGGACTGATCGGTTGTTACTGGATTTAACAGACGGATCAGTATGGTGGATTAGTAGAAATCGCGACCGGGCCCAGTCCATCAGTGCCCCGGTCCGTGATTTTTTATTAAATAAGGGGGAGAGAGGTTAATTGCAACACAAGTCACAAAACCCTAATCACAACTCTCTCTCTCTCTCCCTCCCTGCGTCGACCCCTAGACCGGCGCCCCCTTAGCCGCCGCCACCACCGTGGTCCCTCGCTGTTCTGATGGATCCCCATTTAGCCAGTATTTGCTCACGACTCGATAAGGAAGCCGCAACCGCCCGAACCGAAGCCGCAGCCGCGGCCCAAGCTGCCGTCGTCGCCTCCTCCGTCGCACCACCACACGACCGCTGGCCGGTGGTCCTTGCGCTGCCGGCGCAGCCGAGGCCACCACGCCCGATCCCCTCGTCGTAGCCCGCGCCACTTTACCCGTCGGCCACCACCACCGCGTCACTGCCAGTCGCCGTGATGAGATTTTAGTGGGGACTGTTCCCGTTGCAATTCCGGTGGAATAAGATTTTTCACCGTCGCCCGTGGTAACCCTACCACCGCCGCCACCACTACCGCCACCGCCACCTATGGCGGCCGTTGCTGTCGATGATCTGTCTCGCAGGTTCGAGTCAGAAGTCTCAGTTCGTCCTAGCGCGAGCTCGTTGAATCCGGGTGTCTCGAGCGGTTGCTCGGATCCCGTCAAGGTATATCTAACTCGTTTAGATATTTAATTTGATTTATTTATTTATTTTAAATAAATAATTTTCTGTGTTTGTCGTGTACGGTGATTGATCATGTTACAGTTGTTTCCGCGTATTTATTTAAATTGTTTCCGCTGCTAAATTAATCTAGCATTAATTTGAATATTAAATCGGTTTTAATCAAAAAAAAATAAAATCGGTAACCCGGATATCCACTGTAAAACCCAACATGATGTTGTAGTCACATGGTTAGTTTCAATCATGTGTGTTTGAAATTTGTTATATGTTGATAAACAGGTTGACCTTCGTAAGGATACTCGAACTTACAAATAGGTCATGCTAAATTTTTTACTAAAAGTTTTAATTCAAGGTATATTTATAGCCGTGGGGTTTGTAAAGTATATTTTGAGTTTTAAACCATGATTTGGGTATTTAAAAAAATTAATAATAAAATTGGTCTATCTTCCGTAAACATCTTCCGTAAACGTTGTAATAAATTGAATTATGAATAACGAGCATTATAAAATAACATAAACTAATAGATATGGGGTGAATAATAGTAAATATTAAATGAGGGATAGTTTGATTTCTTCCGGATATATGAGGATGGAATGTATCTTTAGTGGTCTTTATTGTTTTTTCCTAAAATATGGGGATATGGTGTATAATATAGAATGAGATGTGATTACTCATACACATGTAGGCAAACAAAAATATAATTAATTTATTTTTTTTAACGGTGTTTGGAACTACTTTTTAAATCTCCAATATTCGAGTGAGCCTTTCTGAAATGGGATTGCAACCGTTCATACTGATTTTGACACTTCAGGCTTGGCTCACCCAAAAACACCGTTAAGAATGAAACTCGCCACTTTATTATTTCTGGATAATCGTATTTGAATAACTAATTTGAAAATGACATTAGTAGCATTGATTGATTTTGGTAAGCCGTAAGCATAATGATGATTGATTTCGGTATTAATATTAAATTAAAAATCATACTTGCCTATTTTAGCAAATATTATGGTTAACAACACTGAAAGTTTCCAAATTTGTTACAAATTTAATAATATGATTCGACGTCATTATGTTGGAATAACTAACATAATATGTTTGAATTAGTTTGAAATTTGAAATATAATTTAAAAATTTAATAGAACACTTGGGACGGAATTATGGAAAATTGGATTTATATAATCGAAACTTTTACCTTTTTTTTTTTAACGGTCAAATTTTTACCTATTGGTCAGTAATAATCACACATTTAAAAATCCTCTTCACCAGTCCTAACTTTCATTCATTTTTTTCTAATGGACCCGCCGTTAATTTATTTAACACCGTTAAGTATATTTTGACGTGGCACGCTGACGTGTAATACTTCTTTTATTTTTTTAGTTCTTTAATCTATGTCATATTACAAATCATTTTTTATTCAAATTTTCAATTAAAAAATCGATGAACAATCCCTAAATGAAAAGAACGTCTTCAAATCCCTAACTCGCTGCTTCAGGCCCCTCCTTCACCCTTCACCTAGTTCATCGAGATCTGATTTTCCTACAAATGCATACTCAGATTTTAAAGCATCAACCTAGAGAGATTCTCATCTTAATATAAAAGCTCCGTCCATTTGATGATATATAATATTCACACCTGCAATTGCAGACTCACATTTAAGCATCAACCTAGAGAGAGAAAACAACTATTTCTAGAGAGAGAAAACAACTATTTCTAGAGAGAGAATCATGAGGATAAGTGTCAGGACCGATTTCACGTCAAGAATCCCGATCTTGAGCAAGAACAAAGGTGAGATGAAGGAGACGGGTTGATGAGAGTCAAGGATAATGAATAACAAGAAAATGATAAAATCAAACGATTCATTGATTATTACTGAATGATTACAACGAACCGAATGATTACAAACTCGTCATAGGAAATCCACGGTCACATTGGGTTGAGCTCAAACCCAATGTGTGACTCTCTCTCTAGAAATGATAGCTCAAATCACTCATTATTCTTTCATTATTCATCTTATTCATCTTGTTCATCATCTATTCAATGAAGCTATCCCTTCCTATTTATAGAGCCCATGTGCTCACTAGCCCACTAACTAGCTAACACACATACAAATGAGCAAATACAAATAAACAAATGACATAATTATTATTAATTAAATCAAAGATGATTTAATTAATATGAAGCTTGACTCGCTTGAACCGATCTTCCGTTGACTTTTACGTTGACCGTTGACCCGAACGGTTGACTTTTCCAGAAAACGTCTTCGGTCCAAACTGCAAGCCTCGAGCATCACAACCCGCGTCTCTGAATCAAATCACAATGGATTCTTCAACCGAATTATTCGAGAATAGATTTGATGGCGTCAGTCACACTTATTAAAAGTTCCAACAATTCCCCCTTGACTGACGCTGTCAAATCTGTCATACTGGTGAAGAACCGCTCTGTCGTGCATCTTCGAAGAATAACTGATAAACCGGAATCTTTCTGTTGTGAAGGTTCCCCCTTTGAATAAGCTTTTTCTATTCTTGTTGCTCCAGTTGAGATCCAAGTGCTGCAGTTCACTCGGTTCACACGGTCGGGTACAATACTAAGAATGCTGAACATTGGAAAAGAAATCGCAACAAATCGAATCAGATAAACCAATCAATCACTGAAAATGCTCCAACTTCAGATAATCGACCCGATAATCCAAATCCATAGAAGTTCCCCCTTTTCTCTAAATCCCTCTGAAAACATCCGATGCGGAAACGGAAAATCAGATGCAGAGAGTGGAACCGTTCCGCTCAGTTCCGAAGAGAAAACGGTACAAAAATCCTGAAATCGGACAATCTTGCGAAAAACCGGAAGCCGGGTGCTAACAGTTGTGAATGATCCATAAATACTGAACTTGTTCCGCGTGACTGGGTTGGATGCGAAAGATAATGTTAAATCGGTGAAAAACTGAGATCCCGAGCGTAAACGCAAAATTTATTCATAATCGGAGTCTTCGTAATTTTGGGCGAAGAAAATCGAGCTCGGAAAAATATTCCGTGAAGAATTCTGAGTCATACGGTGCAATTTGGAATGAATCTGAGAAAACCGTCAATTTTATTCAAGTAACGGCCTTCCGTTGGAGATTTAACGGAATATTCCAATATTTAACTGAGATTCCAGTTAATTCGGTTAGATGACATCAGCGCTGCATCAACTAAACAACTTGAAGTGAGACATAACGAAATAGTCACAAACTTAACCGAGAAGCGAAACCAGTCCGTCAGTGGTCGTTAGCTAACGTGGCCTTGACGTCAACAAAAACTAGAAACCCTGTCGAAATATAGCGGAATAAATCCATGACTACTAAAATATTTTCAAAATTTCGTTTCGGAGTTATCTCGTTAGTCTCGTAAAAGACTGATGAGAAAAACCCCGCATTTAACGAAAAAGCTGAAAAATTTATTAGTGGAAATTAAATCCCCACTAAAACTCCATAATCCATGTCTAATTAAGCCAACCAATTAGAATTCAGCTTAACAAAACCAGAATCCGTGTAGTTTAAAGTTAGCCAATCAGATTTCACCATGATATATTCATCAACGGCTGAGATTTGTGGATCCAAGGGCTGATGATGCTTGATCCGTGTGAAGGGGGGATGTGCCAATCATGGGCAGCCAGCAAAATGTATTTCAACGGATCTTTTATTGTGGTGGGACCCAGCGCTTTCCTTTCAGCCAATCAAGGCTCAACAACGAAAGAGACATCCTCTCTCCTTTTATTCTATTTCAACGGAAGAAAAGGGGGTGGGCCCACTTGCCATTTCCAACATCCAATCACAATTCAACAGCAAATTTTTTTGTAAGAGGGAATTATGAGCATGCGACAAAGGAGGAAAGAGAATCATTCTCCTAAAGCCAATAGATGGCTGCCACGTCACCATGTGCCCCCCAAAGTCGTCTTCTACCCAGAAACCCTAATCTGATTGGAACTCTCGCCTGAAAAACGCATATCTGCCGAAAAAACGTGAATGAACCGTATCTTGGTGAAAACTGGATGAAAGTTCGCGGTTTTTATGTCTTTGAACTCGTAATCTCGTACCCTACAATCCTGAACGAACAAAAACATCTCAACAAAAACCCAGATGTCAACTTCGGTCGAGATCGCCAAGGACATTCGAGGTCGCCAAGGGCTATACGAGGTCGCCAAGCACAGTTTGCCAAGAATATTCACCAGATCGCCATGGTTAGGCTCGAGATCGCCAAGGGCAAAAACGAAACCGCCAAGGCTTATTTGAGATCGCAAAGGACTAACTCGAAATCGCTAAGAAAAAGTTCATAGACAGTCGAGATCGCCAAGGCAATCTTCATAAAAAATGAAGAACAGCAAGAACACCGTGAAACACACACTACTGTGTGTTTTTCCAGATCTGCCCAAACCGTTGTGTTTCAGACAAAACCGATGCTCCCAATGGATCCGGAATGCGTTTTCCTTCAAGATTCATACTTTATTTCATCCAAAAACACTGATTTTAGCACCAAAAACTCAGAATCAAAGCTCAAAAAATCTTCAAAACCCCAAAAACGGGAAAACTCTAACTGCTTTATTTTTTCAGCTCAGATCTCGTATTTCTTCACTGATTTGAACATATGGAGCATGAAATCATATCTAAATGAACCCAATAACAAGAATCTATCATCAGATTCATCCAGAAATCATCAATCAGCTCCAAAAAATAAGAAAAAATAGAAAAAGTCTCCAAAGTGGGTATACCAATCAGCACCTCATTCAAGCTCAAAATCACAGATTCGAGTGACCAGATTCACGATGAGATGAATCTGATCGGTACCCGCTCTGATACCATTTGTCAGGACCGATTTCACGTCAAGAATCCCGATCTTGAGCAAGAACAAAGGTGAGATGAAGGAGACGGGTTGATGAGAGTCAAGGATAATGAATAACAAGAAAATGATAAAATCAAACGATTCATTGATTATTACTGAATGATTACAACGAACCGAATGATTACAAACTCGTCATAGGAAATCCACGGTCACATTGGGTTGAGCTCAAACCCAATGTGTGACTCTCTCTCTAGAAATGATAGCTCAAATCACTCATTATTCTTTCATTATTCATCTTATTCATCTTGTTCATCATCTATTCAATGAAGCTATCCCTTCCTATTTATAGAGAGCCCATGTGCTCACTAGCCCACTAACTAGCTAACACACATACAAATGAGCAAATACAAATAAACAAATGACATAATTATTATTAATTAAATCAAAGATGATTTAATTAATATGAAGCTTGACTCGCTCGAACCGATCTTCCGTTGACTTTTACGTTGACCGTTGACCCGAACGGTTGACTTTTCCAGAAAACGTCTTCGGTCCAAACTGCAAGCCTCGAGCATCACAACCCGCGTCTCTGAATCAAATCACAATGGATTCTTCAACCGAATTATTCGAGAATAGATTTGATGGCGTCAGTCACACTTATTAAAAGTTCCAACAATAAGCAACCATTTGATGGGCTTATTAAACTTTCTCGCGTTCCTCCTCTCCGTTCCCATTCTCGCCGGCAGCATATGGCTCAGCACACGCGCCAACAACTTCGACTGCATGAGCTTCCTCCAATGGCCTCTTACCGTCATCAGCGTTTCCATCATGGTCGTCTCACTCGTCGGAATCGCCGGGGCGTGCTACCGGAACACGTTCCTCATGTACCTTTACCTCTTAGCTATGTTCGTCATATCGCCGTACTAATCGGGTTAATCATTTTTGCTTACGCCGTCACTGATAAAGGATCTGGTCGACCCGTGTTGAACCGGGTTCACCCGGATTACTACTTGCAGGACTATGCGGGTTGGCTCAAGGATCGGGTCGCCAGTGATGGATACTGGGTGAAAATCAGATCTCGATGAACTGGGTTAAGGACTGAATGGTGAAGCAGGGGCCTGAAGCAACGGACTGCTCATCGATTTTTTTAATTGAAAATTATATATAAAAGGTGATTTGTAATATGACATGGATTAAAGAATTAAAAAAATAAAAGAAGTATTACACGTCAACATACCACGTCAGCATACACTTAACGGTGTAAAAAAAAAAGTTAACGGTGGGTCCATTAAAAAAATTAGATGAAAGTTAAGACTTGATGAGGATTGGTCAAGACTAGGCATACAAATGACCCAACATCTACATTTCCGATGGGGAAGACCTCGAGAGCAAGTGTCGCACAGAGAACGAGTTGGAAGTGATGCAGTTGCAGATGAACAAGACGCAAGTGCATCCGACCAACTTACGAAGATGTGACTTCGGAGGCTCTATAAATAGTTCTTTCATTTACTTGCAATGAAACTTCTGATTCTGGAAAACCACGCATTTACTGTGTGTTTTCCTTGTTTGTACCCGAATACTTGAGATATTAACAAATCCATTGATTCATCGATTATTCTTCTTAGATTAGCTTGTTCCTAGTTGAATCGTAATCTCTCATTTACGTGCAGTGAGATTTTGTGGTTCATCAATTGGCGTCATCCGAATTCTCAGGAATTGGTGAAAAATGGAGAAGCAATCGGATGAGTAAGTGAAGAAGAAGTCCATTTTTGATCTAGAAGGAACACCGAAGAACATTCATAGTTCGAAAGGATCAGCTGGAAAACCTAGTGAAAAAGTTTCGGTGTTTCAATTACCGAATCATTCTAACGATAATCCATATTCGGATCATGATGATGAGGACGATAATGTGGATCCGAATAAAGTTGTAGAGATTTTGCAAAGCTTTGATCGAGATTTCCTTATGAGAAATTTGCAGATTCTGAAGCAGTTAAAGGACAAGGAAAAGCGTGAACAATGGTTGCAGGAAGTTCGCGCCACTCTGAAATTTACTCCAGAAAAGGGTGCTGCAAAAACTATCGAATTGAAGGATCTAGATGATCTTCTAAATGAAGATCGTACAATTATCAAACAGTCAAAATCATCAGGTATCGATTTTAACGCTTTGAATGAATAGCGAATTTAGTTTTTGAAAACAATTGACCGAGTAAGACGTACGCGCGTTGGAAGTGATTATGATAGCAAGTAAAGACTTCCGAGTAAGACGTACGCGCGTCGGAAGTGATTATGATAACAAGTGAAGACTTCCGAGTAAGACGTACGCGCGTCGGAAGTGATTACAATAAGATCTCTTGCGAAGTTAATACTGTATGACACTTCCGAACCAATTACACTTGTGTTGGAAGTGTCGCCCTGAAAGACCTCATATAAGAGGCAGATATGATCAATTCTAAATAAGCTATAATTGCTATGATTGAATTGTAACATTAAGACCTTAATCTTTGAAAAAGGCATTGATCTTATTCTGACCTATGGATTTTGTGATATCAGGCGCAAAGGATGTATTTGTCCCTTACTTTCCTGCTTCAATGCAAGAGCACTCTAAATTTCAAAATTGGATCGCAAATGGTGGGCTAACAGATCCAGATGATCATATATTTGACTTTATTACTGCTGGGAGGCTTGAACGATGGTTAGAAGAAACATGGTGCCACATGCTGGTACAGAGCTTTACTGGACCTGCAAGAGTATGGTTTGATGCACTACCAAATGCACAGATAAGTGGCTTTGAAGACCTAAGGACGAAATTCCTAAGGCAATTTAGCTAACAACGGAAGTGCACAAAGGAGGTAACGGAAGTGCATAATATCCGTAGAAGGAATGATGAAAGCCTTGAAAGCTTCGTTATGCGCTTCAACAATGAAACTATGAAAATATCTGGGGCGCAGGATCAATTGCGTATATCTGGCTTTTGCCATGGTGTTCGGCATACACACTTGGTGGAAAAATTGCATGAGGATCTGCCTCAAACAATGGAGGTGCTCATGGATCGCGTTAGGACCTATGTAAAAGGGAGGAGCGCTTCCGGAAACATCCAGGGTATCAACACCCAAAAACCGTCTCAGAAGAGCGGTAATTACCGGAATGCAAATGCAAGTGTCGCCACTGGACCAATAAGAAATCAATCCTGGAAAAAATTTAGATCTCAACCCTATGACCGTAGGGGAGAGGGTAATTATGGAGGATACAAGAAGGCCTGGGAGCCCAGATCTAATGATTTCTCGTCGCTTACAAAAATTCCAAGTGAAATCCTAGCGACGGAGAACGTTCAATTTTCAAAACCTCAAAGGACTTACAATCCTTTAGGAAGTGACATGGGTAAATATTGTGATTATCATAAGGATCGTGGTCATGATACAGACAATTGTAGACACTTGCGAGGCGAGATTGAAAAAGCCATTAAGTCCGGAAAATTATCGCATCTGGTTAAGAATATTAAGGAGGGACGTCCTCCAGCTGCTAAACAAGCTGTGATCGCAATGATACGAAGAGGGTCGAACACTTGGCATCGTAATGTTAAAACAAAGTTTGAAGAAGAAAAGTGGAAAAGCCAAGAGATTACATTTCCACCGTTGATTGGTAAAGAATCTAGAGAAGATCCAGTAATTGTGACTATCGGTATTGCTGGGTTTTTAGTGAAGCGGACCTATCTCGATACTGGAAGTGCATCGGAGATTATGTATGAGTCTTGCTTCCGAAAAATGGGATTGGATGTGCAACAAAGGCTGAAGCCTCATAATTCAACCCTCATTGGTTTCTCGGGAGAGGTGGTACATCCCATGGGAGAAATAACTCTCCCAGTGATCTTTGGTGATGATAAACTATTCTGAGAAGAGATGATGACTTTTATTGTGGTTGCAACTCCTTCTCCTCACAATGTCATCATTGGTCGCCCTGGGCTTAAAGTTCTGGGCGCTATAGTTTCAACAGCACATGGGCTCGTTCGATTCCCAACACCAAGAGGAATCGCAACTGTCAAAACAGATGCAGATCCACAAGTAGCCTTGGTTGAAAAACCCTTGACATCAGAAGAAGGTTGGAAGAATATAAAGAGTGATACTATAGAGAAAGATAAATGGATCATAAATAAGAAGTTTCCAGATCAAACAATCGAAATTGGATCACAATTACAAGGGGAAACAAGGAAGAAGTTGTTTCAATTGTTAATTGACAATGTGGATATCTTCGCATGGGAACTGTTGGTACTAGAATTCAGGAGATTATGAGCAGCTCGCATCAGCTCGCAAGCACATCATTGTAAGGATCCTGAATTATATTTCCTTACTAACCATTGCTTTTCCCTTTTTGTTCATTATTCGCAGGATAACTCGAGCATGGATCACGTGTCCTAAAGACCCGGTCAACTAACAGAAACGTGGACTAAGTGGACTTCAAACGGCTAATTGGAGAACGTGGAGTTAGTTGCTAGTTTTTAGGGGATGTTGTTATGATGTAATTCGTATTTAATCGGAGCTCTAGGCTTACACACACACACACACCTTTTTTGCGATTACGATTCTCTGCTACACTTAGATTATGAGCTCATTTCCTTTGTACTCAAAACGTTCATTATATAAAAGTTTTAGGAGGCAGGTACTTTGAACCGGCCCCCGAGGTTTTTTGCTAGGCTCCTTGAGGATACTCAAGGATTCCTGGATTTTCCCTCGTTACATCCTCGTATTAATCTTCATATTTACATTTTCATCTTTATTCACATCAAACACGCTACCTCACATACGAAATTTGATCAACTAATTGCTTAGGCAGTTTTTGACCAAAACAATTTGGCGCCCACCATGGGGCAAACGGTGTTTGAATTCGATTAAGAGCCTTGATCTTCTTCCCATAATCGATTCTTGAAAATGTCGAGCCAACAAAAAATTACTTCGAAGTCTGTTTCATCCACTAAACCGGCTGTCGACACTGGTCTCCCCCCAATGTTGAAGAAAGTGACCGGCACCGACGCTAAAAGAGTGGAATATCCTACTTTTCAGGGATCTCAAGGTACGTCCACTGACTCTGCTATTTCTAATAACGATCTTTATGTTTTGATCAGGCAAATGAAGTCTCATGTGGATGAGCAAGCCAAAACCAACGAGAAAATGATGAAGGAGATCATGGAATTGAAGAAATCAAAGAAACCAGTAGAGGAAATTAGCCCTTTGATGCCAAAATCATTCGGGTTCGACTCTCCGGAAATATCGGAGCAGCCAAAACAGAAAGCAAATTCCTCTACTGCTCCCAAGTCAGGTATTGCAACAGCTACTACTGCAGGATTCTCAGGCTCTCAGCATCAGAAGACTTCCAGGGTGATAGATCTGGAATACTCTGGGTTCTACTCCGAGCAGCCCCCAGAATCTTACTACAGTGGATATGGAAGTCAGCAGCCGCCGAGATGCTCGAGTCAGCAACCAGCCGGGTTTTTAAGCCATCAAATGCCGACGGTATCAATGCAACAACCTGTATCTCAACCACAGCGGTTTGCTGCGACGAACCTTCATGAGCCTTGGAGTCAGCAGTCAGCAGCACCTACTCCTCAAATGCTTCAGGGATCTTCATCTCAGCCATTCCAACAATATCAGAGCCGCTTCCGAGCTGCTCAGGATCCTCAAGGATCCTTATTTTCTAATCCTACTGTCTCTGCAGGCACATTCCCAGGTTCATCTCAGGAGATGCATGAGGGAGACTTCATCCCCATGCAAATGGGAACCACAACTGAGCCGACTATCCTCAGAGATGCTGAATATGGGCCCCAGATCCATCTTCAAACCGCCACGGCTGGTAACAACTTTGATAATTTTTATGCTAACCCTAACCAAGGAAGTGTGCAGGACGCAGGTATCAACCCAACTATTG
>JBCNJP010000006.1:14899959-14958395 GCA_039602395.1 Deinandra increscens subsp. villosa | reverse complement strand
GCTTCAGCCTCTTCAGCCATCTAGATTTTGCATTCCAGGACGCTCCGGGCTGCCGAGAGTTGGCCTATTTCAGCATCTGTGGCCATCTTAGCTTCCAGGGCTTGACGCTGCTCGGCGAGCTTATGCTCGTAGAACAGGGTTTTACCCTTAGCAGTGTCGGCTTGGGCCTGGATCTTCTCGTGGGCTTCAGCAAGCTTCCGCTCCATGTCCATGGCCTGGGTGCTCAGCTTCTCAATACCCTGCACAAACAGGAATCCTGGTCAACAGCTGCAACAGGTATGAAACTAACATAAAAATTGTATGAGCTTCTTACCAGGTTTATCATGGTCTGCATCGAGAGGATCTTGTTGCTGACCTCGGAAGAGGCAAGATCTTCAAAGGTTTTCAGGTACACCACGGGAGCTGCAGGAGTACCAGGAGCCTTCCGCTTCTTGGAAGCTGAGGCCTTCGGCCGGCTGACAGGCGGCTTGGAGGTGGTGGGATGCTCGAGCTGTTCCTTTTTTATCTTGAGCAGACTGTCAAGATCCTTCAGGGAAAATGAGGCGCTGGATTTGGGAGCTGCGAACAAAAACAGGTTATTAACATCCAAGATGCTCGAATAAGTAAACAATTCAGAATCCTACAAAGACTTACCAGACATGGCGGGGGTGTGGTCGGCTGAATAGCTGTTTTCGCTAGTTGTTGCTTCAAGAACCAGGGCCCTCTCGCTGGCAGGAATCTGGTAAATTGCTTCAAGCTTCTTGAAATCAGGCTGCTTCTTGATGATATTCTCAAACTTGGGTTCTGCAAAAAAGAAAACAACAAAAAAGTTAGAAACATATTGGAAATTCAACAACAAGAAACATCAACGGTGAAAAACAAGACTAAAGAGAACAAGAATAAAGAACCTAATTGAAGATCCAAACCGAAAGTGTTGAAAATCTCCAAACTTTGGACCAAAAAGCTCCAATCTTGACCCTTTAATCTTCCCCCATCATTCCAGATCTTATTAGGGTTTTTTAGGGTTTTTTTCGTGGTCCCTCCTCCAGAAAAAGGCTTAAAAACGAATTTATAGTTAAAAAACGAGTCTGGTCGCGAACATTGAGCTGAGCCGAAGTACTAGGCCTGACTGAGAAGAAGATAAAAGAAATGGAAACCAGATTTAAATCAGCAACAGGTGCTGTCTCAGTGGTAAGAATACTCGCTGCCAAGGAAGAGGTCCAGGGTTCGATCCCTTTGGCCTCCAGTTTCTTTGCTTCTTTTTCTCGCTGGGCTTCTGCTGCTTTGGGCCTGATTCTTCTGCTGGGCTGCTACCCTTTCAGCTGGGTCGGCTGGGCTGCTATCCTTTCAGTTGGGCCGAAGAAAGAAAAGAGAGCAGGCTGGGCCGTTTATTTATTTCTTATTTTTTTCTTTTCTTTTTCTCATAACTTTCTCATACGATCTCCGATTCCGCTTCTGTAAATTGCTATTTTCTTCTAAAATCATCGCGCACCATCCAACCACCTAAACTTTAACAAATCAACACAACAATAAATATCACATTCTAATAATCTCAATTAAAAATCCATTTCAAATGTGAAAATTATATATTTCTCAAATATTAATTAAAAAAAACAATCAAAGATCAATAATTCAAATATTAAATAATTAAGCACCAATCTTGATAATTTTATTTTAAAAACTTATTTAAATAGGGGATTTTTATTTATTTATTTTATGCATTAGATGCTACGCATCATATGTAGAACTAGTTATAATATTTTGTTAAGAATCATAAAAAGGACTCATATATAAGGTAACCATTTAAGATTTAACTGATAAAAATATAAATCACATGCCCTTCAAGTTCTACCTTAGTCGGCTTCTCAATCCAAGCTGCTACTTCTTACCTTATCTCATTCAGGATCCTGACAGGATTCCTGAAGGAGAAATTTGCCAGTCTATCTTGATATCCTGCCTTAGGAATTTGAAAAGAGATTAATAAGGTTCCTGGCCAAGGGCCAAAGGAAATTTTTTCTGAAGATAAGATAGCAAATTTAGAAATAAGCTGGGGATAAACCCGAGATTCTTGGGACTAAGCCAAATCTGGGGACAAGCCCATTTTTTTGTGGGACTAAGCCAAAACTTGGGTTAAGCCCTTATATACTTGGGACTAAGCCAAAACTGGGGTCAAGCCCTTATGTAAGTGACATGAAAATGTTAAAACCTTAGATAACACGTTAGTGTTATAAACCTTGAGAATCCGTCCAGCAGTCTACAATGACAAGATTGTCAGCCACCCATGGGATGGACTGGTCCGGCCATCTTGAGCATACTAGTGGACAACATGCGCTCCTGGTGAGGGTCGTGCGCTACTGGCGATTACTCAACTTAGGAGATGAGTCAACCTCTCAAACCTTGGAAGGTATGTGGGATACCTTAAACGTAGGAGAGGTGGCCAACCACCTGATATACCCAAAATACTCAGGATTCTCAAATTCTGCAAAACACTCAACACTTGGTGAGGGGTGGGTGTTAGCTTAGCTAACACCACTCCGATGCTTAAGTCAGTATCATGTGATAAAAATAATAAGACTAATATAGAAATTGGATTAGTATACGTACCTTACAGAATTTGGGCAGTGAGGATCCTTGGGAATTCAATGGGAGTCTTACATAAAATAAGTTTTAAGATGGATGGCATTCCAGGCTCTTGGTAGGGGTTCTCCTTCCATGTTTACCAAACGATATGCCCCTTTTCCCTCTTCAGAATCTATCAAGTATGGACCTTCCCACTTGGGTGCTAATTTTCCATCGGCTGGGTTGGTAGTATTTTGAAATGCTTTTCTCAGTACTAAGTCTCCCACTCAAAATCTTCTAAACATGGTGTTCCTATTATAAAACTTTGCAACCCTTTGTTGATAGGATGCCATCCGGATTCTGGCCATATCACCTTTTTCTCCCTCACTTGCACATAGGGTTCTGCTTCAATCCACTTGGAGAAATAGTCTGTCATTGCAAGCATAAACACTTTCCTCTAAGAGCCTTGGCAGCTTACCTAAAATATCCATGCCCCACTTCATGAACGGTCATAGGGATACTATAGGATGCAGATGCTCATCTGGTTGATGCAGAATATTGTCATGCCTTTGGCAGGCATCACACTTTTGTGAGAAGCTCATGGCATCCTTCTTCATTGTAGGCCAATAGTAACCAAATCTGAGAACCTTGGAGAAGAGTGCTCTGCCCCTAGTGTGGTTTCCACAATCTCCACTATGGATGTCTTTAAGCACCTCAAGAGCTTTTGCTTTCTCTAAGTATCTCAAGTAGACACCTACAAGAGATTTTCTGTATAATATATTATCTAAGATAAAATAAGGTAACACCTTGGTGCGAAAAGCCCTAGGATTTTCACTTTTAGGAATCTAAATCTCCCCGTCTTTAATATATTTGATAATTGGATGAGTCAAGGATTCCTGGATGTCCTTGGGATTCCCAACATCTACTTCTTCATTGTCATCGACTGCGTGAGCTTCCTGTTGAGCTATTGCCGGCGTCAGGATGTGCGTTATAGGAATCCTAATATCCTCAGGGATCCTGGGTGATGAAGCCAGGTTTGCTAAAGCATCGGCTTCTGAATTGTCTTCTCTTGGCACCTATGAAATGTTAAAATTTTCAAAAAGCAAAGATAATTTTTTTGACAATATCAAGATTTATGATTAAATTCTCCCCTCTCACTGCATAAGAGCCATTAAAGTGGTTAGTCAAAAGAAGAGAATCAACAAATACTCGAATACACTGGATGCCCATATCTCTAGCCAATTGCAACCCAACAATCAAAGTTCATATTCATCTTCATTGTTGGTAGCCTGGAATTCACAAGATATGGATAGTGGTATTATGTCCCCTTGTGGCGATTTTAGTAGGATGCCCAGCCCTGTTCCTCTAACATTTGAGGATCCATCAATGTAAAGGATACAGTCTTCTTCGAGCTTCTCAAGCTACTGGACTTCCTTCTCAACTTCTGGTTCTATGTCACTGCTGAAATCAGTCACAAATTCAGCCAAGGCTTGGGATTTGATTGATGTCCTTGGCTCATACTTGATATCATAGGCACTTAACTTGACTGCCCATTTAGACATCCTACCTGACATCTCTTGCTTCCTAAGAACTGCCTTAATAGGATAGTTAGATTGCACAATTATAGTATGAGTTTCAAAATAATGTCTAAGTTTAGTGGAAGCCATTATAAGAGATAGAATTAATATTTCAATGTGAGAATACATGGACTCTGCGTCTAGCAGAGTTTTACTTACGTAATATACCGGATGCTGCTGACCTTGGTGGTCTTTCACCAAGACTGCGCTAACTGAGCTTCCGGAAACAGCTAGATATAAATATAGCGGCTCCCCACCTTCTGATTTCATTAGCAACGGGGCTACTGACAGGTAATCATTTAGGCATCTCAGGGCTTCTTCGTGCTTCTCAGTTCATTCAAACCTCTTGCTTTTCCTCAAGATATCGTAGAAATCCTTGCTTTTTTCTGAGGATCTTCAGATGAACTTGTTGAGTGCTGCGATTCTTCCTATCAACCGTTGCACCTATTTTACATTTGACGGTGACTTCAAATTTAAGATTGCTTTGATCTGCTCGAGGTTTGCTTCGATTCCTCTTTCAGTAACCATGTAGCCTAAAAACTTTCCGGATCGCACCCCAAAGTGGCACTTGGAGGGATTGAGCTTCATGTTATATTGGTCAAGGATGTCAAATACAGTTTGGAGATCCTTGACGTGATCTTGTGCCTTATTGGATTTCACCACCATGTCATCTATGTATGGGCCTGAAAGAATGATCTAAACCAAGTTTATGAGTAATAACATGTTTAGGGATACATGTCATGTCTTCATGCTTCCAGGCGAAAGTTGAGGTTCTGGCCTTCAGAAGCTGAACTAATTCTTGTTCAACATCTGCTGGGATGCCTGTACCTAAGAGCACCTTCATTTCAGGATTCTCAGGATCTAGATGGACTTCTTTGACATCAAGCTCCCTGTCCTCCTGTACTTCAAGCGCTCTTTTCTGTAATTGCTATCCCTTTGTCATCTTGGTGGCGTTCTTCATTAAACTTGAGTAGCAATTCTTGGCTTCCTGCTGGTCGCTTTCAATCCTTACAACTCCCCAAGGTGTGGGAAGCTTGATGCATTGATGATAAGTTGAAGGGACCACTTTCATTTCGTGTATCCATGGCCTGCCGAGAATTATATTGCAACAAGAGAGAGAATCTATAACAAAAAAAAAATTGCATAGAGTTTACCCCCCTATATATATACTGGTAATCTGATATCCCCAACGGTGCTTTTAGTTTCACCACTAAAGCCAACCAAGATTGAGGATCTGGCAACTATTTCAGTTTCTGGAATCCCCATCTTTTTTAGCACAACAAGACGAATTATGTTTACCGAGCTTCCATTATCAATCAGGATCCTGCGTACAAAATGGTTAGCAATATACAAAGTGACCACAAGACTATCATGGTGGGGATCCTGGAAATGAGAACGGTCGCTCTCATCAAAGGATACCAGCTTGTCTTGAGTTAGGGTGGATGTCCGAACAGGTCTGTCACCCTGTTCAGATTTACATTCCTTAACATGTTTCTTGGCTGAGGAATATGAAGTGCTTCAGATGTCCGAGCCTCCTGATATGTAGTTGATTATTTGATCATCCTGAGGCGGAGAAGCTGCTCTCTGAGGCACCTTGTCGGCTTCCTTATTTTTGATTTTCTTTCTGCCTATCAACTCTTTAAGATGCCCCTTACTGAGTAGATAGCTGATTTCCTTCCGAAGCGCTATGCATTCAACTGTTAGGTGGCCAAAGTCTTCGTGGAAGGTGCACCACTTGGTTTGTCTTTCCAGGATCCCTGCTTACCATTTTTTCTAGGCCATCTTGCCTTTTCACCAAGATCCTGCATTGTACACATTAAGCCACCAATATCAACAGAGAAAAAAAATACTCAGATACCCTAGGGTACATCTCATTGTCTTGCTCCACACCATTGACTTTGTGATTATCTGGTTTGGAGTATGGACGAGATCTATACGGCTTCCCGGGGGATTCCGACTTCTTAGTGTTGGGATCATATTTAGAAATATCCAGCCTTTGGTGGATCTTCTTGTCGTCGTCCAGACGGATGAATCTCAAGGCTCTGCTACGTACTTCGTCAAAATTCCTGCAAGGAGTCATGACAAGGTCATCATAAAAACGGGAATCCTTAGAGAGCCCCATTTTAAAGGCTTCTACGGCAGCTGCCATATCCAGATGGGGAATCACAAGAGATTCTCGTCCGAATCTAGCGATGTATTCTCTGAGCGGCTCATCTAGCTTCTGAATTACTCGATATAGGTCGCCTGTGAGCTTCTCAAAGGTTTTGCTGCAAGAAAATTGATTGTTAAACAGGTTAACTAGATGGAAAAATGATGTAATGGTATTAGGAGGAATGCTCAATAGCCATTTGCACAGACAGGCTTCCTTGATTTCTACTGGAATGGGGTTGATCTGCATACTCTCCCTATAATGTGCCACGTGCTCTTCATGATCCGTGATTCCATCATAAAGTTTCATGCTTGGAGTCTAGAAACGCTTCGGGATTTCAACTTGAGAAATCTGCCAAGTGAACTGTTATACCTTGAATTTTTGGCTGATAATCCAGGGTATAGGTATAGACCAGGGGCAGGTATGACCCAGGAATCGCGTGACCCAGAATTAAACAGGTAAAGTTTAGATGACCCAGAATGTATCAAGAGTAAGGTAATGTCCCAGGGTGTCGCTATAGTCCAGGGAAGTCCATGTTTACTTTATTTCTAGTTATATGTTATTATGACCCAGGATGAGTTTAATCCAGGGTCACCCCTATTGTACGAATGACCCAGCATGTGGAATGACCCTGCATACCAGGACATTGTTACTAACTCATTTTGTGCCTATAGCTGATCAAGGACAGGTTGACAAAGTCTTCTAACGGTCGATTGGAGTAAGCTGAAGACCTATTTCGCACGTGGTCAAGAGTTGTTAGCTGGGAACTCGGTCAACCAACTGAAAGAGACGTTGGAGAGAAGATCCCTGGAATATTGGACAAGTTATTGAAGATCCCTGGAATATCGGACAAGTTATTGAAGCTCTCGGAGTATAAATAGGACATTTAGTCGTTCATTTTCAGCTCATTCGAGCTTTACTCATTGTATTCTCGTACTAAACTCTCTGATTACTCTCTGTACTCAAACATTTACGTGATTAATAAATTGGTAGCGTGTGTTATCGCTACCCGGGGTTTTTATGCCGGCGGCGCCTTAGAGACATCTAAGGGCTAAGGGCTTTCCCTAGTCAAATCCTCGGTGTTCTTGCTTGCATTTCAGGTTACATTTGTGTTGCTAAGCTTCTTAACGGATTTCATAAGCAAACCTAACTTTTTACCAAGGATATTAGTTGTTTGTCCCTAGAATTCTACTGTTATCCCAGAATTTCTTCAAACTGTTTTCATATCTAAATACTAGGCACCGAACCTCACATTCATATTTGGTTCAAATTTTACTAATATTGCTTGAGTAATTTTTAGCCAAAACAATTTGGCGCCCACCGTGGGGCAATTGGTGTCAATTTTTTGTCAAACTCTTTTTATGTTCATCCTAAACTTAATTTTTACCAAAATCTATCAAAAGATGTCAACACAAATGAACACCTCGAATGCTTCGGTTCCTGCTCTCAGCACTTCAACAAGTGGAGCCATTCCACCGAGGGTCAATACCTTAACTGCAACCACACGCAACGATGGGTCAACAATCAACTCCGAGCGGATTGAAACGGATAACGTCCATGAAGACCCTAGTTCGATATCCAATGATGATATCCTCTCCTCACTCACTAGAATGGAAGGAATTCCTGACCCAACTAACGAGCGTGAGATCGGAGATACCTAGGGCTGCACCAGCTCAACCTTCTCCACTTGACCCCAGGATTCTGAATTTCAACACCCTTGGGAGTAATTCCAGGGTACATGAAGATTTCACCCCATTGAACGGGAGATCAACATTCTTCCCTACTCAAATGGTCCATGCTGATCTACCCAGGACATCTACCATCAGAGACACAGTCGCTAATCCTGGGACAAACAGACCCCAGGATGTTGGTAACACTCCCCAAACTTTCACCCATTATGCTAATACTAACAATTCAGTGCAGGATTCAGGGATCAGCCCATCAGTGGAGCGAGAGATTCAGAAACTCAAGCAGATGATTTCAAGTGTCCCAGGAGTTGTGCAGCCTATCCCTGAAGTTGGGCCAGCAAGTCATAGGCTGTCCAGGTTTGCTTCACCAATCTGTGACGTGGAGATACCTAAGAGGTTTCAAACACCTAGCATGAAACCTTATGACGGCACGACAGACCCTGAAGAACATGTGACGCAGTACCGTGAAAGAATGGAGGTTATCTACATGCCCCCTGAAATCAAGGAAGCATGCCTATGTAAAGGATTTGGGTCCACCCTAACAGGGGCAGCCCTGAAATGGCTCCTGAATGTTCCTCCTTACTCTATCACTTCGTTTTCGCATTTTATTAACTTATTTAACAATCAATTCTCTTGCAGCCGTAGCTTTGAAAAACTAACAAGTGATTTGTATAGGGTAACCCAGAATGCAGGAGAATCCCTAAGGAATTACGTTAGCAGATTCAGCAGAGAAGCCTTGGAAATCCCAAACATGGACATGGCAACTGCAGTCCAGGCCTTCAAGATGGGGCTCAACAAAGACTCGCCCTTCTATCAAGACCTGGTCATGAACCCATGTCATAAGATGGATGAAGTTCGTCATAGGGCTATCCGCTTCATCAGGCTAGAGGAGGATAGGCAAATCCTGGGAAAGGGTGAATCCACCCCAGGATTCAACAGCTCTAACAGAAAATCAGAGTCGTCACATACTAGGTCACAGCGATCCAAGCCATACTCAAGGCCCGATGAACGACCGAGTGAACAGTGTGGACCAAGATGAAGAGGAAGAAGAATATCCTTCCCTTAATGATTATTGCTTTACTACTGATGTTTCTGGTGTCATGTTTGCTATGCAGGACCTTGGAGACAAAGCAAGGTGGCCCAAGAAGAGCGATAGACCTTCCACTTGGAAGGACAAGTCCATAGTGGTGCGCCTATCACGAAGACTTTGGTCATCAGACCGAGGATTGCATGGCCCTGAGGAGAGAAATTAGCTATCTACTCAGCAAAGGCTACTTGAAGGAGCTCCTGGGGAAAGAAGAAGGACAAATCCAGGGAGCAGAACCCAAAATCCAGGGACAATGGTGCAAGGTCCCAGGATTCTGGACACACCGATGGCCGTATTGAGAGAGCATCCTCACCACCCCCAGACGCTAAGGTAATCCATTTCATTTCAGGTGGTTCTGATATCTGTGGTACCTCTTATTCTGCAGCAAAGAGACATGCCAAGGAATCCAAGTCGGATAGAGAGGGAAGACCCAGGAAGAGTTCCGTTCAGCCTGATATCAAGGAAATCACATTCGGAGAAGATGACAGACGTGATATCATAGACCCTCATCATGACGGGTTGGTGATAACGCTTCACATTGCCAACAACATTGTGAAAAGAATCTTGATTGATGGAGGCAGTTCGGTAAATATAATCCAGTTGGAGGCCTTGCAGAAGATGGGAATTCCGCATTCAGAGATCATCTCAAAATCCACGGTACTCGTGGGTTTCAGTGGCGAAACTAAAGAATACCCTGGGTGAAATCAAGCTTCCAGTCTACGTAGAAGGACTCAACTCAGTTCAGCGTTTTTGTGTGATGGACGCACCATCAGGGTACAATGTAATCCTGGGTAGACCCTGGATTCATGATAACAGGGCTGTACCCTCGACGTACCATCAATGTGTGAAGCTGCCAACACCCTGGGGTGTGATCACAGTCAATAGCGACCAGCAAGAGGCCAAGGAATGTTACACTACATCAATGAAAATATCTTCCAAACAAAGACAAGCATAGCAATTAAAGAAAAAGGCCCGGGAAGCCCTGGAAGCAAGGGAGCAAGACGTCAAAGCTGTCGAGTTGGACCCCTCAAATCCAGGGAAGAAAGTCTATATTGGAACAAATATTCCAGGGCCAATAGAGGAACAATTAGTACACCTACTCAAGGACCAGGATGTCAACCTTTGCTTGGTCCCATGACGACATGACAGGTATTTCTAAATCCGTTATTACACATAAACTTGGAATTGATAACTCTTTCAGGCCCATACACCAAAAGAGAAGAAAATTTGCACCGGAAAAGAACGTCATAATCCAGGAAGAGGTTGATAGACTCCTAAAAGCAAGGATGATCAGAGAAGTGAAGTTTCCCAGGTGGTTAGCCAATGTGGTGGTAGTTGGAAAGAAAAATGGTAAATGGAGGGTATGTGTGGATTACACAGACCTGAACCGTGCATGCCCAAAGGATCCATTCCCGCTACCACACATAGATTCCATGGTCGATGCTACGGCAGGCCATGAAATGTTGACTTTCATGGACGCTACCTCAGGATTTCAGCAGATTCAGATGGAACCCCAGGATCAGGAAGATACGGCATTCATAACACCAACAGGTATATATTGCTATATAGTTATGCCCTTTGGACTAAAAAATGCAGGGGCAACGTACCAGAGATTGGTTAACATGATGTTCAAAGAAAAACTGGGGGACACGATGGAGGTGTATATCGACGACATGGTGGTGAAATCCAGGGTCATCAATGACCATGTCCAGGATGTTAAGGATTCCTTCGACATCCTGGATAAATACAACATGAAGCTAAATCCAGAAAAGTGCCATTTCGGAGTCGGAGCAGGCAAATTCCTGGGATACATGGTAACCAAGAGAGGCATAGAGGCAAGTCCAGAGCAAATCAGGGCAATTGCCAACCTACAATCACCATCCAGCACCAAGGACGTTCAAAGACTTACAGGTAGAATTGCTGCCCTGAATAGATTTATATCGAAATCCTCGGAAAGATGCAGCGAATTCAATGACATCCTAAAGAAGAACAAGAAATTCGAGTGGAAGGAAGAACACGAGAAGGCGTTCCAGGATTTGAAAACATACTTGTCCACGACACCCTTGCTGATGAAGCCTAATCCAGGGGAGCCCCTGTCCCTGTATTTAGCAGTTTCCAGGAATACGGTAAGTGCAGTCCTGACCAAGGATGCAGAAGGTCAGCAACATCCTGTTTATTACGTAAGTAAAAGCTTACTTGATGCTGAATCCAGGTACTCACACCTTGAAAAACTTATATTAGCCCTAAGTATGGCATCTACTAAACTTAGACACTATTTCGAAACTCATACAATTCATGTTAGAACTAACTACCCTATAAAGTCTGTTTTGAGAAAACCAGAAATGTCAGGTCGAATGGCTAAGTGGTCGGTAAAGCTAAGTGCGTATGATCTGATCTACGAGGCCAGAACAGCTATAAAATCCCAGGCTCTAGCTGATTTTGTGGCTGATTTCAGTACTGACATACAACAAGAGGCAGACCATGAATTCCAGCAGCTTCAACAAGAAGAAATTTCAGGGTACTGGACCTTGTTCACTGATGGAGCATCAAATGTCAGGGGGACAGGCCTAGGAATCGTACTGAAATCGCCACAGGGGGACATGATACCCCAGGCTGTTAGGTGTGGATTCCAAGCAACTAACAATGAAGCTGAGTATGAGGCCCTAATTGCTGGGTTACACTTAGCATTACACTTGGGAATTCAGCACATCCAGGTATATGTTGACTCTCTTCTTTTAGCTAACCATTTTAATGGGTCCTACGCAGCTAAAGGAGAGAAATTAATCAAATACTTGGAGGTGGTAAAAAGAATGTCCCAGGATTTTCAAAATTTTAATATTCAACAAGTACCAAGAGAGGAGAATGCTGAAGCAGATGCATTGGCAAACTTAGGCTTAGCATTCAAGGCACTTGAAGATACCCATATTCCTATAATTCATATACTAACACCAGCTACAGACCAAGGTACAGATACCCAGGATTCTGATATAGCAGAAAAAATCCTGGTATCCAGTACCCAGGATTCTTCAACCCAGAAGGAGCCCTGGACCAGACCAATTATTCAATATTTGCAGGATGGTACTATTCCAGGGAACGAGAAAGATGCCCATGCATTCAGAGTAAGAGTAGCCATGTACGTGATTATTAAAAGCATATTGTATAAGAAATCTTTTGCAGGTGCATATCTGAGATGCTTGGAAGAGGATGAGGCCCAGGAAGTTCTCAAAGATATCCACGAAGGTGATTGTGGAAATCATACATGTTATACCCTGAATTCTCAGCTAATAATCCAGGGGCAGGTATTACCTAGGAATTGTATGACCCTGGATGTTGACAGGTAATGTTCGATGACCCAGGATGATTAACATCAAACGGGAAGGTTTACCTTTATTTTATTTTACACTTATATGATCTAATCCAAGGATTGCCCTTATTTTTACAATGACCCAGCATGTGGAAATGACCCTGCATGCTAGGATTTCGTTACTAACGTGTTTCGTGCTTTTATCTAAGTGACGACAGGTTGACAAAGTCGCTCAAACGGTCGAATAAGGAAAGCTGAAGACTCATTTAGCACGTGGTCAAAGTCAGTTGGCTGGAAACTCGGTCAACTAACGGAAAGAGACGTTGGAGGGGAGATCCCTGGAATATCGGAAGAACAGTTGAAGACCCCTGGAATATCGGACGAGTCATTGAAGCTCTCGGAGTATAAATAGGACCTTTAGTCGTTCATTTTCAGCTCATTCGAGCTTTACTGATTGTATTCTCGTATTATTCTCTCTGCAAACACATTGTACTCGACATTTTTCAGTGATCAATAAATTGGTAGCGTGTGTTATCGCTACCCGGGGTTTTTATGCCGGCGGCGCCTTAGAGACATCTAAGGGCTAAGGGCTTTTCCCTAGTCAAAATCTCGGTGTTCCTACTTACATTTCTGGTTACATTTGTGTTGATAAAGTTTCTCAACTGATTTCATAAATAAACCTAAGTTTTTACCCAGGATTCTAGTTATTTGTCCCTGGAATTCTGCTGTTGTCCCAGGATTATTTCAAATTGTTTTCACATCTGAATTTGAGACACCTAACCTCACATTCGAATTTGGTTCAAACTTTGCTAATTTAACTTAAGTAATTTTTAGCCAAAACAATTTGGCGCCCACCGTGGGGCAATTGGTGTCAATTTTTTGTCAAACTCTTTTCAGATTTGTCCTAAACTTGATTTTTGCCAAAATCTATCAAAAAATGTCAACACAAATGAACACCTCGAATGTCTCGGTTTCTGCTGTGACTGCTTCAACAACTGGAGTTAACCAACCGGGTCCAAGGACCAGTATTTCGACAAGTGGAGTCACTTCATCGGCTCCAGGGTTTAATGCCTCAACCTCAGCTACGCGCAGCGACGGACCTGTGGTCAACCATGAAGTGATCGAAACCGAAAACATCCAAGAAGACCCTGTCTTAATATCTGACACTGATATCCTAGCCACATTCGGTAGGTTGGAGCGCCACATGGAACTCCAACAGAAGGTGAACAAGGAATTCATGGCTCAATTGACCAGCTTGAGATCAGAGTTACCCAGAGCCACGACGGCTCAGCCGTCACCACTCGATCCCAGAATTCTGAATTTCGATACCCCTGGAACTAATTCCAGGGTACATGAAGCTGTCGCACCACTGAACTGGAGATCAACATCCTTCCCTGCTCAAATGGCCCATGCTGATTTATCCAGAATGACTACCATCAGAGAACCGATCACTAATCCTGGGACAAACATACCCCAGGATGTTGGTAACATTCCTCAACCTTTCACCCATTATGCTAATACTAACAATTCTGTGCAGGATTCAGGAATAAGCCCGTCTGTGGAACGAGAAATCCAAAAGCTCAAGCAAATGATCTCGAGTGTCCCAGGAGTTGTGCAGCCAATCCCTGAAGTTGGGCCCTCGAGCCACAGGATGTCCAGATTTGCTCCATCAATCTGTGATGTGGAGATTCCCAAGAGGTTCCAAACACCCAGTATGAAGCTTTACGATGGCACCACAGACCCAGAAGAGCATGTGGCGCAATACCGCGAAAGAATGGAGGTTATTCACATGCCACCTGAAATTAAGGAAGCCTGCCTATGTAAGGGGTTTGGGTCCACCTTAACGGGGGCAGCTCTCAAATGGCTCCTAAACATTCCTCCCTATTCTATTGCTTCATTTTCACAACTAGTTAATTTATTTAACAGTCAATTTTCTTGTAGTCGTAGTTTTGAAAAACTAACAAGTGATCTGTATAGAGTAACCCAGAATGCAGGTGAAACCTTAAGGAACTACGTCAGCAGATTCAGCAGAGAAGCTCTGGAAATCCCGAACATGGATATGGCAACTGCAGTTCAAGCCTTTAAAATGGGGCTAAACAAGGACTCATTGTTTTACGAGGATCTAGTCATGAACCCATGTCATAAGATGGATGAAGTTCGTCACAGGGCTCTCCGCTTCATCAGACTGGAGGAGGATAGGAAAATCCTGGGAAAGAATGAGTCCTCCCCAGGATTCAACGGTTCCAGCAGAAAGTCAGAATCCACACATCCTAGGTCACAAAGATCAAAGCCTTATTCAAGGCCTGATGAGCGCCGAGTGAACAATGTGGAACAGGATGAGGACGATGAAGAATATCCTTCTTTTAATGACTATTGCTTTACTACTGACGTTTCTGGTGTGATGTATGCTATGCAGGATCTCGGCGACAAGGCAAGATGGCCCAGAAAGAGCGATAAACCCTCTACATGGAAGGACAAGTCTAAGTGGTGTGCCTACCACGAAGACTTTGGTCATCAAACTGAAGATTGCATGGCCCTGCGAAGAGAGATCAGCTATCTACTCAGCAAAGGCTATCTAAAGGAACTATTGGGAAAGAAGAAGGACAAACCCAGGGAACAGAATCCAAAATCCAGGGACAACGATGCAAGGTCCCAGGATTATAGACGCTCCGATGACCATCCCGAAAGAGCATCATCACCACCCCCGGACGCTAAGGTAGTTCATTTTATTTCTGGTGGTTCTGACATCTGTGGTACTTCTTATTCTGCAGCAAAGAGACACGCCAAGGAATCAAAATCAGACAGGGACCAAAGACCCAGGAAGAGCTCTATTCAGCCAGATCTCAAAGAAATTACATTTGGAGAAGATGATAGACACAACATCATAGATCCTCATCACGATGGGCTAGTGATAACTCTTCATATTGCTAACATCGTCGTGAAAAGGATTCTGATTGATGGAGGAAGCTCAGTAAACATAATCCAATTAGAAGCCCTGAACAAGATGGGAATCCCGCACACAGAGATCATCTCGAAATCCACGGTACTTGTGGGTTTCAGTGGTGAAACGAAAAACACTCTGGGAGAGGTAAAGCTTCCAGTCTATGTAGAGGGACTCAATTCAGTCCAGCGCTTCTGTGTGATGGACGCACCATCAGGATACAATGTAATCCTGGGTAGACCCTGGATTCACGACAACAGGGCTGTACCCTCAACATATCATCAATGTGTAAAGATACCAACACCTTGGGGTGTGATCACAATCAACAGCGATCAGCAAGAAGCTAAGGAATGTTACACCACGGCGATGAAGATATCGTCTAAACCAAGGCAAGCATAGCAATTAAAGAAGAAGGCCCGGGAAACCTTGGAAGCAAGGGAACAGGACGTTAAAGCTATTGAACTAGATCCCTCAAATCCAGGGAAAAAGGTCTATATTGGGACGAATATTCCAGGGCCGATAGAGGAGCAACTAGTGAATCTACTCAGGACCAGAATGTCAACCTTCGCCTGGTCTCATGGCGATATGACAGGTATTTCCAAATCTATTATTACACATAAACTTGGAATTGATAATTCTTTCAGGCCAATACATCAAAAGAGAAGAAAGTTCGCGCCAGAGAAGAACATCATAATCCAGGAGGAAGTGGACAGATTACTGAAAGCAGGGATGATCAGAGAGGTCAAGTTTCCCAGGTGGTTAGCCAACGTGGTAGTAGTGGGAAAAAAGAATGGTAAATGGAGGGTATGCGTGGATTACACGGACCTGAACCGTGCATGCCCAAAAGATCCATTCCCCTTACCTCACATAGATTCCATGGTCGATGCAACGGCAGGCCATGAAATGTTAACTTTCATGGATGCAACTTCAGGATTTCAGCAAATTCAGATGGAACCCCAGGATCAAGAAGACACAGCATTCATAACACCAACAGGTATATATTGTTACATAGTTATGCCCTTTGGACTGAAAAATGCAGGGGCAACATACCAGAGATTGGTCAACATGATGTTCAAAGAAAAGCTGGGGGACACGATGGAGGTATATATCGACGATATGGTGGTCAAATCCAGGGTCACCAGTGACCATGTCCAGGATGTCAAGGATTCCTTTGATATCTTGGATAAATACAACATGAAGCTGAATCCAGAGAAATGCCACTTTGGAGTCGGAGCAGGTAAATTCCTGGGATACATGGTGACCAAAAGAGGAATAGAGGCAAGTCCAGAACAGATCAGGGCAATTGCCAACCTGAAATCGCCAACCAGCACCAAGGAAGTTCAAAGACTTACAGGTAGAATCGCTGCCCTTAACAGATTTATATCAAAATCTTCGGAAAGATGCAGGGAATTTTATGATATCCTGAGGAAAAACAAGAAATTCGAATGGAAGGAGCAACACGAGAAAGCTTTCCAGGATTTGAAGGTATATTTATCCACGGCACCCTTGTTAATGAAGCCTAATCCAGGGGAACCCCTGTCCCTGTATTTGGCGGTGTCCAGAAATACGGTAAGTGCAGTCCTGACCAAGGACGCAGAAGGTCAGCAACACCCTATATATTATGTAAGTAAGAGTTTACTTGATGCTGAATCCAGGTACTCACACCTTGAAAAACTTATATTAGCCCTATGTATGGCATCTACTAAACTTAGACATTATTTCGAAACTCATACAATTCATGTTAGAACTAACTACCCTATAAAGTCTGTTTTGCGAAAACCAGAAATGTCAGGTCGAATGGCTAAGTGGTCGGTGAAGCTCAGTGCATATGATCTGATCTACGAGGCCAGAACAGCTATAAAATCTCAGGCTCTAGCTGATTTTGTGGCTGATTTCAGTACCGACATACAACAAGAAGCAGACCATGAATTGCAGCAGCTTCAACAAGAGGAAAATTCAGGGTGCTGGACCTTGTTCACTGATGGAGCATCAAATATCAGGGGGACAGGCCTTGGAATAGTACTGAAATCGCCACAGGGGGACATGATACCCCAGGCTGTTAGATGTGGATTTCAAGCAACTAACAATGAAGCCGAGTATGAGGCCCTAATTGCTGGGTTACACCTAGCATTACACCTGGGAATTCAACACATTCAGGTATATGTAGACTCTCTTCTTTTAGCTAACCATTTTAATGGCTCTTATGCAGCTAAGGGAGAGAAATTAGTCAAGTACTTGGAAGTGGTAAAACGAATGTCCCAGGATTTTCAAAATTTTAACATTCAACAAGTACCAAGGGAAGAGAATGCTGAAGCAGACGCACTAGCAAACTTAGGTTCAGCATTCAAAACACTTGAAGATACTCATATTCCTATTATTCACATACTAACACCGGCCATAGACCAAGGTATGGATTCCCAGGATTTTGACACACTAGGTGAGACCCTGGTATCCAGTACCCAGGATTCTACTAAGGAATCCTGGACTAGGCCGATTATTCAATATTTGCAGGATGGTACTATACCAGAAACTGAGAAAGACGCCCGTGCATTCAGGATAAGAGTAGCCAGGTATGTAATTATAAAAAATGTACTATATAAAAAATCTTTTGCAGGTACGTATTTGAGATGCTTGGAGAAGGATGAAGCCCAGGAAGTGCTCAGAGACATCCATGAGGGTGATTGCGGAAACCATACAGGGGGCAGGTCCCTGATGTCCAAGATCCTAAGAACGGGGTATTATTGGCCAACAATGAGAAAAGATGCCCTGGATTTCTCTCAGAAATGTGACGCATGTCAAAGACACGCCAATGTGCCTCACCAGCCTGCAGAGCCTCTATATCCAATTCCAGCATCCTGGCCCTTCATGAAATGGGGGATGGACATCGTTGGTAAGCTACCCAAAGCCCCTGGAGGAAAGGTATTCATGTTAGCAATGACAGATTACTTCTCAAAATGGATTGAAGCCGAAGCATACGTTCAAGTCAGGGAAAAAGAGGTTATATCCTTCATTAAAAGGAACATATTGACAAGGTTTGGAGTGCCATCTGAGATTGTCTGTGATAATGGCTCTCAATTTATTGGAAGTAGGACCACAGGATTCTGTGAATCCTGGGGCATCAAGATGATAACATCAACTCCAGTACATCCTCAAGCCAATGGCCAAGCTGAGTCAAGCAACAAGATCATCATAAACAACCTGAAGAAGAGACTGAAGGAGAAGAAGGGAAGATGGGCAGAGGAATTACCCTTAGCATTATGGGCAGATAGGACTACCTCCAAGAATGCCACGGGCCAAACCCCATATTCCCTGGTATTTGGCACAGAAGCAGTCATCCCGACAGAAATGGTGATCCCAACATTCAGGATCAGTGGTCAGACCCAGGATTTGAATGACCAGTCCCTGATTGAAGACTTGGATACCCTGGATGAGATGAGAGATCAGGCGGCTTGGAGAATGGCAGCATATCAGCAAAGAATTTCGAAGACCTATAACAAGCATGTAAGGATCAGAAGATTCAAGGTAGGAGACCTGGTCCTAAGAAAGGCGTTTCAGAACACAACAAATCCAGGAGACGGGAAATTAGCTCCTAAGTGGGAAGGTCCTTATTTGATTGATTCCGAAGCTGGTAAGGGGGCATATTGGCTGGCTAGTATGGAAGGAGACCTATTGCCAAGACCTTGGAATGCGATACATCTCAAAGCATATTTCATGTAAGGCCTTCTGTCCCAGGATTCACTTGCTCAGGTATGTGTTTTATTTTGAAATTTCACAATGGAAATTCAGGTCAGTTCTTCTCACTTAATTTACTTATTTCCCTTATATGTTTTACTCTCGTTATTTAGTTGCTGATATTAATTACGTGTTACGTTTCATTTTTAAAATTGTTATTTAATGTTTTGAATTCGCTAAGATCTATGTTTTGCAAGACGGATTGCCTAAAATCCAGGGTATCCCAGGATTCAAGGTATTCAAGGTGCAGGATGATCGGAAATTCAAGGCATACGAAGCGAAGAATACTCAAGGTACTCCAAGTCAACTGCAACAAATGTATTTCTCCTAAGTATTGGGATTGGCCATCTCACTTCCGTATGGGTAAATTTTAAACCCATTCCTAAGGTTTAAGGATTATACGTCCTTCATCCGAATATGGGCTATCACGCCTCGCCTGGAGCGCACGTTGGCAATTTTTGCCTCGCCCGAGACGCACGTGATCCAAGTATGAAACCCTGGGATTGTGAGATCATCCGTGTTAATAGCATTGGTGGCAACCTTGCAATCCAGGGACATATGCGGATCTCTCAAGGTTTAAAACGATTAACGCGTTTTCAAGACGGATTGGTGCTAACGTACCAACTTAAGACACCCGAGGCAATACCCTAGTTCGCCAGTACGGCTTGAGGTGGTCCCTAGAATTCGCCAGTACGGCACCGGGCTTGACCCCAGTTCGCCAGTACGGCACCGGGTTTGACCCCAGTAGTTAAGGGCTTGACCCCAGAAACAATTCAAAGATTACCTAGTGACCCAGGATTATTAATCTAATCCAGGGTCATAACGGTCAAAGCCTAAGAAAATTAACTCCTTGTCTAGTTAATTCTGATTGATATGTTCCTATTACAGGAAGCATTCACAAGTCTGCTAAAGCTACGAGGAATCCTAAGATCCTGGGGGCAACCCAGGATTACCAAGGTAAACCCTAGACCCATTCCATACATTACAAATATCAATCAAATATTTCAAACACAGGTATGTAACTAGAGCAGTTATATATATTAATAAGACCCAACCTGGGCCCGGAAAAGCTCCGGACATCCCAGGCTGGGACATGTCAAAAGACCCTGGATATCACATCCAGGGGTGGATCATTGTCTTGAACGAAATATACCGGGAAACATCATCCGGTATACCATCACATGCACAAAAATAAAATTGTTTTCAAACAAACATGAACCACAAAAGATAAGAAGGTAACCCCTATTCTTCAAGCTTCATCCTGGGGCACCTCCTTCGCTTCCTTCTCCTCCGCTGCCTTCTCTGCTGCCTTCGGGTCCTGGGTCGGCTGCTCTCCTCCCTTGGGCTGGTCGATATCCATGGCGTGACCAGCAGAGCCCTTGGATGGGGTGCTTTTGCTGGATCCAGGGCCGATTTCAGGGTCACACCCTGCAGGGATGGTGGCGCCTAAGTTGCGCAGTTTCTTTGCCCAGTCGGACACATCCCAGTTGGGGTTCTGAAACCCCAAATCCCTTGCCTCCTTCGCCATTTTCAGCCTGCACTAGAAAAGGGAGATGCGAGCGATGAGCTTGCCTTCATCGCTCTTAGCGGCTAAAGCAGACTCATGCGCAGCCCGTGCCTTCACTGCCTTCTTCTCAAGATCATGCACTAGACCCAGGTTCTTGTTGGCCACTATCCTGAGCGAGTTCAGCTCCTTGGTCAGGGCAGTAACCTCCTTCTTAGCAGCAGCCTTAGCATCCTGGGCTCGCTTCTCAGCGGCCCAGACCATCTCCACGAATCGGCTGGCAATCTGCAAGAGAAGGTAATGCTATTAACATTTATGACCTTGAATTGTTTCCGCTCGTATTTTCTTACGGGTCATGATCGGGGAATGATGGAAAAGTTTGGAGAAGAAGTTTACCTGGATGAAGAAAATCGGAAGCTGGAAACGTCGGAGGAAAACCCTTGCTCTCAAGAAATTTGTGTGAAAAGAGAGGAGAGGTTAAGGGTAGTATTTAAAGAAAAGAAGAAGTTACAGAGGTGATGGGAGGTCGCTCGAGACGTGGCATCATGGATGCGAAATTGACGGACACGATTAAAGATAAGGGGTGATGTGACCCAAAAATTCAAATTTTCACATCTGTAAGTTCTATCCACTTGCGAAAATTTGGGGGCAATTGTTATACCCTGAATTCTCAGCTAATAATCCAGGGGCAGGTATTACCTAGGAATTGTATGACCCTGGATATTGACAGGTAATGTTCGATGACCCAGGATGATTAACATCAAACGGGAAGGTTTACCTTTATTTTATTTTACACTTATATGATCTAATCCAAGGATTGCCCTTATTTTTACAATGACCCAGCATGTGGAAATGACCCTGCATGCTAGGATTTCGTTACTAACGTGTTTCGTGCTTTTATCTAAGTGACGACAGGTTGACAAAGTCGCTCAAACGGTCGAATAAGGAAAGCTGAAGACTCATTTAGCACGTGGTCAAAGTCAGTTGGCTGGAAACTCGGTCAACTAACGGAAAGAGACGTTGGAGGGGAGATCCCTGGAATATCGGAAGAACAGTTGAAGACCCCTGGAATATCGGACGAGTCATTGAAGTTCTCGGAGTATAAATAGGACCTTTAGTCGTTCATTTTCAGCTCATTCGAGCTTTACTGATTGTATTCTCGTATTATTCTCTCTGCAAACACATTGTACTCGACATTTTTCAGTGATCAATAAATTGGTAGCGTGTGTTATCGCTACCCGGGGTTTTTATGCCGGCGGCGCCTTAGAGACATCTAAGGGCTAAGGGCTTTTCCCTAGTCAAAATCTCGGTGTTCCTACTTACATTTCTGGTTACATTTGTGTTGATAAAGTTTCTCAACTGATTTCATAAATAAACCTAAGTTTTTACCCAGGATTCTAGTTATTTGTCCCTGGAATTCTGCTGTTGTCCCAGGATTATTTCAAATTGTTTTCACATCTGAATTTGAGACACCTAACCTCACATTTGAATTTGGTTCAAACTTTGCTAATTTAACTTAAGTAATTTTTAGCCAAAACAATACAGGGGGCAGATCCTTGATGTCCAAAATTCTGAGAACAGGGTATTATTGGCCCACCATGAGGAAGGATTCCCAGGATTTCTCCCAGAAATGTGACGCATGTCAAAGACACGCCAATGTCCCTCACCAACCTGCAGAACCATTACACCCTATTCCAACATCCTGGCCCTTCATGAAATGGGGGATGGACATTGTTGGGAAATTACCCAAGGCCCCTGGAGGAAAGGTATTCATGCTAGCTATGACGGATTATTTCTCGAAATTGATTGAAGCCGAAGCATACGTCCAAGTCAGGGAGAAAGAAGTCATATCCTTTATCAAGATGAATATTTTAACAAGATTTGGAGTACCATCCGAGATTATCTGTGATAATGGGTCCCAATTTATCGGAAGTAGAACCACAGGATTCTGTGAATCCTGGGGCATAAAGATGATAACATCAACTCCAATACATCCCCAGGCTAATGGCCAGGCTGAATCAAGCAACAAGATCATAATAAACAACTTGAAGAAGAGATTGAAAGAGAAGAAGGGAAGATGGGCAGAAGAGCTACCCTTGGCACTATGGGTAGACAGGACTACTTCTAAGAACGCCACAGGCCAAACCCCATTTTCCTTGGTCTTTGGTACTGAAGCTGTTATCCCAACCGAAATGGTAGTCCCAACATTCAGGGTCAGTGCTCAGACCCAGGACTCAAATGATCAGTCCCTGGTTGAAGATTTGGATACCCTGGATGAAATAAGAGATCAAGCAGCATGGAGGATGGCGACTTACCAACAAAGAATTTCTAAGACCTACAACAAACATGTAAGGATCAGAAGGTTCAATGTGGGAGATCTTGTTCTTAGAAAAGCATTTCAGAACACAACAAATCCAGGGGATGGAAAGTTGGCTCCTAAATGGGAAGGCCCCTACTTGATTGACTCTGAAGCTAGTAAGGGGGCATATTGGCTAGCTAATATGGAAGGAGAACTACTACCACGACCTTGGAATGCAATACACTTGAAGGCGTATTTCATGTAAGGCTTCCTGTCCCAGGATTCAGCTACCCAGGTATGTGTTTGATTTTAAGTTAATGCTGGAAATCCAGGTCAGTTCCTCTTACTTAATTTATTTGTTCCCTTATATGTTTTACCTTCATTATCTATTTATTAACACCAGTTATGTATTACATTTTATTTTGGAATTGTTATTCAAAATCTCGAATTCGCTAAGATCTATGTTTCGCCCGAAATCCAGGGTATCCCAGGATTCAGGGTACCGAACATGCAGGGTATTCAAAAATTCAAGACACATGGAACGAAGCCTACTCGTGATACCCTAACTCGAAAACAATCAGCGTATATCACCTAAGTTTGAGATTGGCCATCTCGCTTCCGTATGTGTAAGGCCTAAACCCATTCCTAAGGTTTGAGGATTGAGCATCCTCCAAACGAATATGGGCTACCATGCCTCGCCCGGGACGCACTTGGTAATTTTTGCCTCGCCCAAGACGCACGTGATCCAAGTATGAAACCCTGGGATTGTGGGATCATCCATGTTAACAGCATTGGTGGCAACCTCCCAATCCAGTGACATATGAGGATCTCCTAAGGGTTAAAACGATTAACGCGTTTTCGAGATGGATTGGTACTAACGTACAAACTTAAGACTCCGAGGACATGCCCTAGCTAGTCAGTACGACTAAGAGGAAATCCCTAGTTCGCTAGTACGGCACCGGGAATGACCCCAGAAATAACTTAAGAGACTACCTAGTGGTCCAGGATTATTATTCCAGGGTCATGACGGTTAAAATCTGAGCAAATTAACTACTTGGCTAGTTAATTCTAATCTTTGTGTTCATATAACAGGGGAACATTCACAAGTCTACCAAAGCTACGAGGAATCCTAAATCCTGGGGGTAACCCAGGAATACTAAGGTAAACCCTAGTATGATTTCACACATCAGCAAATGTGTTTCAAATATCTCAAACAAAATCATAAAAGCAAAGCAGTTATATTCAAAAACCACCCTGGGTCCGGGAAAGACTCCGGCCACCCCAGGGCAGGGCATGTAAAAGCCCCGGATTACAAATCCGGGGGGGGGGCATATTGTTTTAAACGGGGGAACATCAACCTGTTACATCACAAACAAAAAATTAAAATTGTTTTAAACAGACCACTAAAACAAACATAAAAACAAGAAGAAGACGACCAGCAATCTTCAAGCATCATCCTGGGTCATCTCCTTCGCTTCCTCCTCCTCCGCTGCCTTCTCTGCTGCCTTAGGGTCCTGGGCCGGCTGCTCTCCTCCCTTGGGCTGGTCGATGTCCATGGCATGACCAGCAGAGCCCTTAGATGGGGTTCTTTTGCTGGATCCAGGGCCAGCTTCAGGGTCACACCCTGCGGGGATGGTAGCGCCTAGGTTGCGCAGCTTGTTTGCCTAGTCGGACACATCCCAATTGGGGTTCTGAAACCCCAGGTCCCTGGCCTCCTTCGCCATCTTCAACCTGCACTGGAGGAGCGAGATGCGGGCTATCAACCTACCCTCATCACCTTTTGCAACCAGCGCAGCTTCATGCTCAGCCCGCACCTCAACAGCCCTCTTCTCCAGCTCCTGCACCAGCCCTAGGTTCTTATCAGCAACGATCTTGGTCAAGCTCAATTCCTTCTTTAAGGTGGCGACCTCCTTCCTGGCTAAGGATTCAGCATCCTGGGCACGCCTCTCAGCGGCCTGCACCAGTTCAAAGAATCGCCCAGCAATCTACATGCAAAGGTAAGTTGATTAACAATTTAAACTCTGAATAGACTAACTATACAGGAAAATTCAGGGGTACCCAGGATTTACTTACTTGGCGAGAGATGGCCTCAGCGTGTGAAAGTAGCCCAGCGGCATCCATGTTCTCCAGGGGCTGCAGTGATATGGCGGTGCTGGCGGCCCTGGTTTTGCGCTTGGTGCCCGAGGTCTTGGAGGGAGGAGCTTTGGGGACCGATGGAGGCTCGGATTTTACGGTGGCCAGGACTTGGAAGTCATCATCACTTAGCAGATAGGCGTCAAGATCCACCTCTTCAAGGTTCACAGCAGCAGCAGCTAAGAAGCAAAAAGCATAAAAAGTGAGCAAAATCCAGGGAAAATCCTAGGTCTAAAAGGCAGGGTACCAGGATACTTACAACTTGACATGCTATGAGAGGTGGAGGAAGCAGCTTGGTGAGGGTTAGCCCTGAACTCTCGGTCCACTTCGTTGATGCTGAGGAAGGTTTCAAATCTCTCGAACACCCCTGGATTTGCAGGGCCAACTGAACTCAAGCTAGGAACTGTGAAACAAGAAAATCCAAGGTTAGTATTTGAATAGCATATAATATAAGCAAAAATCCTAACCCCTAATGCAGGTGAGAACCTACCATCTACTTTCCACCTAATCGGAAGTCTCATTCCTCCTGGAATAGTCGCTCTCTTGACAAAGAAAATTTTTCCCTTCCATTCCTGATGAAATGAAGCCCGAGGAACCATCTGAACATCCTTCTTCAAAGACTTGAACAAGAATCGGTTGTTACCATGGGATTTGAGCTCGTAACCCTGGGCTAATTCAGGTAACCCAACCAGGGAATCAAACTCCCTATTCAGGCGGTCAAGGGTACCCAAAATTCTCCACACAATGGGAAGAGTCTGGGCGTAGGCAAGGCCGGTAGCTTTGAAGAATTCAGCCACTAACCCAGTGAAGGGATATGAGAGCCCCATGGAGAAAGGAGTAAAAGGAAAGCAGACCCAGGTCTCAGAGCAGAAATCCGATCGAACCCTTTTGTCGAAGGGTCTGATCTCAGTGGACTCAGGGAAAAGGCCCGACGACAACAATGTAGTGATGTCGTCGTCGGTGAAAGGGCAGGCTTCGAGCGCCCGGCTCTGTAAATAGAACTGATCGAGGAAATCCTCGATTCTGGTTTCTTCAGCCGTTGTCTCCGCCCGTATTTTCTTACGAGTCATGATCGGAGAATGAAAGGAAAAGTGGGGAGAAAAAGATTACCTGATCGGAAGAGGAGAGAAGCCGGAGGTCCGAGCAGTTGAACTTTGCTCTCGAAAATGGTAATGGTGAAGAGAGAAGAGGTAAATGCAGGTATTTAAGGGGATTTAGAAGTTGTAGAGGTGATGGGACACGACCTCACGACGTGGCGCAACGGATCCTCATTTAACGGACACGATCGAAACAAGGGTTGATTTGACCCAAAATTTGAAATTTTCACAGCTGTAAAATCTATCCACAACTCGCGAAAATTTGGGGGCAATTGTTATACCCTGAATTTTTGGCTGATAGTCCAGGGTATAGGTATAGACCAGGGGCAGGTATGACCCAGGAATCGCGTGACCCAGAATTAAACAGGTAAAGTTTAGATGACCCAGAATGTATCAAGAGTAAGGTAATGTCCCAGGGTGTCGCTATAGTCCAGGGAAGTCCATGTTTACTTTATTTCTAGTTATATGTTATTATGACCCAGGATGAGTTTAATCCAGGGTCACCCCTATTGTACGAATGACCCAGCATGTGGAAATGACCCTGCATGCTAGGACATTGTTACTAACTCATTTTGTGCCTATAGCTGATCAAGGACAGGTTGACAAAGTCTTCTAACGGTCGATTGGAGTAAGCTGAAGACCTATTTCGCACGTGGTCAAGAGTTGTTAGCTGGGAACTCGGTCAACCAACTGAAAGAGACGTTGGAGAGAAGATCCATGGAATATCGGACAAGTTGTTGAAGATCCCTGGAATATCGGACAAGTTATTGAAGCTCTCGAAGTATAAATAGGACATTTAGTCGTTCATTTTCAGCTCATTCGAGCTTTACTCATTGTATTCTCGTACTAAACTCTCTGATTACTCTCTGTACTCAAACATTTACGTGATTAATAAATTGGTAGCGTGTGTTATCGCTACCCGGGGTTTTTATGCCGGCGGCGCCTTAGAGACATCTAAGGGCTAAGGGATTTTCCCTAGTCAAATCCTCGGTGTTCTTGCTTGCATTTCAGGTTACATTTGTGCTGCTAAGCTTCTTAACGGATTTCATAAGCAACCCTAACTTTTTACCAAGGATTTTAGTTGTTTGTCCCTGGAATTCTACTGTTATCCCAGAATTTCTTCAAACTGTTTTCATATCTAAATCCTAGGCACCGAACCTCACATTCATATTTGGTTCAAATTTTACTAATCTTGCTTGAGTAATTTTTAGCCAAAACAGTAGGTTCTACCAGTTCTTTTATAGAACCTTTGAGCTCTGACAGAAACCATGGCAAGTTGAGTCATAATGTCCATTTCTTCCAAATCATCAGCACCTATGCACTCAAGATCTTCGCGTATGAAGCCTTGGTATGAGTCAGTTGCTACATGAGCATTGTGAGAGTTTTCAAACACGTTTGAAAAACTATCTTGACACCTTGGTGTCTCAGGGAAACTGACAATATGTGACGGATATGATGATGAGTTTGAAGATCTTTGGCTGTTAAAATCAGTAGTTACTAGTGCAGATGAAAACAGCTGAGTTGACTCAGAATATGAGTTTTGTTTAAGATCTAGTTCCATTTCATAGGCACTGAGTATGCCATGAAGTTCACTGAGTCTCATCTTTTTCAAAATTTTGCATTCCCTGATGCTTACAGTGTAAACTGTCCACGCGGAAGGCAAGGAACGTAAGAACTTTCTGTTAACATCTACCTGGTCTAGTTTTACATCTACTTTTTGAAGTTCATCAAGCAAAGAAACAAATCTTAAGTACTGGTTTGTCATTGTTTCACCAGATTTGAAAGTAAAGTTTTCATACTTCTGTTTTAAGACATCTTTCTTGTTTTCTTTAACTTCACTGGTTCCTTCATACATTTCACTTAAGGCATTCCACAGGTCAAATGCAGTTTTATATCCTTTGAATCCACTTAAAATGGAATTAGGAAGTGCAGCCTGTAGAGTCCAATATGCCTTATGGTCAAATTCGAGAGCAGTATAGTCAGATTCAACATATTTATCAAGTGGTTTAGGTATTTAGACTTCTGCATCATCAGCAGATGAAACCATGGGTGAGTAGGGACCTTCAGTAAAAGATTTCCAAATACGACGGTCCAGAATCCTAACAAAACCTTCCATCCTGAGTTTCCAGGTACCAAAGTCATCAGGGGTGAACATTGGTGGTTTGTTGGAAGAACCATTTGGGCAACTTAAACTGAAATCACTCATTTTGAAAACTTTTAGAAAGATAAAACAGCAAAGCTTGTAAAGTAAGCAAGTAAAGTATCAACCTTGAAGCACAGAAAGTCTTCAAGGTAAGAGCCAAAGCTCTGATACCACTTGTAGGATCGTTAAAAGTTAGAGTTAAACTTAAACAAAGCCCTTTACTTGCAAATATAACCCTGCGGAACTAAAGTTATATTCCACTTTACTTAAGCAATTGTTAAGTTCTTGTGTATAATGTAAAAGCTTGATTTGCAGAAGTATAGTAACAACAAAGTATCAAATACTCGGCACTATTTGCATTAACTTGAAGCTACACTATTACAAGTTGTTCAAGAACTAATAACAACAAAGATGACAACTGTGTGTAAACTAAGAGCTAGCTATGCTATATATAGTGCAGATGAGATCAATGACAGCCATTGATCTGATGCGATCTAATCTAGACTGTAAACTAAAAAGTCAAATACAAACTACCAAAAGAATAAACATTGGCAATTGGAATATCTGCGTGTTTGCAGCAACATACTACTTTAGGAGAGCGGCTTGAATCCGATGTAGAAGCATACGAGAAGCTTTTGCAGGATTGGACTTACTGAAAAGACATCTCATAAAAAGTCCGGTTTAACTCATTATTTGGTGGATAATCGAGTTCACCCGGAATATTCGCTAAAAAACAAAATTGCTTCTTTCCGCTTGAATTGCCAGTTCCGCTTGAAGTGAGAATTCCGCTTTAACTTCAACTTCAGCCGGAATATAGTAAAATTGACATTCAACCGGAAATCTTCCAAGCGCAATATTCCTTACATTTCTTCATGTTGAAGCTGCTGGAATTCATGGTCCGCTTCTTGTTGTACGTCAGTACTGAAATCAGCCACAAAATCAGCTAGAGCCTGGGATTTTATAGCTGTTCTGGCCTCGTAGATCAGATCATATGCACTTAATTTCACCGACCACTTAGCCATTCATCCTGACATTTCTGGTTTTCTCAAAACATACTTTATAGGATAGTTAGTTCTAACATGAATTATATGAGTTTCAAAATAGTGTCTAAGTTTAGTAGGTGCCATACTTAGGGCTAATATGAGTTTTTCAAGGTGTGAGTACCTGGATTCAACATCAAGTAAACTTTTACTTACGTAATAAACAGGATGTTGCTGACCTTCTGCATCCTTGGTCAGGACTGCACTTACCGTATTCCTGGAAACTGCTAAGTACAGGGACAAAGGCTCCCCTGGATTAGGTTTCATCAACAAGGGTGCCGTGGATAAATATGTCTTCAAATCCTGGAACGCCTTCTCGTGCTCTTCCTTCCACTCGAATTTCTTGTTCTTCTTTAGGATGTCATAGAATTCCATGCATCTTTCCGAGGATTTTGATATAAATCTGTTTAGGGCAGCAATTCTACCTGTAAGTCTTTGGACGTCCTTGGTGCTGGATGGTGATTGTAGATTGGTAATTGCCCTGATTTGCTCTGGACTCGCCTCTATACCTCTCTTAGTTACCATATACCCCAGGAATTTGCCTGCTCCTACCCCGAAATGACACTTTTCTGGATTTAGCTTCATGTTGTATTTATCAAGGATGTCGAAGGATTCCTTAACATCCTGGACATGGTCATTGGTGACCCTGGATTTCACCACCATGTCGTCGATATACACCTCCATCATGTCCCCCAGTTTTTCTTTGAACATCATGTTAACCAATATCTGGTACGTTGCCCCTGCATTTTTTAGTCCAAATGGCATAACTATATAACAATATATACCTGTTGGTGTTATGAATGCCGTATCTTCCTGATCCTGGGGTTCCATCTGGATCTGTTGAAATCCTGAGGTAGCATCCATGAAATTCAACATCTCATGGCCTGCCGTTGCATCGACCATGGAATCTATGTGAAGTAGTGGGAATTGATCTTTCGGGCATGCACGGTTCAGGTCCGTGTAATCTACGCATACCCTCCATTTACCGTTTTTCTTACTTACTACCACCACGTTGGCTAACCACCTGGGAAACTTCACTTCTCTGATCATCCTAACCTTTAGAAGTCTGTCAACCTCCTCCTGGATTATGATGTTCTTTTCTGGTGCAAATTTTCTTCTCTTTTGATGTATGGGCCTGAAAGAGTTATCAATTCCAAGCTTATGTGTAATAACGGATTTAGAAATACCTGTCATGTCGTCATGGGACCAAGCGAAGGTTGACATTCTGGTCCTGAGCAGATGTATTAACTGTTCCTCTATTGGCCCTGGAATATTAGTTCCAATATAGATTTTTTTCCCTGGATTTGAAGGATCTAGCTCAATAGCTTTGACGTCTTACTCCCTCGCTTCCAGGGTTTCCCGGGCCTTTTTCTTTAATTGCTACCCTTGTCTTTGTTTGGAGGATATTTTCATTGACATAGTGTAACATTCCTTAGCCTCTTGCTGGTCGCTGTGGACTGTGATTACACCCCAGGGTGTTGGCAGCTTTACGCATTGATGGTACGTTGAGGGTACATCCCTGTTATCATGAATCCAGGGTCTACCCAGGATTACATTGTACCCTGAAGGTGCATCCATCACACAGAAACGTTGAACCGAATTGAGCCCTTCTATATAGACAGGAAGCTTGATTTCACCCAGGGTATTCTTTGTCTCGCCATGAAACCCATGAGTACCGTGGATTTTGAGATGATCTCTGAATGTGGAATTCCCATCTTTTGCAAAGCCTCCAACTGGATTATATTTACTGAGCTGCCTCCATCAATCAAGATTCTCTTCACAACGGTGTTGGCGATGTGAAGTGTTATCACCAATCCATCATGATGAGGGTCTGTGATATCGCATTTATCGTCTTCCCCGAATGTAATTTCCTTGACATCAGGTTGAACAGAGCTCTTCCTGGGTCTTCCCTCTCTCTCTGATTTGGATTCCTTGGCATGTCTTTTCGCTGGGGAATAGGAGGTACCACATATGTCAGAACCACCAAAAATAAAGTGTATTACCTTGGCATCTGGAGGCGGTGAGGATGCTCTTTCAAGACGGCCATCAGAATGTCCAAAATCCTGGGACCTTTCACCACTATCCCTGGATTTTGGGTTCTGTTCCCTGGACTTATCCTTCTTCTTTCCCAGAAGCTCCTTCAAGTAGCCTTTGCCAAGTAGATAGCTTATTTCTCTTCTCTGGGCTATGCAATCCTCGGTCTGGTGACCGAAGTCTTCATGGTAGGCACACCACTTGGACTTATCCTTCCAAGTAGACGGTTTATCATTCTTCTTGGGCCACCTTGCTTTGTCTCCAAGTTCCTGCATAGCAAAAATAACACCAGAAATATCAGTAGTAAAGCAATAATCATTAAGGGAAGGATATTCTTCTTCCTCTTCATCCTGGTCCACACTATTCACTCGTTGTTCATCGGGCCTTGAGTATGGTTTAGATCGCTGTGACCTAGGATGTGAGGATTCTGATTTCCTGTTGGAGCTGTTGATTCCTGGCGAGGATTCACCCTTTCCCAGGATTTGCTTGTCCTCCTCCAGCCTGATGAAGCGTATGGCCCTGTGACGAACTTCGCCCATGTTGTGACATGGGTTCATGACCAGATCTTGATAGAATGGTGAGTCTTTGTTAAGTCCCATCTTGAAGGCCTGAACTGCAGTCGCCATGTCCAAGTTTGGTATCTCCAAGGCTTCTCTGCTAAACCTGCTAACAAAATTCCTTAGGGTTTCACCTGCATTCTGGGTCACCCTATACAGATCACTTGTTAGTTTTTCAAAGCTGCGGCTGCAAGAGAACTGATTGTTAAATAAATTAATTAAATGCGAAAATGAAGTAATAGAATAAGGAGGAACTTTCAAGAGCCATTTCAAGGCTGCTCCTGTCAAGGTAGATCCGAATCCCTTGCATAGGCATGACTCCTTAATTTCAGGGGGCATATAAATAACCTTCATTCTTTCACGATACTGTGCCACATGTTCTTCAGGGTCTGTTGTGCCATCATAAGGTTTCATGCTGGGAGTTTGAAACCTTTTAGGTATCTACACGTCACAAATTGGTGGAGCAAACCTGGATACTCTATGATTTGCTGGTCCTACTTCAGGGATAGGCTGCACAACTCCTAGGACACTTGAAATCATTCTCTTGAGTTTTTAGATTTCTCGCTCCACCGATGGGCTGATCCCTGAATCCTGCATTGAATTATTAGTATTAGCATAATGGGTCAAAGTTTGAGGAGTGTTACCGACATCCTGGGGTATGTTTGTCCCAGGATTAATGACTGGTTCTCTGATGGTAGTCATTCTGGATAAATCAGCATGGGCCATTTGAGTAGGGAAGAATGTTGATCTCCCGTTCAGTGGGGCGACACCTTCATGTACCCTGGAATTACTTCCATGGGTATTGAAATTCAGAATTCTAGGGTCGAGTGGCGACGGCTGAGCCGCCATGGCCCTGGGTAACTCTAATCTCAAGCTCGTCAATTGGGCCATGAATTCCTGGTTCACCTTCTGTTGGAGTTCCATGTGGCGCTCCAATTTACCGAATGTGGCTAGGATATCAGTGTCAGATATTAAGACAGAGTCATCTGGGATGTTTTCAGTTTCGATCACTTCATGGTTGACTATCGGTCCGTCACTGCGCGTAGCTGAAGTTGAGGCATTAAACCCTGGAGCCGATGAAGTGACTCCACTTGTCGAAATACTGGTCCTTGGACCTGGTTGGGCAACTCCAGTTGTTGAAGAGTTACAGCAGAAACCGAGACATTCGAGGTGTTCATTTGTGTTGACATTTTTGATAGATTTTGGTAAAAATCAGGTTTAGGACAAATCTGAAAAAAGTTTGACAAAAAATTGACAACAATTGCCCCACGGTGGGCGCCAAATTGTTTTGGCTAAAAATTACTTAAGCAAAATTAGTAAAACTTGAACCAAATAAGATTGTGAGGTTTGGTGCCTAGGATTAAGATACGAAAACTGTTTGTAAAAATCCTGGGACAACAACTGAATTCCAGGGACAAAAGCCGGAATCCTGGGTTAAAATGTAAGTTTAGTTATGAAATCGATTGAGAAAGTTAATAACACAAATGAAGCCTTGAATGCAAGTAGGAACACCGAGAATTTTACTAGGGAAAAGCCCTTAGCCCTTAGATGTCTCTAAGGCGCCACCGGCATAAAAACCCCGGGTAGCGATAACACACGCTACCAATTTATTGATCACAAAAATGTTTGAATACAGTGAGTAAGCAGAGAAATAAGTACGAGATTACAATGAGTAAAGCTAGAATGAGCTGAATAAACGACTAAGTGTCCTATATATACTCCTAGATCTTCAACAACTTGTCCGATATTCCAGGGATCTCCTCTTCAACGTCTCTTTCAGTTGGTTGACCGAGTGTCCAGCTAACTGACTTTGACCACATGTGAAATTAGTCTTTAGCTTGTTTTACGCGACTGTTAGTAGACTTCGTCAACCTGTCCTTGATCAGATATAGACACACAAACCGTTAGTGACAATGCCTTAGCATGCAGGGTCATTTCCACATGCTGGGTCATCTGTAAAATAAGGGTAACCCTGGATTATGCACATTCTAGATCATATTAACATAGAATAAAATGAATGTAAACTTCCCTGTATGAAGTCGACATCCTGGGTCATCACTTTACTATTGACACATTCAGGGTCACCGAACATTACCTGCCAAATTCAGGGTCATACAATTCCTGGGTCATTCCTTCCCCTGGTCTATACCTGTACCCTGGATTACCAGCCGAAGATTTAGGGTATAACACCTACCATGAAGACTTTGGTCACCAGACCGAAGATTGCAATACCTTGAGAAAAGAAATAAGCTATCTACTTGGCAAAGGCTACTTGAAGGAGCTTCTAGGAAAGAAGAAGGATAAGTCCAGGCAATAGAACCCAAAATCCAGAGATAGTGGTGCAAGGTCCCAGGATTTTCGACATTCTGATGGCCGTCTTGATAGAGCATCCTCACCGCCTCTAGATGACAAGGTAATACACTTTATTTTTGGTGGTTCTGACATTTGTGGCACCTCCTATTCTGCAGCGGAAAGACATGCCAAGGAATCCAAGTCAGAGAGAGAGGGAAGACCCAGGAAGAGCTCTGTTCAACCTGATGTCAAGGAAATTACATTCGGGGAAGACGATAAAAGCGATGTCATAGACCCTCATCATGATGGGTTGGTGATAACACTTCACATCGCCAACAACGTTGTGAAGAGAATCTTGATTGATGGAGGCAGCTCAGTAAATATAATACAGTTAGAGGCCTTGCAGAAGATGGGAATTCCACATTCAGAGTTCATCTCAAAATCCACGGTACTCGTGGGTTTCAGTGGGGAAACAAAGAATACCCTGGGTGAAATCAAGCTTCCGGTCTACGTAGAAGGGCTCAATTCAGTTCAGCGTTTCTGTGTGATGGACGCACCATCAGGGTACAATGTAATCCTGGGTAGACCCTGGATTCACAACAACAGGGCTGTACCCTCGACGTACCATCAATGCGTGAAGCTGCCAACACCCTGGGGTGTGATTACAGTCGACAGCGACCAGCAAGAGGCCAAAGAATGTTACACTACATCGATGAAAATATCCTCCAATCAAAGACAATGATAGCAACTAAAGAAAAAGGCCCGGGAAACCCTGGAGGCGAGGGAGCAAGACGTCAAAGCTGTCGAGTTGGATCCTTCAAATCCAGGGAAGAAAGTCTATATTGGAACAAATATTGCAGGGCCAATAGAGGAACAGTTAATACATCTACTCAGGACCAGAATTTCAACCTTCGCTTGGTCCCATGACGACATGACAGGTATTTCTAAATCCGTTATTACACATAAGCTTGGAATTGATAACTCTTTCAGGCCCATACATCAAAACGGTAAATGGAGGGTATGCGTAGATTACACGGACCTGAACCGTGCATGCCCGAAAGATCCATTCCCACTACCTCACATAGATTCCATGGTTGATGCAACGGCAGGCCACGAGATGTTGACTTTCATGGACGCTACCCCAAGATTTCAACAGATCCAGATGGAACCCCAGGATCAGGAAGATACGGCATTCATAACACCAACAGGTATATATTGTTATATAGTTATGCCCTTTGGACTAAAAAATGTAGGGGCAACGTACCAGAGATTGGTTAACATGATGTTCAAAGAAAAACTCGGGGACACGATGGAGGTGTATATCGATGACATGGTGGTGAAATCCAGGGTCACCAAAGACCATGTCCAGGATGTTAAGGATTCCTTAGATATCCTGCATAAATACAACATGAAGCTAAATCCAGAAAAGTGTCATTTCGGGGTCGGAGCAGGCAAATTTCTGGGGTATATGGTAACCAAGAAAGGTATAGAGGCGAGTCCAGAGCAAATCAGGGCAATTACCAATCTACAATCACCATCCAGCACCAAGGACGTTCAAAGACTTACAGGTAGAATTGCTGCCCTAAACAGATTTATATCAAAATCCTCGGAAAGATGCAGGGAATTCTAAAACATCCTAAAGAAGAACAAGAAATTCGAGTGGAAAGAAGAGCACGAGAAGGCGTTCCAGGATTTGAAGACATATTTATCCACGAGACCCTTGTTGATGAAACCTAATCTAGGGGAGCCCTTGTCCCTGTACTTAATTGCTGGGTTACACTTAGCATTACAAATGGGAATTCAGCACATCCAGGTATACGTTGATTCTCTTCTTTTAGCTAACCATTTTAATGGGTCTTACGCAGCTAAAGGAGAGAAATTAATCAAATACTTGGAAGTGGTAAAAAGAATGTCCCACGATTTTCAAAATTTTAATATTCAAGAAGTACCAAGGGAGGAGAATGCTGAAGCGGACGCATTGGCAAACTTAGGCTCAGCATTCAAGACACTTGAAGACACCCATATTCCTATAATTCATACACTAACACCAGCTATAGACCAGGGTACAGATACCCAGGATTCTGACACAGCAGAAAAAATCCTGGTATCCAGTACCCAGGATTCTTCAACCCAAGAGGAATCCAGGACCAGACCAATTATTTAGTATTTGCAGGATGGTACTATTCCAAGGAACGAGAAGGATGCCCGTGAATTCAAAGTAAGAGTAGCCAGGTATGTGATTATTAAAAACATATTGTACAGAAAATCTTTTGCATGTGCATATCTGAGGTGCTTGGAGAAGGATGAGGCCCAGGAAGTTCTCAAGGATATCCACGAGGGAGATTGTGGAAACCATACAAGGGGCAGGTCCTTAATGTCCAAGATTCTAAGAACAGGGTACTATTGGCCTACCATGAGGAAGGATTCCCAGGATTTCTCCCAGAAATGTGACGCCTGTCAAAGACACGCCAATGTCCCTCACCAGCCTGCAGAACCGTTGTATCCTATTCCAGCATCCTGGCCCTTCATGAAATGGGGAATGGATATTATCGGGAAATTACCCAAGGCCCCTAGAGGAAAGGTATTCATGCTAGCCATGACAGATTACTTCTCAAAATGGATTGAAGCTGAGGCATACGTCTAAGTCAGGGAAAAAGAAGTTATATCCTTTATTAAAAGAAACATCCAAACAAGATTTGGAGTACCATCTGAGATTGTCTGTGATAACGGGTCCCAATTTATTGGGAGTAGAACCACAGGATTCTGTGAATCCTGGGGCATAAAGATGATAATGTCGACACCAGTGCATCCTCAAGCCAATGGTCAGGCTAAATCAAGCAACAAGATTATAATAAACAACTTGAAGAAGAGGTTGAAAGAGAAGAAGGGAAGATGGGCAGAAGAATTACCCTTGGCACTATGGGCAGACAGGACTACTTCCAAGAACGCCACAGGCCAAACCCCATTTTCCTTGGTCTTTGGTACTGAAGCAGTTATCCCAACCGAAATGGTGGTCCCAACATTCAGGGTCAATTCTCAGACCCAGGATTCGAATGATCAGTCCCTGGTTGAAGACTTAGATACCCTGGACGAATTAAGAGATCAAGCAGCTTGGAGGATGGCAGCTTATCAACAAAGAATTTCCAAGACTTACAATAAACATGTGAGGATCAGAAGGTTTAAAGTGGGAGATCTGGTCCTTAGAAAGGCATTTCAGAACACAACAAATCCAGGGGATGGGAAGTTGGCTCCTAAATGGGAAGGCCCTTACCTGATTGACTCTGAGGCTGGTAAGGGGGCATATTGGCTAGCTAATATGGAAGGAGAACTATTACCACAACCTTGGAATGCGATACACTTGAAGGCGTATTTCATGTAAGGCTTCCTGTCTCAGGATTCAGCTACCCAGGTATGTGTTTGATTTTAAATTAATGCTGCAAATCCAGGTTAGTTCCTCTCACTTAATTTATTTCGTTTATCCCTTTATATGTTTTACCTTCATTATTTATTTACTAACATCAGTTACGTATTACATTTTATTTTGAAATTGTTATTCAACATCTCGAATTCGCTAAGACCTATATTTCACCCGGAATCCAGGGTTTCCCAGGATTCAGGGTACCGAACATGCAGGATATTCAAAAATTCAAGACACATGGAACAAAGCCTACTCGAGATACCCTAACTCGACAACAATCAGCGTATATCTCCTAAGTTTGAGATTGGCCATCTCACTTCCGTATGGGTAAGGCCTAAACCCATTCCTAAGGTTTGGGGATTGAGCATCCTCCAATCGAATATGGGCTACCACGCCTCGCCCGGGACGCACGTGACAATTTTTGCCTTGCCCAAGACGCACGTGATCCAAGTATAAAACCCTGGGATTGTGGGATCATCCGTGTTAACAGCATTGGTGGCAACCTCCCAATCCAGGGACATATGCGGATCTCCTAAGGTTTAAAACGATTAACGCGTTTTCGAGATGGATTGGTGCTAACATACCAACTTAAGACTCCGAAGACATGCCCTAGTCAGTCAGTACGACTAAGAGGAAATCCCTAGTTTGCCAGTACGGCACCGGGCATGACCCCAGAAATAACTTAAGAGACTGCCTAGTGGCCCAGGATTATTAATCCAGGGTCATGACGGTTGAAACCTATCCATATTAAATACTTGGCTAGTTAATTCTAATCTTTATGTTCATATGACAGGGGGAACATTCACAAATCTACCAAAGCTACGAGGAATCCTAAATCCTGGGGGTAACCCAGGAATACTAAGGTAAACCCTAGTATGATTTCACACATCAGCAAATGTGTTTCAAATATCACAAACACAATCATAAAAGCAAAAGCAGTTATATTCAAAAACCACCCTGGGTCCGGGAAAGACTCCGGCCACCCCAGGGCGGGGGCATGTCAAAGCCCTGGATTTCAAATCCAGGGGTGGGGCATATTGTTTTAAACCGGGAAACATCAACCGGTATTACATCATAAACAAAAAACTAAAATTGTTTTAAACAGACCACTAAAACAAACATAAGAACAAGAAAAAGACGACCAGCAACCTTCAAGCATCATCCTGGGTCGTCTCCTTCGCTTCCTCCTCCTCCGCTGCCTTCTCCGCTGCCTTGGGGTCCTAGACCGGCTGCTCTCCTCCCTTTGGCTGGTCGATGTCCATGACATGACCAGCGGAGCCCTTGGATGGGGTGCTTTTGCTGGATCCAGGGCCAGCTTCAGGGTCACACCCTGCGGGGATGGTAGCGCCTAGGTTGCACAACTGGTTTACCCAGTCGGACACATCCCACTTGGGGTTCTTCAGCCCCAGGTCCCTGGCCTCCTTGGCCATCTTCAGCCTGCATTGAAGGAGGGAGACAAGGGCAATCCTCTTGCCCTCCTTTTCCTTCACGACCAAGGCAGCCTTATGCTCAGCCCGCACCTCAACAGCCTTCTTCTCCAGCTCCTGCTCCAGCCCCAGGTTCTTATCAGCACCGATCTTGGTCATGCTCAATTCCTTCTTCAGGGTGGCGACCTCCTTCCTGGCCAAGGATTTAGCATCCTGGGCACGCCTCTCAGCGGCCTGGACCAGCTCAAAGAATCGCCCAGGAATCTGCATGCAAAGGTAAGTTAATTAATAATTTAAACTCTGAATGGACTAACTATGCAGGAAAATTCAGGGGTACCCAGGATTTACTTACTTGGCGAGAGGAAGCCTCGGCATGTGAAAGTAGCCCAGCAGCATCCATGTTCTCCAGGGGCTGCAGTGATATGGCGGAGTCTGGTGGCCCTGGTTTTGCGCTTGGTGCCCGAGGTCTTGGAGGGAGGAGCTTTGGGAACCGATGGAGGCTCTGATTTTACCGTGGCCAGGACTTGGAAGTGATCATTACCCAGCAGATAGGCGTCCAGATCCACCTCTTCAAGGTTCACAGGAGCAGCAGCAGCTAAGAAACAATTAGCATAAAAAGTTAGCAGAATCCAGGGAAAATCCTAGGTCTAAAAGGCAGGGTCCCAGGATACTTACAACTCGACATGCTATGAGAGCAGGAAGAAGCAACTTGATCAGGGTCAACCTTGAACTCGCGATCCTCTTCAGTGATGGTCAAGAAGGTCTCGAACCTCTCGAATGTCCTTGGATTCACAGGGCCGATGGAACTCAAGCTAGACACTGCAAAACAGAAAAATTCAAGGTCAGTTTTTATTAAACATGCATATTAAAAATTGAAACCCTAATTCCTAATGCAGGTGAGGACCTACCCTCTACTCTCTACCTAATCGGAAGATCCATTCCTCCTGGGATGGTCAACCTCTTCCCAAAGAAGAACCTCCCCTTCCATTCTTCATGGTGCGAAGCCCGAGGAATCATCTGAGTACCCTTGTTCAGAGCCTTGAACAAGTATCGGTTGATGCCATGGGACTTCAGTTTATAGCCCAGGGACAGCTCAGGCAACCCAACCAGGGAATCAAACTCCCTGTTCAGGTGGTCAAGGGTACCCAGAATTCTCCATGCAATGGGAAGAGTCTGGGCGTAGGCAAGGTCGGTAGCTTTGAAGAATTCAGCCACTAACCCAGTGAAAGGATATGAAAGCCACATGGAGAAAGGAGTGAAAGGAAAGCAGACCCAGGTTGCGGAACAGAAATCCGACCTAAGTCTCCTGTCAAAGGGCCTAACCTCGGCACCATTAGGAAGGAGACCGGACGCCAACAAACAGGTAATGTCGGCGTCGGAGAAGTTGCAGGTTTCCGTTTCCGGAGCTTGCAGATACTTCTGATCGAGGAAATCCTCGATCCCGGTCTATTTGGCCACCGTTTCCGACCGGATTTTCCAACGTAAGAAGAAAAGAAAGAAATCAGGGGAAGGATTACCTGATCGGAAAGGACTGAAGGCCGGAGGTGTCGATGAAAAGCTTTGCTCTCGAAAAAACTGATGTGAGAAAAGAGAAGGGTTAATGGCGCATTTAAAGGAGGGTAGAAGTTGCAGAGGTGATGGGAAGTTACCCACGACGTGGCATCGTGGATCCTTAATCAACGGACATGATCAAAATAGGGGTAGATTAGGCTTCGAATTTGAAATTTTCACAGTTGTAATCTCTATCTACAACTTGCAAAAATTTGGGGGCAATTGTTATACCCTAAATCTTCGGCTGGTAATCCAGGGTACAGGTATGACCCAGGAATCGTATGACCCTGAATTTGGCAGGTAATGTTCGGTGACCATGAATGTGTCAATAGTAAAGTGATGACCCAGGATGTCGACTTCATACAGGGAAGTTTACGTTCATTTTATTCTATGTTAATATGATCTAAAATATGCATAATCCAGGGTTACCCTTATTTTATAGATGACCCAGCATGTGGAAATGACCCTGCATGCTAGGGCATTATCACTAAAGGTTTGTGTGTCTATATCTGATCAAGGACAGGTTGACGAAGTCTACTAACGGTCACATAAAACAAGCTAAAGACTTATTTCGCACGTGGTCAAAGTTAGTTAGCTGGAAACTCGGTCAACCAACTGAAAGAGAGACGTTGAAGAGGAGATCCCTGGAATATCGGACAAGTTGTTGAAGATCTAGGAGTATATATAGGACACTTAGTCGTTTATTCAGCTCATTCGAGCTCTACTCATTGTATTCTCGTGCTTATTTCTCTGCTTACTCACTGTACTCAAACATTTACGTGATCAATAAATTGGTAGCGTGTGTTATCGCTACCCGGGGTTTTTATGTCGGCGGCGCCTTAGAGACATCTAAGGACTAAGGGCTTTTCCCTAGTAAAAGTCTTGGTGTTCCTGCATACATTTAAGGTTTCATTTGTGTTATCTAAATTGTCAATCGATTTCTTGGTTTAATTCATATTTTTACCCAGGATTTTGTCTTTTGTCCCTGGAATTCAACTATTGTCTCAGGATTTCTGCAAACCGTTTTCATATATTAACTTTAAGCACCAAACCTCACAATCTTATTTGATTCAAGTTTTACTAATTTTGCTTAAGTAATTTTTAGCCAAAACATATATATATATATATATATATATATATATATATATATATATACACCTGCAACTAAAGTCTATATATACCAATAAAAAAATAACAACAATCAACCTACCACAACCAATATCATAGCATTTAAAGGTATAAGTTTTTGAATATTATGCAACATATATACTATCCCAAAAGAGAATTCAAACTCTTTGATGTAAATAGATTCACATGAGTTAAAACCCAGAGAACAAATATGTAAAATTCATAAACAAGACAATAAATACCTTCAACGTAGTTGATTTTTTGTCTGTGGTGTGATCAACAGTAACCCTAAAGAAAACATATGCAGAATTTATCACTCATCTGTTAATACTCCCAAACACACACACAAATCAGAAAATCTTGAAGAGAATGTTTCATTAGGAGATTAAAGAGCAACAAATCCACCCAGTCGTGAAGAAGATGATTCTAGACAGAAACCTATTGTGAAATCTAACGATTCACATGACAAATTAAAAGAATTTGCGTTCATATGTAGCGAAACATTAAAGAATCCTATAATTTACCTGCACGATTGCATATGATTAATAAGCATCTAAAATTTGTGGCCCAAGCTAGGGTTTTACTTGAGATAAAACTATGCAAACAAGGAAAAAAAGCCAAAAATATTAAGAGATTAAATTGATTAAATGAAATGGAAGGACATGCTACCTGTGATGTTTAGCTTCCACATGAATTCTCGAACAGGAAACGGATGAAACGGAAGTTCAGATGATGATTTTCCTGACATCGCCGAACATATTTCAGTCATTTGCAACAACCACTGCAATTGCAACTGCACAGATAAGTCTTTGTGATTGAGATGAAGGAGAAAAAGCCTACATCTGTAAATGAACAAAGACATGTAAAAAGAAATTAAAAACTAAAAAAATTACCTGGGATGAACTGAGAATCATCAATATTGAGAGATGAACTGAGAAGAAACGAAGACTCATTCAAAAACATGAAGAACATCAAGAATAAGTTACATGTATACTGAGAGAGAGAGAGAGAGAGAGAGGTACCGATGTCCAGCGTGCAAAAGAGGTGGAAGAAATTTGAATTTCAATACCGCATAAAGCAAAGAGGAGATACGGATGTCCTGCAAAAGAAAAGTAGGGTTGTCCTTCTAGTTCAAATTGGATTCATGGGGAACGAAGATGATTTATGTGAACCAGTAATGCTGTACTTCTTTGTACAACCGATGAAAACATAAATCGATTTTGGTTTCATTCAAAAACATGAAGAACATCAAGAATAAGTTACATGTATACTTGAAGAGGAGCTAGAGTTGTCTGATTTCTCTCTAAAAAGCGAGGATGTGAAGATTTCTGCAAGCTAAATAAGGGTTATGTTTGATTTATGCAAGCCAGATTACAGCAATGTGAAAGGAAAAAAGAAACGAAGAAGCAAACCTGGAAGACGGAAGAGAGAAAGCTACAATCTGAATTTGAAAATTTCTTTCAAGCTCCTACACTCAAATTTGTTTTTGAGGTTGTGCCTTTTCCGATTTGAGATGTCGGTACCACTGCTTTCTCAAGTTCTCCTTTGAATTAGGGCAAAATTAGGGAGTGAGCCATGGATTAGCGCCAATGAACCATTCGATTTCACCATCTGTTTGAAGTATGGTCAGATTAGGAGACTGTGTAAAAGCGAAAGTGAGAAAGCAGTCTGAGATCACACCTAGAGGAGCAAGGATCAGGCTTCCCTTGGCCAGATTTGGGGAGGTTTGCTCTGAGACCGAAAGTTACAACGGAGTCAGCTTCCCTTGGCCAGATCAACTCAACCCTATTTCAACCTAAAAATTAAGATTTTGTGCTTAAAGCAGTTGTACACAATGCATACAAACTTGTAAAACTCTTAAAATTCAACACTTGAACTTTCTCTCTCTCTATATATATATATATATATATATATATATATATATATATATATATATGTATTATAGATATATATATATTTAAATCAATATTTAAATATATTTATTAACTAAGATTAAATATATATCAAATATATATTTAACTACTTTAATAATTATCAGATAAAGTTGTGGTAACCAAATACAACAATTTTATCTAACATAATAGATATTATGATAGATCTAAACCGGAAACGTTTAGATCTTGAACGATCGGTTATGTCGAACAACTATTCAAGACACCGAGGTTCAACAAGACAAATGCTAGGGTTGCGAAAACTTACTGGAGAAACAAGCTCATGGGACGATTGAATCGTAGCAAAAAAACGCACCCAAGAATCACGGGGAACGACGGTGGTTCACGGCGGCGGTGCCGCGGTGAAGCGGCGATGGACGGCAAGCAGAAGTCGGCAGTGGTTCTGGATGGATAACATGCGGTGACCGGAGTGGTCGCCGGTGATTTCAATGAGGCGGTTGGCCGATAAACGGCGATCGGTTATGCCGACCTTGCTGTGGCGACGGTGTCGCAGAGGTAGAGGAGGAGGGGACCGAGATTTTTAGGTGATTATGAGAGTTCATAATTTTTAACTTAAAATATGTATTTTAGGTTCCTTTATTTAATCACCAACCAGTAACCTGCAACTCGTTATCTCTATCTCTTAATCTCTAAACATTTGTAAATAAACTACAACTGATTTAAACCTCTTATAATTATCCATCCAAGTTTAGGATAATCTTTATTTAAATAAAACTGATTTATTTAAATTATTATTATCCAACCACAATTTAAATAAAACTAAATAAATAAACATTTTTATTTAGTTAACTTTTATTTAAAAATAATAATAATAACTAGTTTATTATTTATGTTTCACCGACTTTTAATTATTAACAAATAATAATAATTTTCTGCTAGTTAATTATTAACAAATTAATAATAACTTGAAATGATTAATTATTATTTATATCAATATATAAATAAATATAAAATCATTTAGGTTTTCGCAGAACAACATTTAACTAATTAAACATGTTCGGTTTTCGTTGCCCTCAATGTAACTTTTACAAGTCACAACCGGTCGGGTACTTAGAAATTGTCGGGTCTGGACATACAATATCCAAAAATAATCCCACATGCCTTGAGATGTTCGTCGAACTCGTCGCCACCTTGATATGATCAAAGTGCCTTAATCGTTTTACCAAGCTGGTTTTGTACTTCGTTCTAGTATTCTTTGAACTTATCAAAGGTCTCATGTTTATGTCGCATGAGATAGTCATAACCATATCTATTGAAATCATCAGTAAATGTAACAAAGTATCTTTCTCCATTTCTAGACATCATCCTAAAAGGACCACATAAGTCTGTATGTACGAGCCCCAGCAGGTGAAACAACCCGTAAGTTTCCAAGGACATAATTACATTCACTCACAATAGGAATATAGCCTTGCAATGTTACGTAACTGTTTACTTGCAATGTGCCAATTTTATCATAATTACATTCACTCACAATAGGAATATAGCCTTGACGTAGCCTTAGTTCATGTTGAAAAACGATACTTGAACATGATGACTTCTTTGCACGAAATGGTCGCTGGAACTTCAATATTTATAAAGCGACTAACCAAATTCGCTTATCAAATTTACCAAACTATGAGTTAGACTCCATACATAATCCCATCATCTTGGGGATTTATTATTATTATCATTTATCTATTACGTTCATTTTAAACGTAAACCTTGATCAACCTCTTATCAATTTATGACACACATATTTCACTTATGACTTTTACAAACAATTTCATATCAAGTTACAATGTGTTTAGACAACGACAACAAAATGAGACTTGTGATCCAATCCCTACGTTAACATCGATTTATTTTACGTCCAAGACAATTCCTAAAGCGTTATTAACGTTCACGACGAATGTATTTTTACATGCGTGCAATATATATATACATGCAATGCAATATTTTTATGTTATTAACCCTCGAGTATTTTCATTCCAAACCGAGTCATTTTGTTATTATTTACGTCATCGTGAATAAATATTTTATAAAACCTTCAAACTCGATCCAATTCACTTATTTTTCTCATTCACTCGACCCGTCACCTTTCCCCTTCTCACGAACCGGCCGACCACGGGAATCAAACCCGTGACCCTTCCTCCCTTCGGTTCCCAACTGAAAACCAACCACCACCATCCCATTTTAAATAAACTAGTTAGTCACTTGTACCTTGTTTGACCTCCTAGATCCCCTTCACATCAAAGATAGACAACTCTCTTGCACCCTACAACCCCTTTTACAACCATAGCCTAAGGTTGTCTCCTATGACAACAATTCTTTTACCCAATGTATAATATTTTCCCTCCACTTCAAACTCCTATTTCCCTCTCTAGTTGCATCAACAATCACACAAGAATATCACAAGGCTTAGCTCCCCTTGACCCTCCTTGGATCTCTTGTGAACCGGCCAAACAAAGGGCTCGAACCTGAGTCCCTTCTTTCCTCTTTTCGGCCCATACACAACACACAGACACATTAATACTTAGACTTTTATTAGCCCTCATACTACTATATATTTATCAAACATAACAAGACCCAAACATCCTCACTTTCTTTCCCTTTCTTCTCTAACCCGTCCCTCTCTCTCTCTCTCGGTTAACTTGGACCGAAACACACACACAAGACCACAACCAAACACTCCCTTTTCTCAACTACTTCCATACTTAATGACCTTTTAGAAACCTAGTCTCATTTACAACACAAACACTTGGAGAAATCCTCTCTTGCTCCTCTCTCTCCAAACCCGTAAGTCTCTCTCTCTACTCTCTCTAGATTTTCTACTCAAACACTCATGTTCTTGATAATCCATGGTGCTAGGAAGCAAGAACACTCAAGAACAACCATCATCATCATTTTCGGTCATCATCATCTCCTAACAAGGTTTCATCTTCACTTCTTCTAGTAAAATCTTGTTCTAGCAAGAATACTTAGTCTCCTTTCATGACTAGAACACTCCATTAGCTAATCTTGACTCACATTGTTGCCTATACATCATTTTACCCCAAAAAAGCCTACTTACTTGTATTTATCTTCACGTTCCACCATGTATTTACCTACTAGGAACTCATGATAGTCCTTACCTTGAAATATTATGCTCAAAACTTAGTTTGGTTGGACTTTTACACAAGTATTTGTTTAATTTGCATGTTTAGACAATAACTTTGTATATATTGTGTATTATGTGTTGATCTTGTAGCTTTGGACCTCTTGATGCCTATGACACGTTTTTAAACTCTTATTATAGTCAAAATATGATATCTTGGACTTTAGAAAGAACACTAGTGCTTAAACTCACCATAGCAAACTTTTACATACAAAAGTACACTTTAAAAACCCTAGAAAATGCTTTTCACTATAGATCCGTTTTGACCAGAAAGTTTAGACTTTTAAACAGTAGGTTATGCTTTTTAAATGAGTTTAGAACATGGCCAAAATATCCCTTAACAAATTACTTGAATTTGGGCACAAACCGGGACTAAAACCGACACCCTACGGGCCCGGAAACACCATTTTTGTAAGGAAACCCAAATCTGGTCCAAATGAACTCATAGGATTATTTTAATGGTAAAAACATGTTTACAAATGCATATGGTGAATTTAGGAACCTAACTAATGCAAACCGACGCTTAAAATAATTATCTACCCATTTTGGACAGAAATTAATCATATTTTATTGAACTTGATTGATTTCTAACTTAAACGGATAAATATCGTGTAATCGGCGGTTACCGTGAAATCGCCCGGTTTTCGACTAACTAGTCAAAATAACCAATTTTCATATAAAAACCCTCATTTTGACTTAATATTCATTTCTATAAATGTTTACCATCTTTAAATATTATTTGGGAAATTTTGTATATTTTATTCAATTAAAAATATATAATTTACATTATTTCCAAATAAATACATAACCGGATACATTCACTTTGACTTTTCAAATCACTTAACCCTAAGACTACCATGACGTTAAGACTTGACCTACCTAATTGGAGTGACATTAATGTTAACCCAATTACTTATTATTATTGAATGTCTTATAATTATCTAGGCTTGCACTTTTCGTTGATCGTATTACCGACTACCGTTTCAGAATCATGTGAGTTTTTCACTGCCCCTTTTTCCTTTAACTATTTTATCTTTGGGGGAGAATTCATACATACAATTTTTCCATGTTAGACAATTAGACATTGTTATCATAACTGTTTCATGTGCTTTTCCATTGTCCACACTTGTTATCTCATGTTCATTCATGCTATAACTCAAACCCCACTATTAACTGAATCCGATTAATTATCATTTGTAAACGGTCACGTTTGAATAGATCTATTGGGTTAATGCCCTTGCTCTGATTGGTAGCTCCAATCGTGACTCCGTCATTTGTCAAAGAGTACAAATTGTTATGTCATATCTATGCGGTACCAACCGGAAAAAAGGTACCAAGAGTGGGTAAACAGTTAGTTTCGGTATTCAGGGTACATGGTAACATTATCAACTAGTCTTATCAAATATTTTCAATTATTAACATGAACTGATTTCAATTACTACTTTCATTCAACCTTTAACTGCTAGCACATTAAACTTGTGAAACTCACCAATAATTATTTGTTGACCGTTTTCTCGTATGAATTCTCAGGTACTTGAACTTAATTGTTGTGCATGCATCGGACCTCCTTGCTTGTTTCCTGCCTTTGTATCTTAGGACTTTTCATTTGTTTCTGGAGTATGGTTTAGCCTTTGGAGATTTTCCTGACATAACACCTGACGGTGTCATGTCCTAAAATATTTTGAAAATTTATGTGTTGTAAACTTAAAACTATTTACTTTCTCATTACAATTAATCCGCTGCGTAATGATATTGGAAAAACTCCCATTTACTCCAACAATTTAACAATTTCCCTAATGGCTCTAGTTGTTGAACCATCCACAGTACGTTCGTAACCTTGACTGTGATAACCTTTTTCGCATCCCGACACAAATCTTACAGAGTGTGACAGAGTGGTATCAGAGCCAAGGTTATAGAACTAGATTGCACACATAGGGTCTAGACTATAGCCTAAGCTCTGTTAGTCATACTTGCATGCATCACTATTTGCCTATTTGACTGATTCACATATCATATGTAACATATATATTATCATCATTACTTGGAAACTTTTTCGCAGCATGGCTTCTCACGGACCGACTGACTTGACTTTTGACTTTGAGACTGAGACACACTTCGACTTCGAGCATCCAGCATCACCTGTCACTACTGAGGCTCCATCGCCCCTTCGTTCACCGACCAGTGTTCTCGATGGCCCTTACGATGACAACTCCGAGCCGGAGGAGGATTTGACGACTGATGAGGAAACGGAGGAGTACGCGCCCTTCACAGTGGACATCACCGATGCAGATGAGGATGGAGATACTCTCACCGTTACCCTATCCGCTTTTAGCCCTGCTTCTCTTGATCGTGAGCCCTCGTTCTGACTGTACCGCTCCATGCCTAACGGTCCCCTCCGTATGCTTACCCCTAGGAAGTCAGTCAGGCGTAGTAGACAACACGTTTCCGCTCCAGTTACTGAGTCTGAGCCGTCCCGTAAACGTTCCCTCTCCCCAGAGCCCGATGAGCTACCCTCTGAACCAGAGACGATGCCACCTAAGAAACGGGTGAGATTTGCCGATAGCACTTTTAAGACCGGAGAACCATCCGCCACTGCTGAGACCCAGGACGTGCCACTGCCCCCTCGTGCCCCAGCACCTTCTGATATACCTAGCCCTGTTCTTTCTAGTATCCGTGTTGACTCCCTTGTATCATCCCTCTTTTCTTGCATCGCCCGTCATGACGATGAGATCCGTCAGCTTCACGCCACCATCCGTAGCCTTGCTCCACCAGCTACCATCACTGACCTTGCCACGTGTCTTGCTATCCTGGAGGCCCGTGTGATCTCCCAGGACCAGGCCCTCGACACCCTGCATGTTCATCTGTCTGATGCTTCTGGAGTTGCAGCTGAGGCCAGTCAGGCTATCCGAGCTCTCGCAGCTACTACCCCCTCGGTGGAGGATTTCCCCGGCATTATCCGTTTGTTGCTGACAGTGATTATCCAGATTCGTGACATACTCGATCTGATCGATCGAGCACCATTTCACTAGAGTTGTGATCTCATGGAGTGACAGTTACTCTTTATGGTACTATTATGATGTATTCGAAACTTGTATTATTGGTGAATCTGTTTTTATCACCGGACAAATGTTTATGTTGGTCTGAACAATTGTGGACAAGAATTGATTATGTTGTAGCATGTACCGTTATTATCAACTCTGGTGTACTTTGTAATGTAATGTGTTGCTATGTTATGTTATATTGTGGTGATTGTTATGGATTTTGGCATGTCATGTTTTGATTGCATTCATTTATACTATGTGTGATGTCTTACTTTATTTTATCTTATACAATTTAAAGTAGAATGTCAAGACGCGCGAACCATGATAGTGACCCTCTCGGAACCCCAACCCTGGACGTCGCGGCTATCGAATCCCTGATTAACCAGCGTATAGCTGATGCACTTGCAACCGCCGAAGCAGATCGAGCTTCTGCCTCAAACGGAAGGAGATCAGGATCCCCTGGTGGTAAGACTGAAGACTTTTCTTCTAAGACCGGAAGATTTATGACTACAATTGTACGAATTGTATTCAAGGTTTTGAGTAACTTACAGGTGTCCGAGAATGCTCTTACAAGGATCTCATGAATTCCAAGCCCTTACACTTCAAGGGTACTGAAGGAGCAGTTGGACTCGTTCGTTGGTTTGAAAAGATGGAATCTATGTTCCGGATGTGTAACTGTCCCGATGGTTACAAGGTCAAGTACGCCACTAACGTTTTCGGAGAAGGAGTTCTGACTTGGTGGAACTCTCATGCTGAAGCCCTCGGACAGGACCAGGCTTATGCCATGGCTTGGAACGAACTAAAACTACTCATGCGCGATGAGTACTGTCCTCGTGAGGAACTGCAATGATTGGAGGTCGAATTCTGGAACTTGACCATGAATGGATCAGACATAGCTGCTTACACCCACCGATTCCACGAATTGGCACAGATATGCCCTACCATGGTGACCCCTCTGCACAAGAAAATCGAGAGATACATTTGGGGTCTTGCTCCCGCCATTCAGGGAAGTGTTATGGCTTCTAACCCGGCAACACTCCAAGCTGCTATCCGTCTGGCTCATAATCTGACCTACCAGGCAAACTGCCAAGGCTTATCTTTCTCTTGTAAGCTTGCTGAATCCAAAGTTGCACCTGTATCATCTGTTCCCTCTAACCAGCTGAAATCTGACCGCAAGCGCAAACGCGGCCATGATGGAAAGAGGAAGAAATCTTTTGACTTTCCTGAGAAAACCCCTGAAGCCGTAAAGGCTTATGCTGTAACAACTCCTGCACCTGATGCAAGAAAACCTGGATACACAGGAAACCAGCCCCTGTGTGGAAAATGTAACCTGCACCATACCCTGGATTGCAGCAATGTCTCTACTGCAAAGGCTGCAAAGCAAAAGGTCACATTCACCATGATTGCCCAAATCGTTCGAACAAGACGCACCCCGTTGGAACCTGCTTCGAGTATGGCATCACTGGCGACTTCAGAAACGAATGCCCAAAGCTCAAACGAGAACTTGCCAGAGGAAGAGCCTTCGTACTCAATGCTACTGAAGCCCGTCAGGATCCCCACACCGTAACGGGTACGTTCTTACTCAATAATCACTTTGCTTCCGTTCTATTTGACACTGTTGCCGACAAAAGCTTTGTGTCTAGTGAGTTTAGAAACTATCTTAACGTCACGCCAATTAGATTAGACACTAAGTATATAGTTGAACTAGCCGATGGTAAACAAATCGAAACGGAAGAATCTTTTCCAAACTGCTCTTTGAACTTATCCGGTCATCCCTTCTCAATCGATCTATTGCCGGTACAATTAGGAAGTTTCGACGTAGTCGTTGGAATGGATTGGTTTACTAAAAATCATGCCGAAATCATTTGCCATGAGAAAAGAGTCAGGATACCCCTCCCCAACGACGAAGTTCTAACAGTTCAAGGAGATCGTAGTGGAACCAAGCTAGACATCATCTCATGCATGAAAGCCCAGAAATTCATGCGCAAAGGCTATCCTGCCCTCTTAGCTCACATAACAGCTAGTCAATCCGAGGAAAAGAAACTGAAGGACGTACCCATCGCACGAGACTACCCTGAAGTCTTTCCCAATGATCTTCCAGGCTTGCCACCCGCCAGGCAAGTTGAATTCAATATTGATCTGGTACCCAGAGCTGCACCCGTTGCGAAAGCCCCTTACCGTTTAGCCCCGTCTGAAATGAAAGAATTGTCAAATCAGTTGCAAGAACTACTTAACAAAGGTTTAATCAAACCCAATTTCTCTCCTTGGGGCGCTCCTGTTCTCTACGTCAAGAAGAAGGATGGATCTTTCCGGATGTGCATCGACTACCGCGAGTTGAACAAGCTTACCGTAAAGAACCGATATCCACTCCCTCGAATCGACGACCTGTTCGATCAGTTGCAAGGTTCCAGTTATTACTCAAAAATCGATCTTTGTTCTAGATATCATCAACTGAGAGTTCGTGAAGAAGACATTGCGAAAACTGCTTTTCGTACGCGCTATGGACACTACGAATTTCTCGTTATGCCCTTCAGACTGACCAACGCGTCTGCCGTCTTCATGGATTTGATGAATCGCGTCTGCAAGTTGTACCTGGATAAATGCGTAATCTTTTTCATTGACAACATCTTGATCTATTCGCGTAGCAAGGACGAACACGAGAAGCACCTGAAGGACGAGAAGTTGCACGCTAAGTTTTCAAAATGCGAATTCTGGTTACGAGAAGTGCATTTCTTAGGTCATGCAATCAACGCAGCTGGAATCCACGTGGATCCCACAAAAATTGAAGCTATCAAGGATTGGAGTCCGCCTACCAACCCTTCCGAGATTTGACAATTTCTTAGACTCGGCGGTTATTACCGAAGATTTATCGAAAACTTCTCCAGAATAGCCCAGCCATTGACCGCCTTGACGCAAAAGGACAAGAAATTCGTTTGGGATCACAAAGCCGAACAAGCTTTTCAGACACTAAAGCAAAATCATTGTAACGCACCCATACTCTCCTTACCAAAAGGATGTGAAAGATTTATGTGTTTTCTGCGATGCCTCACACCAAGGTTTAGGCTGTGTGTTAATGCAACGAGACAAAGTCATTGCTTACACTCAAGAACAACCATCATCATCATCATTTTCGGTCATCATCATCTCCTAACAAGGTTTCATCTTCACTTATTCTATTAAAATCTTGTTCTAGCAAGAATAATTAGTCTCCTTTCATGACTAGAACACTCCATTAGCAAGTCTTGACTCACATTGTTGCCTAAACATCATTTTACCCCATAAAATCCTACTTACTTGTATTTATCTTCATGTTCCACCATGTATTTACCTACTAGGAACTCATGATAGTCCTTACCTTGAAATATTATGCTCAAAACTTAGTTTGGTTGGACTTTTACACAAGTATTTGTTTAGTTTGTAGGTTTAGACAATAACTTTGTATATATTGTGTATTATGTGTTGATCTTGTAACTTTGGACCCCTTTATTCCTATGACACGATTTTAAACTCTTATTATAGTCAAAATATGATATCTTGGACTTTAGAAAGAACACTAGTGCTTAAACTCACCATAGCAAACTTTTACATACAAAAGTACACTTTAAAAACCCTAGAAAATACTTTTCACTATAGAACCGTCTTGACCAGAAAGTTTAGATTTTTAAACAGTATGTTATGATGTTATAAATGACTTTAGAACATGGCCGAAAGATCCCTTAACAAATTACTTGAATTTGGGCACAAACCGGGACTAAAACCGACACCCGACGGGCCCGGAAACACCATTTTTGTAAGGAAACCCAAATCTTGTCCAAATGAACTCATAGGGTTATTTTAATGGTAAAAACATGTTTACAAATGCATATGGTGAATTTAGGAACCTAACAGTGTCATTTAACGAGCGAACGGGACCAAAACGGCAAAACCGACACAAAATCCACCAAACCGGCAAACTAATGCAAACCGATACTTAAAATAATTATCTACCCATTTCGGCGGTTACCGCGAAATCGCCTGGTTTTCGACTAACTAGTTAAAATAACCAATTTTCATATAAAAACCCTCATTTTGACTTAATATTTATTTCTATAAATGTTTACCATAATTATAATTTATTTTGGAAATTTTGTATATTTTATTTAATTAAAAATATATAATTTACATTATTTCCAAATAAATACATAACCGGATACATTCACTTTGACTTTTCAAATCACTTAACCCTAAGGATACCATGACGTCAAGACTTGACCTACCTAATTGGAGTGACATTAATGTCAACCTAATTACTTATTATTATTGCATGTCTTATAATTATCTAGGTTTGCACTTTCCGTTGATCGTATTACCGACTACTGTTTCTGAATCATGTGAGTTTTTCACGGCCCCTTTTTCCTTTAACTATTTTATCATCGGGGTGAATTCATACATACAATTATTCCATGTTAGACAATTAGACCTTCTTATCATAACTGTTTCATGTGCTTTTCCATTGTCCACACTTGTTATCTCATGTTCATTCATGCTATAACTCAAACCCCACTATTAACTGAATCCAATTAATTATCATTTGCAAACGGTAACGTTTAAATAGATCTATTGGGTTAACGCCCCTGCTCTGATTGGTAGCTCCAATCATGACTCCGTCATTTGTCAAAGAGTACAAATTGTTATGTCATATCTATGCGGTACCAACCGGACAAAAGGTACCAAGCGTGGGTAAACAGTCAGTTTCGGTATTCAGGGTACATGGTAACATTATCAAATATTGTCAATTATTAACATGAACTGATTTCAATTACTATTTTCATTCAACCTTTAACTGCTAGCACATTACACCTGTGAAACTCACCAACAATTATTTGTTGACCGTTTACTCGTATGAATTCTCAGGTACTTGAACTTAATTGATATGCATGCATCGGACCTACTTGCTTGTTTCCTGCCTTTGCATCTTAGGACTTTTCATTTGTTTCTGGAGTATGGTTTAGCCTTTGGAGATTTTCCTGACATAACACCTGACGATGTCATGTCCTAAAAATCTTTTGAAAAGTTCACCGCCCTATGGCTGACCGGCGATTACTAGCGATTCCGGCTTTATGCAGGCGAGTTACAGCCTGCAATCCGAACTGAGGACGGGTTTTTGGAGTTAGCTCACCCTCGCGGGATCGCGACCCTTTGTCCCGGCCATTGTAACACGTGTGTCGCCCAGGGCATAAGGGGCATGATGACTTGACGTCATCCTCACCTTCCTCCGGCTTATCACCGACAGTCAGTTCAGGGTTCCAAATGCAATGATGGCAACTAAACACGAGGGTTGCGCTCGTTGCGGGACTTAACCCAACACCTTACGGCACGAGCTGACGACAGCCATGCATCACCTGTGTCCGCGTTCCCGAAGGCACCCCTCTCTTTATGTGTTGTAAACTTAAAACTATTTACTTTCTCGTTACAATTAATCCGCTACGTAATGATATTGGAAAAACTCCTATTTACTCCAACAATTTAACAATTTCCAAAACGGCTCTAGTTGTTGAGCCATCCAGAGTACGTTCGTAACCTTGACTGTGATAACCTTTTTCGCATCCTGACACAAATCTTACAGGGTGTGACAGCAGGTCTGTCGACTTTTCACCGATATTCATAAAAGGCGACTTAGTCAACTTACCACTCAAACAAGACTCACAAGCATCAAAAGATTCTAGACCAATGGATTCTAAAATCCCTGTAGTCTGGAGTTTCCTGATGCGATTCTTGTTTAGGTGACCCAGTCAACAATGCCAGTGGAACGTGTATTGACACTAGTCTTAACACGTTTATTCGAGACGTTATATATCATGTTACCACTGGTATCTATCTCATAAATGCCATTGTGGGCTTTACCTTTAAAATAGAACACGTCATTCAAATATGCAGAAATGAAATCATTATCATTATTGAAATCATATTTAGAACCCTGTCTTTTCAAAGCAAATAGAGAAATAATGTTTCTAGTCACACCAAACACATAACAACAAATGTTCAAAATAATAGTAAGACCACTAGGTAAATAAACAGTAAAATCGCCTATGGCCTTGACATCAACTTTCTGCCCATTCCCAACGTGTAGCTCAAGGTCGTCTTGCTTCATATCTCTAACTTTTCTTAGTACCTGCAAATCATTACAGATATGAGTACCACATCCAGTGTCTAACACCCAAGATTTGCTAGAAAAAGAAAATGATTCAATAACATGTATACCTAAGGACTCTCCTGCAATTGATAACTTCTTAAGCTTCAGTTCAACCAGGTATTTGGGGCAATTCCTCTTTAGTGCCCTGCTTCATCACAATGAAAGCATTTTGCATCCTTCTGAGGATTCACCTTGGGAGCATCTTGCTTCTTGCCCTTGCCCTTGGCTTTCTTAGCTTTCGTACTAATATGACCATCTCGAACCATCAGCACTAAACTAGTTCCAGCTTTTGCTGGGGTGCTCCCTTCAGCAGTTTTAAGCATCTAATGCAGCTGTGTTATCGACTTATCCATAATATTCATATTAAAGTTCAAAACGAACTGGTATTATGACTTGGGCAGCGGCACTACGTCAAAATTCACCTTTGGCCACGGAAAAAAACCGTGACAAAAGGTGTTTGGTCACGTTTTTTTTTTCATTCCAACCGACACCATAGGTGCCGTGACCATATGTACCCTACGGCCACGTTACAATATCGGTGGCTGAAGCCACCTATAAGCGTGGCTAAAGGGTACCAATATTTGTTGTTGTAATCAAACAATTCTTCAGAAAAGCGTGGCCAAAGGGTCCCAACGGCCACATGTGTTTGGTTAACGTGGCCTTTGGTATTTTATGGTCACGTATATTCGTGTTTTAGCCACATACATTATAAAAATACGTGGCCAAAGGGTTGCTGAAATCATACATTTTGTCACAGTACGCGTGGCCAAAGGGTGGCAACGGCCATGTTAAAATATCAAAAGCGTGGCCTTTGGTATTATATGGTCACGTATATTTGTGTTTTAGCCACATCTGTTTAAAAAAAACGTGGCCAAATGGGTTGCTGAAATTATAATTTTTGTCCCAATACGCGTGGCCAAAGGGTGGCAACCGCCACGTTAAAATATGAATAGCGTGGCCTTTGGTATTATATGGTCACGTATATTTGTGTTTTAGCCACATATGATATGAAAAAACGTGGCCAAATGGGTTGCTGAAATCATAAATTTTGTCCCAATAAGCGTGGCCAAAGGGTGGCAACGGCCACATTAAAATATAAAAAGCGTGGCCTTTGGTATTATATGGTCACGTATATTTGTGTTTTAGCCACATATATTTGGAAAAAAAATGGCTAAAGGGTAGTTGAAATCAGATATTTTGTCCCAATACGCGTGGCCAAATGGGGGCAACGGCCACGTTAAGATATAAAAAGCGTGACCTTTGGTATTATATGGTCACGTATATTTGTGGTTTAGCCACATATATTTGGAAAAAGAAAGTGGCCAAAGGGTAGTTGAAATCATACATTTTGTCTCAATACGGGTGGCCAAAGGGTGGCAACGGCCACATTAAAATATAAAAAACGTGGCCTTTGGTATTATATGGTCACGTATATTTGTGTTTTAGCCACATATAATTGGAAAAAAAAAGTGGCCAAAGGGTAGTTGAAATCAGATAATTTGTCCCAATAAGCGTGGCCAATTGGTGGCAACGGCCACGTTAAAATATAAAAAGTGTGGCCTTTGGTATTATATATATGGTCACATATATTTTCTTAATTACAATTAATTATATATTAATTAATTAGTATAGAGAAACCTTAAAAATCATATATTATAATTAAAAATTAATGTACATACACTAATCATGACGCTGTTCAAAAAGATAACATACGACACTAATCAAAGTTTAATTTCTATAATAATTAATTATAATTTCTTGTCCGTGCTGATCAGCTGCTTCTGGTGGTGCCGTGTGATTTTTCTATTTATCAGATTTTGATTCAGCTGGTTTGGTGTTACGTACACTTTCGTAGTCTTTGATTTCCCCTGGAAACATATATGACAAATAAAACCGATCAGATATATATATATAGTTAATTAATTAGCGGATATGTAGGTCCTGAAATCTCCCAAACACACGATATTTCTATCACAAACGAGTGCGGAATCCTCGTAGTGATTGATTCAAGAATAATAGTAGAAGAATAGACTAGATCTATGAAAAAGATGAAGTCTTGAATGAATAACAACTACTATGAAGCAATGAAGGCTGATCGTAAACTCTCACAAGAACAAGAAATCGTGAACATAATCTCCAAAGCTTAGTTAATCATAAACACACATGGGTTTATATAGGTACCCAATGGGTTTACTATTGGGCCCCTTGTGGATCATAAACCCAATAGTAAACCCAAACCCAATCATAAACTAGCCTAAATACAATAGCAAACTAGCCTATAATTCTAATTAAACCCTCTAAGCCCAGCCCAACATATTTAATATTACAAGCCTCATAATCTAGCCTCTACAATCTTCCCCTAGGCTTGTGATATTAAATTTCCTCGATCTTTGAAATTCTTCTTCTTGACTGGCTGGCAAAGACGTTGATGAAGATTCTTTCCGCAGAAATCTTCAATGGGTTTCATGACGGGCACTTGGGACTTCCTCTTGATCAGCA
>JBCNJP010000006.1:14860559-14899459 GCA_039602395.1 Deinandra increscens subsp. villosa | reverse complement strand
TAAAAACAAGTTGTTATTGTGAAAACATGAAAACAAACTTAAATGAGGGGTATAATTGTCAGATCACAAAATTCTTTTCTAAACCTAACCTAAATATATCTCTGTGCATCGTTCATTCCACATGACCTCCACCAAAGACGATCATTCCTTGCGACCTCCACCTGAGACTTCTCTTCATCTCCGGCGAACTTCATCTCCAGCGACCGCTTACAATCTCCGATCCCCGTCCATGTCAGACTGATTTAAACAAACAGGTATGTGATTCTATACTTTCCTCTACTACATGGTTCCCTGCGCCATCTCTTCATCTCCAACAAACTTCCTCTCAGGCGACCACTTACAATCTCCGATCTCCGTCCATGTTAGACTGATTCAGATAGACCTTAAAAAAGGTATGAGATGTTATCCTTTCTCTCTACTTCAAAAAGTTTGAGTTTTATACATTCACAGTCACGTTTTTTCTTCTATCAATCTGAGATTATTCCAGTTTCTTCTTCACTATTCGACTCTATAAACAACAATTCGAGTGTTTTTGAAGACTCCTAGTTGCTCAGTTTGACTATAATCGTGTTTTTTTTAAGACTCTTAATAGTGCACGCAAAGTGTTTGATGAAATGCATATGGGAAAATTAAGTACTTTTTCTTTGTTTTTGTATCAATTTTGATGGTTTTTTTGTTGTATTAGGTGTTTAACTAACAAAATACGTATCCAATTGACAATTATACTCACAAGAACGACGATGCTACACATGTGAAATAATGTTTTTAGGTGTGTTTAACAAACTTCTAAACTTTTTCATATAAGTGTCTTATATGTGTAATATGACTACATGTGGTTAAATTTGTTAAAACATTAAATTATATAAGTATTACACATGTGCAATAATCTCATAATGGTATTGTTTCATGGGTTATAATAGTATTGCACATGTGCAGTATAATCATGCCATGTATAATAATAATATTGCACATGTGCAATAGTCTCAAATAATATTATTATGTCATGGAGTATAATCATGTCATGGATTATAAGAATATTGCACATGTGCAATAATCTCAAATAATGGTATTATGTCATGCAGTGTAATCATGTTATGAATTATAATAATAATGCACATGTGCAATAATCTTAAATTATGGTAACATGTCATGGATTATAATAATATTGCACATGTGCATTAATGATATCTTGTGTGTGTGTGTGTGTGTGTGTTTTACAAACATTATAAGTGTTGCATAATTTATTCTATTTTTAAAAGCTATATAGCCATCTATCATTACATGTTACCGTAAGCAATCTACTGACGCACATGTGCATTATTAAAATTTTCTATGTTTATCATCGTATTGCAGGTGACATATTAGAAAATACACACCTTTATAAGTATGCTGTTTTTTTTTTAATTTAGTAATTGACACGCCGATTTTGAAAAAAAAAGTGGAGAGCGGTTATGGACGATTATGGTTCGACCGAGCAAGCTTGGTTGAGTGATATGTATGTTATACGTGAAGATTTGTATTACGGATGCTTTAGAGTTATCTTAATGTGTTGTTTGATGAAGATTACATAAAACAATTTGTATTTTTTTTTTGCACATGTGTAATATTATGATGTTTTAGAACTCTTAAGCTGTTTATTGAATGTATTATGCCAAGATGTGTTAAAGTCACTAAGCATTTTGTACATTTAATGATGTATTGTGTCTAAATGTGTTAAAGTCGTTTAACAGTTTGCACATTTGATTTTATTGCACATGTGTATTAATCTTTTCACAATTTGTTCCAACAACTTGCGTGGCATTTCCACTACCTTTGTCATTATCCAACAAGTTATAATTCAATTGAAATCCATAGATAGTTCATTAAATCTTCTTGCATTTCAGTTTTTCATATGTAGTGCACATATGCACTAATATGAAATTCACATTAAAGCGAAAATTCATATGTATTATCTGAATGTCAGCTATAATTTACATGTGCATTAATGTGATGTTCATTTATATGCTTATTCATATGTATGTTGTGCATTACAACTTTAATACACATGTGCATTACAACTTTAATACACATGTGCATTAAACTTATAGTTGCCACATAATTCGCACGGTCTTGAAAATCTGTAACAACCTTTCTGGATAAACAAGCTGTAATCATTAATAAATATAGAACCGTAAACCAACATAAATCCATACGAACCCTTTTACAATCTTATCATGATCACAAAAAAAAGATAAAATTTTGTGCGTTGTGTCCTTTTCGCTTCTTCCGAATTGCTTGTTTTATCATCCTGTTTGTGGCTTCTATCTCAATCAACTCATTTAACAAGTATATGATTGTTTCCGATGGCATGATATTTTTTGGCGTTCCTCATCCTTAGTTTCTTCATATGTGTGGCTTGTTTTGTGTTTGTCGTCATTGCACCTGCAACCAAATCCTTTAGTTCGTCCATTTGATCTTGAAACAAGCACGGATCCATGACAATTTCAATTTTATTGCACATATGTAGCAATGTTTAACAGTCCCAATATTTGTATCAGTAATGTAGTTTTAATCGTGTTTTAAGATTATTGTACATGTGCACCTATATTTACAACCCTATTATTTGTATTTTAAGATCATTTCACATGTGTAATAATATTTTAAGATTATTGCACATGTGCAGTAATCCTGACAATTATACTATTTGTGTCATTACTGTATTTTTAATCACATTTTAAGGTTACTGCACATGTTCACCTAAATTGACAACCCCATTATTTGTAACTGAAGATTATTGCACATGTGCAATAATCATTACAGTTCTGTTATTTTCTATCAGTAATGTAGTTTTAATCACTTTTTAAAATTTATGCACATGTGCATCTATATTTACAACAATGATGACATTAAAATATGGATGTGTATCAAGATACTTACGAGAAGCCACTTCCTATCTGTTTTGTGCTTGACTGATTTTACATCCTTCTTCACAACTTCAGGATCCGTGTTAGCGTAAACATGTCACACTTACGGTTAGAAAAACAAATTACAATAATGCACATAGAACTAAAGATTATTGCACATGTGCAATAATCTCAAATAAAGGTATTATGTCGTGCAGTATAATCATTTCATGGGATATACTAATGTTACACAAGTTCAATAATCTCAAATAATGGTATTACGTCATGCTTTGTAATCCAGTCATAGATTATAATAATATTTCACATGTGCAATAATCTGAAATAATTGCATTATGAATCATTTCATGTGTTATAATAATATTGCACATGTGTAATAATCTCAAATAATTGTATTATGTCATGCAATGTATTAATGTCACGAGTTATAATAATATTGCACATGTGTAATAATCTTAAGTAATTGTATTATGAATCATTTCGTGGGTTATAATAATATTGCACATGTGCAATAATCTCAAATAATAGTATTATGTCACAAGTTCAGCTATACTGCATACGTGTTGCCTAATCAACACATATCTTATAACCTTATTGCACATGTTCAGACTTATAGTGCACATGTGCACCATTCACAAATCTATAAAATTAGGGCTTGGAAACATACCTGGCGAAGGAACGAAGACGCACACGGATGAGAGCTTAATGTTCCAGTTTCCGTCTTCTCAGATTAAAATTAGGGCTTGGAACGTTACCCGGAGAGAAGGATCGAAGGGACATGCAGGGGAGAGCTTTAAGCTTCAGTTCTTTTCTTCTCCGGTGAAATCAGCGGTGTTCGTTTGTCTCCTGACAACCGGTTGCTTCCAGATCGTCGCCTGAAGAGCTTGCGTCGCTTGAAGATCGTTTTTCGTCGCTTGTAGTTAGGGTTTTTTGTCTCCGATCGCGATCGGTATGTACAGTAGCGTGTTCTAGTTTGTACGTAGGTTATGCAAAAAGTAATGAAATAAACATTTTGAAACATTCCAAGACTACCCCTCCTTGTATTTTAGTTTATAAAATAGCTAATTTACAATTTCAGTCCCTCCTTTAAAAAAATCTAGTTGTTTTCGTGTTTTCGCAATAAGGTTTGTTTTCGCATGATCCTTACCCTATATATATATATATATATATATATATATATATATATATATATATATATATATATTGATCTCTATACAAAGATTTTCATCAGATCCTATACAAAAATCTATCTAACTAGCTAAGACCTAGCATCCGACATATAGTCTTCATCATCAAAGAAGCTGCTGCTGTCATCAAGAAACAGCTTTTGACCAGGCGGCAATCTCGGTCCCAACTCGGAGGTGTAGGTGGAATCCCTGTTCCGGATTAAATACACATCCAGCTCTCTCTCCTCCCTCTGGTCCCTGGAGATGAAGTTTCATATCCCCTACAACTTCGGCAGTGATGAAATCAGCGTACTCAAGCCCGTATTTGATGGACAGAGGTGGGATCCTCCAGTAAATGAGGAAATAGCCAATCGATGTGTGGTTTAGGTATTGCACCATTTGACCCAGATCATGACAATCAAATGTGCGAATGTCGACATAGTCGACATAATCAACCTTTCCCTTCCACACATTCTGGCCGCCGGCATTCCAGTGGAAATCGCCACAGTGATGGACCTTGAGGGTGAACCTCCGACCACCTGTAAAAATCCCAAATGCAGAGTAGAGAGTAAGTAACTAAAAAACATAAAACCCTAAAAATAAAAATGTACAGCCATTGTTGAGTGAAAATACACCTACAAGGAGTCTTTCCATAGTAGGGTGCTGGTTCATTAACACCCCTAATCCTCCATTGTTTACCAAAGGCAGCCATTGATCGATCGAAGTTTTTTTCTTGATGAACAGGACAGAAGATTTTGGTGGCGAAAAATTGGATATTTAAAGGCAGACAGTACACGCTACCAGCTATGGTGGGAAGAAGTGGAAAGGTCAGGCCAAACTAACCGTGTATATTTTGTTACCTTTACCACGCAAATCCTATTTTTACCGTGTCTATTTATTACCTTTAGCAACGCAAATTTTGTTTATCAATTATTTCTTATGTGATGCGAGTAATTAAATAAGTTCTGGTTAAAATATAACCAATTAACACTTTTGTCTCAATGGTTCTTCTTAATCTTGTAGTTTGTTCCTTTCTTTGACTGACCCAGGTTCAAGCCTTGTTTGCTACAATTTATAATTTTTTGATTGTCTAATAGTGGATGACAGGATTTATAAACTGGAAAGATTTTAATTCTTCAGTAAATTGGAACAAGAACAAAACCGTATGAACTAACAAGAACAAAACCATATGAACTATAATTCCTCAAAAAGAAGAGTTCATCTGGAATGAGAGCAGATGAACAGAACCGGATGACATTTTTAGACAACTGTTTCACTGCCTTGGCGGACTAAGATGATTTATAATTAAATGGGATCAATTTAGTTATTCATTAGAGAAGAAGAAGAATAGAACCGGATGAACTAGAGTTCTTCAGGATCAAGACTAATTATTCAGTAATAGAACAGGATGAACTAGAGTTCTTCAGGATGAACCGGATAAACTAGAGTTTTTCAGGATGAACTATATATACTATAAATAACCAAAGTTGTTATTTCTGCTCGTAGTCTATAGGATATTCCCATGTATTTAAACCCATTATCTAGTGAATTAAAATCATTGTGGTTGAAGACAATTCCTTATAATACACTAATATTTAGTCACACAACCTAATATATATAGAAGACAACCGGATGAACAAGAATTCTTCAGGAAGAAGAGTCAAAAGACACATCGGATGCATACAAATAATTACATATATAATCCAAAAGATGTGATATCAGTTAATTAATTACAAATATATATAATAAAAAAACAACATAAACTTAAAACATGCTCCCACTAGAGAAATTGTCTGAATCGTCATATCGGCCTGTTCTCCATGGGTAGCTACCTTCAGAGGCGGAGGAGGAGGAGGAGGAAGACACCTCCACATCTCCATCGAGGTAGATGGATATGACCTCCTCGTCCATGACGTGCAGGGCCAAGGCCCTAACATCCATCAGATCATTAGTAAATGGAACCAGTCCAAAATCCAGAGACAACCCTGGGATCCTCAAGTAGGGGTCGAAATCGTTCAAGTCATAACCTAGGTCAGACACCATTTGACCTAGGTCATCGAACGAGAAGGAGTTAATGCCAACCTCGTCGAAGTAGCGAACCCTCCCATCGATGTATTGTATCTGACCATTGAGGCTCGCAAAATACCCTAGGTGATAGATCACCAAAGTAACAGACTAAAATCTTCTTCCCCTGTTCAAGAAAAATAACCAAATTTCAGAGACGCGAATCCCACATTAAAGAATTTGAATTTCAGTCATTTAGATGATTACTCACCGTATTCGGGGCTATCTTCCACATTCAGAGGACGCAAATGCCACATTTTCAGAGAGTGGCATGATTAACCAAAAAACAGAGAGCAGAGAGAGCTAACGGTGTATATGGTGATGATTGACAATTAATTAATTAAAGATTTGACCTCTAGTAATGATGTATATCCGTCATCGCCACAGATAATTAACTAATTACAATTGGCTACTATTTAGTCACGGCTAATATATGTGGCCATATGTAATAGATTTTTGTCACTCACAACCTACTATTTAGTCACACAACCTAATAACAGTGACCATAGGTACTAGTTTTTAGCCACATAACTAGGTAAAAAGCGTGGCCATTGCTCACATTTAGCCACGCATAATATATAATTAATAGTTTTGTTTTTTTAATTTACTAAGTAATAAAATCTACTCTTCCGTCACACAACATTATTTAAACGTGGCCATACATTCCTTTTTGGTCACACGAATTAAAAATCATAAAAATTCCATGGCCGTTTGGTGCATTTCGCCACTCTTTATTAAGCGTGACAAATAAGGGCCACATGTTTTTGTAAAACAGTGACTAAAGCGACTGCACCTGATTGTTGTTGTCACATAAACAAAAAAATACGTGGCTAAAAGGGTCCAAAGGCTATATATTTGGCCACAGGTACAAAATATGTGTGGCTAAAACTAGTATTTCTTACCTTTGGCCACGTTTTTTACAAAACAGTGGCTATGCGTAAAAAAACCGTGGCCAAAGCCACTTTTTGACGTAGTGTGATGAAGACCTTGGGAATCTCCAGGGTACAAATGCTGAAGCCTCTGAGCCTACTGAACGTACCTCAAGTCCTATACTAGTGGACTTGTTTGAAGAAGAAGAAGGAGACGACGATGATAATGATGAAGAATCTGACTCTTCAAACTCTGATGACAGTCCTGCACAACCTGAGGGTATTCATCCTTGGAAAAGACAGAGGACTGGAGATTATTCCAGGGCCTCCATCGTTCAGACACAATAATCATCCTCTGATGAAAGCTACAGTCTGTCACAGGATGAACAAGACGATGATGAGAATTCGGTGTCTCTCGATCAAGTCGATCTGACTTATGATCTCGATGAGCCTGACAGCCCTCCTCAGTTTCCTCCTAAGACAAGCTTAGAAAATCTAACAAGACTGCTGAAGACAGAGATATATCCTCTGAGTTCATCATGATCAGAGCTGAGAGAAGCAAGTCATGTACAAAAAAACTCAAAGTCAGGAGAAAGCCTGGTTCACTAAATGATTATGAAGTTGTGAGTTCATCTGACACTCAATCTGATACAGCCTTAGCTACAACAACCGTCTCTCCATCTCCTGCTGAACAAATTGAGAGAATTGATATGGATATGAGAGCACTGGAGAAGCTAGCTGAAGCTGTTATTACCACCACTGACACAGCTGGTATTGTTGCTACCAGCCTAACAGTTTCTGAATATGAATAAGTAATGGAACTTCAAGCTGAAATTGTCAATTTTCAGAGTCAGAATGATCACCTCAATTGTTCTCTACAAGTGGCAAATCAAAAGATAAATGATCAGTCATAAGTAATTGCTGAACAAGTAGCAGAAATTCTGAGACTCAAAGATTTGTATAGCCAAATCAAATGAAAACAAACAATCAAGCGACAAACCAGATGATGATATTGGTGATCAAGAAACCGAGATACCAGAAGAACAACCTCAAACTGATCAAAGAAGTGAAGGAGGGAATTCTCAAGATCCTATATCTTCTACTACTGTTCCTGCTGGCAAAGACTCATCTAAGACTCATCTCGTGTTCAAGATACTTCAAGCCCTATGAATGACAGTGATTTTGAGGATGATGATGATACAGTCATTGAAGGAGATGAGCTGAACTTATCAGATGACGAAGAATCTTTCGCCAACAACCTCCTTCATGACGAACCTGTTGATGAAAAATTGGACTCAATCAAGAAGCTTGCCCCTGTACCTGAAAATCTAAAACTTCCAAGATTTGCACAGGCATCTAAAGCTCTTGCTATTGAGGGAACCACAAGTGCAGAATCTGAAGCTGAACCTGATAACTATCTCCAACTATCCATTGTTCCCACCGTTCATGCTGAAACCTCTACCTCTTCTGCCATAGTTACCGTGACAGAAGGTGTCCGTCAAATGCATGTCGACTCAGCCTTCTTAGACTTAGAAATGTCAAATTTCAGGGAATACTATGCGGAGAAAATCTACTCAAGAAGAAACTCCTGTGGAATTCTAATTGAGAATCTTGATGATGGTGATGAAACAGCATATGAAGAACATCCGTACTTCGTAGACTTTGGAGACGAAGATGACATGAATGAGCTAGGTCAGAGAATGAACGTGCTCATGAATGAAGCTAATCCATTGAACTACATTGATCTGGATACGATCGATAGTGAAGATGATGATGAAGAGGAACCTCTTTTTCTTACTCCAATCCAAGTAAAGATAGAGGTAGACGATGAATATGTGAGTGTGCCTCTATCATCTGTCATGTCTATAGGAGAGACTCTTGCCTTGGACATCACCCCACATGTTCCAGGTTTTATCCCAACAGACGTTGAATTCATAAACCTTGAAACAAGTGCTGGTCAAGAATCTCACAGTCAACCTGATCCTGCAGTATCTGCTGAGCAAGGCCTTCATGAATAGATCTTTGAAGCCTCTTTTATGCATTTCTCCTCTAACTCTGAAAAGGAGGAAGTTGATGCCAATTTGACGGCAGCTCAAGAACCTGCTGTCACAGAGCAACCCGGACCTTCCGACAAGGATAAGGGAAAGAGAAAATTGACTCCTAAGGAAATAGCAGAGGAGCAACTAAGAAGGGAAGCTAAAAAAGATAGGTCTCGTCGAGCACTCATTGCAGAAACACACAGTGAACAGAACCGACTGGTTGAAGAAAAAACTAATGCACTAAAAAGGTATGAATCAGGCCATCCTCCTGCTGTCGTATACGGAAAGGGCTCAAGTACTTTGCCAGATCGTTTAGAGTCAGCCAGAACAGATGAACCAAGGATCCGCATCGTCACTAACTTAAAGGGCACGAATGTGGATGAAGAAGATACATCTGAAACAGCTCACATGGTGAGAACTCTAATGAGTGACAACTTCTCATTGGAGTATCTGATGAGTATTACCGAAATTGAGTTAACCAAGCTGTACACTGATGAGGAAAGATTGAATTCACACCTTCCTCAAAATCAAAATATTGAAGTTGAATCTGATCCCCTTGAGGATGTCTTTGCTGACACCAACAAAACAGTCGATTTTATTCCTATCCGCGACCATCTTTCTGATCTTGTACTTGAAATTGGCAACACATATCTTCCTCCTCCTGAAAACTCATCTGATGAAGTTCCTGATACTGAAGAATACATCAAATCCACTACCAACAGGATGACTTTTGAGGAACTCTGCAACTATTGTAGATTCAAGAATGTGGATAAGAAAACTTACAACAAGAAGCGACTTAAAGGTCTATGAGAGTTTGTGTGTGAGTGTCGAAAGACTGAACGTTTGGCAAAGTTGGAACATATTAGACTCAGAGAGCAGGAACGAGCTGAGGCTCTCAAGAGGAAAGACAACCCTCCCATCTATGACGAACGGGAAAAGATGGCTCCAAATCTAAAGGCTATGAAGCAATTCACTGCCAAAGACCTAAGAGAGATTCCTACCAACCCAAATGTCAATTATGGGATGAAAATCCTTGGATGGAAGTATGATGAGGCCTTTGATGCATTTCTAGTGAAGAGGCGAAACAAATGTGTTCAAATCTTTGCAGACTTCAGAGCTCTCCACAACTTATTCTCATAGGAGCTCAAACAGCTAAAATACCTTGATCTGGTGAACCACACCAATCATGAAAAAGGTGTGAAAGCTATTTCACTAATCAATGCTGCCTATGAGCACAAGAAGAACAAGCAAACTCCTGAAGAGGAGAAGAAAGCTCAATTGCTTGCAGAGAAAAGGCGTCTCCGCGCCCCTCATCGTGGAATGTTCAAGGATATTAGGAAGGAGGTGAAAGTGAAGACTATACCGGGGAATCAGAAACATGCTCCAATAATCAGCTGGTACTACTACGGAAAGACTCATGAATTGGTGATTGAAAGAGTTTGTGCTGAGTCTATCAGAATCTTTACAGCTATAGAACTCAGACTACTCTCAAGATCCTATTTGAAGCTGATCTACTATGAGAAGATGAGGACCATTCATGTTCAACTAAGACCATACGAATGCTATGACGCCAATTACTTTTTGATGTTTTTAAATTGGTGGTGCACTAGACTTGCAGGTATGGGTAAACTTACAATTGATAAGGAAGTCATCAGAACAGCAACCTGCTGGTTGATAGAAGATCATGGATCAAGTTTCGTCCTTGATAAGGCAAAGAGATTGGTAGAGCTGAACAACTACAATGATCTGAAGAAGCTTGTCTGGCAAGATCTCTGGAGGCTGTACGATCTTGGAATTACTGTGCTTTGTGATAAAGACAAAGAAGCCGCAAGAGAAAACTGGAGATTTCTGCTCAAGCTACTCGGTCAGGTGGCTTAAAGCTCAAAGTGTTTGCATTGCCAACAAGGGTGGAATTTGTTGGAACCCATTTTGGTTGTTGGCAATACAAACCGTTTACCATTGAGTATTGCTGGTGAAGACCTCTTGATGCCTTATCTAGAATTGATACTTTGCTTTTGTAATAGATTTTGGGTTTGTATTTAGTAAATTTCTGTTTCTGTTTTAGCGGACTTGTATTTCTACTTAGCGAACTTCTGATCTTGTACTTAGCGGACTTGTTTTACTCTTGACGTACTTGTTGATTTATCAATATACATGTCTTAGCAAACTTAACTTATTCCTAGCGGACTTGTTTACTTAGCAGATTTGTTCATGATCTTAGCGAACTTGTTTTGTTCTAAGCGAACTTGTCAGCGAACTTAACATTGCTTAGCGAACTTGTTAGTAGACTTTTTTTGTGTTTAGTGAACGTGTTAGCGAACTTGTCATTGCTTAGCGAACTTCTTAGCATACTTTTATGTATTTAGCGAACTTGTTATTGTTTAGCGGACTTGTTAGCGAACTTGTTATTGCTTAGCGAACTTGTTTAATGCTTAGCGAACTTGTCTATCTGATGGAATATTCATTGCTGAAATCTATGTAATGATTGTTGTGTCAAACATTCCTTTGGTCCTATGCTCTATCTAATAGTATAAATACAGTTGAGAAAAACCTATTTGGAATACGCCACTCCTGGATTATTCTATAGAGAGACCATTTTTTTGTGTGTGTTCTTGGTGTAGTGTGTGTGTGTTCTTGAGCTTTAGAAATCATCAATGGGTGAGCACTGATGCAGATTTAACCGGAATCAACCATCACACATGATTTCCGCACTTGTGTGATGAATCATATGAGAAACTTGTGCTCAAATCTGATCCTGACAGTGTGATCCTCGCCTACAGACGAAATGCATATAAAATTGGATTTATATGTGCCAGGTTAGGGTCGTTTTTGGGTTGACCATGTATAATAAATTAATGGTCACAAAATGCATATAAAATTGATGAAAAAGTCAGCAAAAGTGAGGCAGTGACCAGATTATTAGAAGGTTTAGGGCAGATGAGTAGTCTTCTTAAGAAAGGAAGCACAATCCATTTTACCATAATGAACCCTGGGTAGTACCCTGTCTTTGCAGTTGGTCCATGTAGACAAAAGGACGATAATTGCAAAATATTTATACCATTACACGTGTAATTAAAATAAAAAGTAATAAATTCAAGCCCATTAAATGTTGAAATTTTAATAAGGTTTTATTAAATTTAATAGATTCGATTACTAAATATATGAAAATACTATATGTTACCGTATGAAACAACCCTAAAGATACCAAACTATTATGGGTCTAAATATATGAAAATAGTATACGTTAGAAGATCTACTAACCTAGGTTTGACAATAGGATGTTGCTTGCTTGTTCGGGTCTAAGTACTGGTTTTTTATTTAATTAGTATTATTTAAAAATTTCTATGTATTCTTCGTTTAAATTTATGCTTCTGAAGTTTTTTTTTCAGGATTTTTAGTTACAACTTGTGTATTTTGGGGTTGGTGCTAACCATCAATTTGGATTGTTGAATGTATCCCTAGATTGATAGTTTGTCTTATAAAATAAGTTCCAATTTACTTTTCTTAAAGATCATTTTTGGATCTTTAACAACTTGTTAACGATCATTATTTGGTCTTTAACACATTGTTAACGGACATTTTTTGTCCTTTAACTTTTTAACTCTATTTTTTTTAACGGGCACACGACCTACATAAAAACCAAAATGTGATCCTGCCAACTGAGTGAAATCGCCTTTTTTGTTCATATTAGAATACCTTAAGGGGTATCCTTTTCTAAAGAGGGGGGGGGGGTCCCCGTTTTGGTTTTCTATGTAATACCTTAAGTGTGATCCGTCCCTACAGATGCAGATCCCCCTTTTGGTTTCCGACGTGGTACCTTACGTGTGATCCTTGCCTACAGTTGAAATGCATATAAAATTGGATTTATATGTGCCAGGTTAGGGTCGTTTTTGGGTTAACCCTGTTTAATAATATAATGGTCACAAAATGCATATAAAATGGACGAAAAGTCAGCAAAAGTGAGGGGACGACCAGATTATTAGAACGTTTAGGGCAGATGAGTAGTCTTCTTAAGAAAGGAAGCACATACCATTTTACCATAATGAACCCGGGGTTTTACTCTATCTTTGCATTTGGTCCATATATACAAAAGGACGATAATTTCAAAATATTTATACCATTACACGTGTAGTTGAAATTAAAAGTAATAAATTCAAGCGCTTTAAAAGTTGATATTTTAATAGGGTTTTATAAAATTTAATACATTCGATTACTAAATATATGAAAATACTATACGTTACCGTATGACACAACCCTAAAGATACCAAACTATTATGGGTCTAAATATATGAAAATACTATACGTTAGAAGATCTACTAACCTAGGTTTGACGATAGGATGTTGCTTGCTTGTTCGGGTCTAAGTACTGGTGTTTTATTTAATTAGTACTATTTAAAAATTTCTATGTATTCTTCGTTTAAATTTATGCTCCTGAAGTTTTTTTTCAAGATCTTTAGTTACAACTTGTGTATTTTGGGGTTGGTGCTAACCATCAAATTTGGATTGTTGAGTGTATCTCTTGATTGATAGTTGATCTTATAAAATAAGTTCCAATTTACTTTTCTTAAAGTTCATTTTTGGATCTTTAACAGCTTGTTAACGATCATTATTTGGTCTTTAACACCTTGTTAACGGACATTTTTTGTCCTTTAACTTTTTAACTCTTTTTTTAACGAGCACACGACCTACATAAAAACCAAAATGTGATCCTGCCAACTGAGTGGAATCCCCTTTTTGGTTCATACTAGAAAACCTTAAGGGGGATCCTTTTCTAAAGAGGGGGGGGGGTCCCCTTTTTGGTTTCCTATGTAATAGCTTAAGTGTGATCCTTGCCTACAGATTCAGATCCCCCTTTTGGTTTCCGACGTGGTACGTTACGTGTGATCCTCGCCTATAGACGAAATGCATATAAAATTGGATTTATATGTGCCAGGTTAGGGTCATTTTTGGGCTGACCCTGTTTGATAAATTAATGTTCACAAAATGCATATAGAATTGACGAAAAAGTCAGCAAAAGTGGGGCGATGACCAGAATATTAGATGGTTTAGGGCAGATGAGTAGTCTTCTTAAGAAAGGAAGCACATACCATTTTACCATAATGAACACTGGGTATTACCCTGTCTCTGCAGTTGTTCCATGTAGACAAAAGGACGATAATTGCAAACTATTTATACCATTACACGTTTTATTAAAATAAAAAGTAATAAATTCAAGCCCATTAAAAGTTGAAATTTTAATAGGGTTTTATAAAATTTAATACATTCGATTACTAAATATATGAAAATACTATACGTTACCGTATGAAACAACCCTAAAGATACCAAACTATTATGGGTCTAAATATATGAAAATACTATACGTTAGAAGATCTACTAACCTAGGTTTGACGATAGGATGTTGCTTGCTTGTTCAGGTCTAAGTACTGGTGTTTTATTTAATTAGTACTATTTAAAAATTTTCTATGTATTCTTCGTTTAAATTTATGCTCTTGAATTTTTTTTCAAGATCTTTAGTTACAACTTGTGTATTTTGGGGTTGGTGCTAACCATCAAATTTGAATTGTTGAGTGTATCCCTTGATTGATAGTTGATCTTATAAAATAAGTTCCAATTTACTTTTCTTAAAGATCATTTTTGGATCTTTAACAGCTTGTTAACGATCATTATTTGGTCTTTAACACCTTGTTAACGGACATTTTTTGTCCTTTAACTTTTTAACTCTTTTTTTTAACTCTTTTTTTAATGGGCACACGACCTACATAAAAACCAAAATGTGATCCTGCCAACTGAGTGGAATCGCCTTTTTGGTTCATACTAGAAAACCTTAAGGGGGATCCTTTTCTAAAGAAGGGGGTCCCCTTTTTGGTTTTCAATGTAATACCTTAAGTGTGATCCTTGCCTACAGATTCAGATCCCCCTTTTGGTTTCCGACGTGGTACGTTACGTGTGATCCTCGCCTACAGACGAAATTTATATAAAATTGTATATATATGTGCCAGGTTAGGAGGTTAGGGTCGTTTTTGGGTTGACCCTATTTAATAAATTAATGGTCACAAAATGCATATAAAATTGACGAAAAAGTCAGCATAGGTGAGGCGACGACCAGATTATTAGAAGGTTTATGGCAGATTAGTAGTCTTCTTAAGAAAGGAAGCACAATCCATTTTACCATAATGAACCCTGAGTAGTACCCTGTCTTTGCAGTTGGTCCATGTAGACAAAAGGACGATAATTGCAAAATATTTATACCATTACACGTGTAATTAAAATAAAAAGTAATAAATTCAAGCCCATTAAAAGTTGAAATTTTAATAGGGTTTTATAAAATTTAATACATGCGATTACTAAATATATGAAAATACTATACGTTATCGTATAAAACTACCCTAAAGATACCAAACTATTTTGGGTCTAAATATATGAAAATATTATACGTTAGAAGATCTACTAACCTAGGTTTGACGATAGGATGTTGACAAATCAAAGCAACACACGTGCATACACGTATATTATATAAAATATCAAATAAGCATATACGAATTACATTGAAAAACAAAGAAAAGAACCGTTACTTGTTCGTCTTGTATGTCGTGTTCAATGCAAGAACATCACCAAACTCCTCGTAATGGCATCTTAACACGTCATCAGCCCAAAACAGCCCCCATACCTCATGGTTAACGACTTCGTACTCGAAGTAGAAATTGTGGAGGTTTTTTGGTATGAGAAACAAGAGTGCCAACTGTTAATTGGGCATCTCTGTCATGGATAAATAGCCCGATGTTGCGATAAAAGTTCTTGAAGTCTATACCTTTATCACGAACAAGATGATGACCTCCCTTTGGTGTACAAAGGGCCTTGTGAGCTTTGACCGGGCCGATATTGTGCATACTTAACGAGTGGTTTAGGTGTTGTTCGGTGAATGCGATAGCACATTAAATACTGGAAAAGCCCATAAACTCCTGACCGATCAAAGGATGGTTATGGAACTCATTCCATCCGTATAATATGTACTCTGAAGTTCCAGGAAGTACTTTAAGTCGGATACATGCCATACAATTAGTCGACTTCAAATGCGTGGATCGCTTATTGTTACGGTTCGTCATGCTAAAATTTCCGAGTTGCGGTCTCCCGTACCGCTTACAATGCATGAAATGATAACTGATTGTTTTGGTGTGTTCCTTGTGAGCGTCGTGTTTTGTCATTAAACTGGCCTTTTTTTCATACGCTTCATACATCGCAACAACGTCTTCCCATACTGCATAAATGGTGCTAACAGGAGGTTTAAATTCGGTGGGAACATCAGGTTTGTAAAACTTACTACCATTGGGAGTCGAGAAGACTCGGTTGTAGGCACCACCTGTTACGGTTAATAAAAAAAAAAACAAAATACAACAACATTAGCGGTTACGTATATTTGTTAAAAAAGCAGTGAATGTATGAAGATGCAAAATACAACACACTAATTATAGCATAACGCAACAGTAACATAAAAAACAGTCATAACTACAACATACACATAGCAAAAATCTATACAAAAAAATAGAATACATGTAACAAGAGACCAAATGTTATCCCCAGTCAATAACCTCATCATATAGGTAGTAGAACTATATAATGGTGTAGAGTAAACATAAAATAACAACTAATGTTGCGTTATGTGTCATTTAATACAAACTTATAAACCGATCATATATATAATGATGTAGAAAGCATGCATACAACAATCACATATGTCTTCGGAATCGATAGAAAACAACTCAAAATATATGAAAAAGTATAAAAAACGTATTCATACCGTGAGATTCGACACTAATGTAAGGACACCTAATGATCTTACTACTGCATGACTCGATCAATCTAGTGAATACGATTGTAAATAAGAGTTTTGTATTGCATCACTTGAAGATTACAATCAAAAGCTCTCTGGTTTCTCTCTTTAGAAAACACATACACAAAGTGTAAAATGACTCAGCTAATCTGGAAGTCTACTACTCTCAGTCTAACACATAGTATTTATAGTGTTCACATACTAACATGCGTACCAATTGGTACGGCAGACCATGGTGCGTACCAATGGTATGTTGCCCTTGGTATGTTGACACTAAGACTCACAATGACACGCTCACTTAGATACAATACACAAGACACTCTATAGCATATGAATATGCTCTAAAAATCCCCCTTAACGTGTAGTGTATCTATGCTAACTAAACTTCAGTCTTCAATCTTCAACATCGCTGTATCTGATCTTCAACTTGAAATTTCTTGTCTGCAATAGAGCTTGCATGGCTGGATCACTCTTGAATAATCTTTGAACTTCAAGATCCACTTGTGAAAGATACTACAAACTACCCCTTTCACCATGCTTGAGTCTTGACACACAGAACCCGCAATTTCTGAAGATAAATACGCGGTTTCCTTTTTCTTTTGAAAAATAATTTAATCTTGGCGCAAAACTTCTCTTCGAGAATCCAAGATATGTTTTTGAAATTTGATTTCATGTTACATGACGATCAGTCGAAAACAAATAAGAAACAAAATCTTTTTGGCTTTTTGAAACTTTTCATCAAAACACACCGAAAATCTTTTTGATTTTTCTAAGTTTATGCTAAAACACACCTAAAATCTTTTTGGAATTTTTCAGATATGAAATATAAATGCAATACAGACTCAGACACTATTTTTGTCTTTTGCGAGAAAGATCACAACTTGGGATCATATTGAACATAACACGCTGAACTACACTTCAATTTCAATTACTTCGGCAGACAATTTATGTCAATTACTAGTATAATTTATCTATCTTAAACTCAGGCACAATCATACTCATAAGATCTGGATATGTTAAGGTATTGATTAGATTTGCTTTGACCACTGTACCCCACACTATCAGACATACTTAGATATGTTTTGCTTATCACACTTTGTGATTTCACTTGTAATTTAACACATAGTAATTGCATTCATGATATCGTCATTTGTGTTCCATGAAAAAAGAAATAAGAAGGTTAAATCGTCTACCTTAAGGTCGATCTTTCGATACGCAGATAAGGCCTCGGATTTAACAAAATAAGAAAATAAAATAAGTTGAAATTATATAATTCAACAACAATCAGTACGATACTTCCGTATATGCAGAGATAGTCCGATGAATTATACGAAACACCAAAGAAAATAAAGCAGAACCTCAAACGAACAACAATCAGGTCTATCTTTCGATACGCAGAGAAAGTACGATCATTTGAGAAAATAAAGAAAATTAAACCAGTTTAAATATTTGCAAAATGAACACATGTATACACAGTGACTTCTCATTTTCTTTTCACATATCTTTTTCTTGATATCTTGGGACATGCTTCAAGATGTTGTCCACTTGGTTAAGCGTTAGTATTTAATGTATATCACATCTGAATACTTTCTGATTTAATGCCGAGCCTACCAAGCACATCGAACAATGATCTTAGAAATGAGTCAGACACGTAAGCCAATGTACCATCATTTCCCAATTATGTCGGATATAATTTCTCATTTTTCAATGTTTTTTTATTTTTCTGTTTTTCTCCCCCTTAAAATGAAAATTCTATTTTTGGATTTTTCATTTTAACAAAACACAAAGACACTATTTTTGGTATTTTCAATTTTCTCCGCCTAAACTACAAATAAAATGCATTAAAGAAAGAAAATTGACCTTCCGACATGAATACCTTCCAATTTTAGCTTTCAGAAAAATTTCAGTTTTTTAAATTTGATATCACTTGTAATTTAAATTAAATCAGCAAGAAATCCTCCATCAACAACGTTTCAATTACCGATAGATCTTCTAGAAGTACCTGCACACTGGTCAAACACATCAGTTTATAAATGACCCGAAGCGAATTGCTTCTGGTCAACTAGTGTCTTGATTACCTTTTGAAACCACTATAGGTTTCCATTGTTGTTGTTTAGGTAAATCAATATTTGATGAACCAGATACAGTTGATTGTGACGAACAACCGACAGATGAATCATTGACGTTCAAAAAATGTTAGTTGAAATTCATCAAATACTCATCATATTCATCAATAAATTTGTATTTGGCAGATTTACCAACAAAAGGAACCCTTCATTTTTTTTTATTCAAAGCAGCGGTGACATGACAATCTTGTGGCATATGCCATTTTTGCTTTGGAAAAACGATGTGAAGGCAATGACCAATACAAGAAAAGTCAACAAAAGGTTTTGAAGAAAGAGTTTGATAGTTTTAAGCATTATCAAAATGAAACGATTCCCAATTTGATTGCTAGATTCGCTCATCTGATGAGTGAAATGCGTTTGGTGAATCTTACTAAAGAAGAAGCTGATATGAAAGAAAAGATCTTGGAAGCTTTGCCTGAAAAATGGGAGAATTATGTGATGATGATTACTCATGACAAGGATTTTTCAGGATTGTCTTTCAATGATTTAGTTCAAAGAATTCAGGCTAGAGATATGGAGTTAATGGTGAACAAATCACTTCCTACACAAATTCATAATCCTGCGGTGTATCATGGTGAAAATGATTCTACAATGACTGCTGGGAAGTCTAATATTCTTAGTTCTGCTTCTCCTACAACATTTCTGGCAGGTAAATCTGAAATTCCTAGTTATTCCTCTGCTGGTTGTACTGTGTCAATTCCAAGTTCTTCGACTCAAAGTGCATTGTCTATTCAAACTGTCGATGATTATAATGCGTTGATGTCTGCATTAGTATCTTCATACTTTGGTGTTATCACTGGTTCTGTGAGTAATGCTGAGTTAGCAAATGAAGATTACGATCAGATTGATTATGATCATTTGGAGGAAATGGATCTAAATTAGCAATATGCTATGTTGGTTCGTAGAACAAAGAAATTTTTCAATAGAACTGGTAAGAAGAGACTGAATCAGGAAGGGAAGATTGGATTGGACAAGTCTAAGGTGAAATGTTATAAGTGTTCAGATTATGGTCACTTTGCTCGAGAATGTCCAAGTTCTGCGGAAAGTAAATTAAAGACTGGTCAGCATGCACATTTAGTTTTTCATCCATCAAATGAAGCTGAAAAGGTTGAGCAGAAATCTGCTACTCTTGCTCATGATTGGACTAATACATTTGTGCATTCAAATGAATTTGCTTGGAATGCAGATTCAGCAGTTAAATAGAATCATACTCCAATCTCAATTGCTTTAACTGTTCAACATGTTGATGATGACAGTTTTTTAACTGAGTCTGATTCTTCTTCAAGTGTATCTTTGGTTCAAGAAGAATTACCTAAAGTTTCTACAAGTTCAAAGGTTAACGAGTTTGAATGTCTTAAATCTAAAAGATTGCTTCAGCAGGTTGCAGGTTTTGAACAAAGATGTCAACTATCAACTGAAGAAATTGTGGTGCTCAAGAAAGAGGTGGAAGATTTTCAAAAGAAGTATTATGAATTAGTTCATGTTCATGAAGATGTTTTGAAGGAAAAGGCTCAATTGGCTGAGGAGTGTGCGAAGGCCAAAGCTGAAGCTTTAGACGCAGCTCAAGATTTTGAAAATTTGTTTGAAAAAGGTTATCCAGTTCAGCAAAAATATGAAGAAGCTACTGCTCTTATTGCTACAACTGCTGTTACTGTTGAAAAATTGCAAAATAAGATCTCTATGCTTCAAGATGAGAATGTTCTGAAATTACTTGAGCGTGTGGATCTTCTACTTAGTCGTAATGAAATCAATGTAAACGATTAAAACACAGAGAGTAAATACAAATGACTTGTATTAACCACAGAGATGACCACAAAGTACACAGAGAAGATATCACTCGGAAGCTTCACAATTTTATACAAGATGATTTATTTATACAAGCTGAAATACGATTGGCCGAACCTCAAGTTCGGCCACACGATCGGAGCTGTCCGAACTCCAGGTTCGCTGGGAGTTCGGACCTCAGCTATATTGTGTAATCCGTCTTGTATTTGATACTTCACATGACGATCAAGGACCATGTATCAACAAACTCCCCCTCGGCATGTGCAGTATCATCTCCTCTAATAAACTTGTATCTTGTATCTTCAATCAAACTCTTCCTCGATCTTGACGATGAGTTCAATCTTGAATACTTGATATTGCATCGTGTATAATCTATTTATCAACAATCTTCAGAAGACTTGAAGTTGTGATGTTCTCTTCCCACTTAGAAACCTACCAACATAAATAATCTTGGTGCAAAATGTCTCTTCGAGACTCCAAGATGTTTTGATTTTAGAAATTGATTTTGTATTTCATGTTGATCAATTGAAAACAATTAAGAAACAAAATCTTTTTGGCTTTTAGAAATTCTATATCAAAACACACCTAAAATCTTTTTGATATTTTCTGATAAGAATATTAAAGGCATTACAAAATTAGACACTATTTTTGTCTTTTGTGAGAAAGATCACAACTTGGGATCATATTGGTCATAACATGCTGAACTACATTTCAATTTCAATTATTGAAACACATAAGCCATGCCGATTGCAGATATAATTTGTCCAACTCTAAACTCCGGCAGAATCATACTCATAACATTTGGATATGTTAAGATATTGATTATATTTGCATTGACCAGTGTACCCCACACTATCAGACATACTCAGATATGTTTTGCTTATCACTTTTTGTGATTTCATTTGTGATTTTAATCACATAATGATTGTAACCATGATATAATCAACTGTGTTCCATGCAAAAAGAAATAAGAACGTTAAATCGTCTACCTTAAGGTCGATCTTTCGATACGCAGACAAGGCCTTGGATTTAACAAAATAAGAAAATAAAAACAAGTTGAAGTTGTATAACTCAACAACAATCAGGTCGGTACTCCCGTACACGCAAAGAAAGTCCGATGAGTTATACGAAACACCAAAGAAAATAAAGCAGAACGTCAAACAAATAACGATCAGGTCGATCTTTCGATATGCAGAGAAAATCCGATCGTTTGACAAAATAAAGAAAATCAAACAAGCTTAAATCTTTGCAAAATGAACACATGTATACACAGTGACTTCTCATTTTATTTTTCACAAATCCTTTTCTCGATATATCATGAGATATGCATCAAGATATTGTCCACTAGGTCAAGCATCAGATTTAGTGTATATCACATTTGTATATTTTCTGATTTGCCGAGCCTACCTTGCACATCGATCAAATGGTCTTATGGCTTTTTCATCTACTTTATCCATGAGTCAGATAATGTCAGCCAATGTACCATCATTTCCCAAACACAATTTCTCATTTTTCAATGTTTTTGGCTTTTTCATCTACTTTATACATCGACCCGGATCGTGTCGCGAGGGTTTTGGAAGTTTTTCTCGCGACATTCCGGGGGTCCTGGGCTTCGGTATTTTTGGCCCAATCACTATTCTCCAGCCCAATTAACTTGTTTCAAGGCCCAATCTTCATATTTTAATCCACTTGAATTATTCCAAAGCCCAAGCAACTTCTAATACACTCCCGAACACACCGAGCCTTCACGAACCAACTTTTCTTCACTAGATTAATCCTCCAAAGCTCGGGTTTTTTGACCTTCAATTCTCCAATTCTTCTAAAACAACTCAAAATGCCTCACCTATGACAAATAAACTTAAAACACATAAAGTATAAAATGTAGGAAATATAATGCGAATTAATATATTATAACCATTAAAATTATAGAATTAATTGTAAGAAACCGGTATAAAATACACTCACATCACATCCCCACACTTATCTTTTTCCGTCTCGGAAAAACCGCTATGGAATCATAATTGGGAAATCAATCTCAAAATCATTTACCTTTTAACTCATCCACCAAATCAATTCCACAACCCTAATGTAATCACATAGACTAACTGCAATTGCCAGTATTTCAGTCCGGCTAAACCCAACCACTGACCCTTTATTTCGCCCCCAAAGTGTTTATGATTTACCGAATAAAGTTATCAATCTTCCTATGTGTCCCACGTTCAGAAAGTTCAAGATCAACCTACTTCCGAATCAAATTCAGTCAAAGCAAAGGGTATTTAAGATGATATTTATAGATTTTCCCCACCCGCCTTAAATCAGATACTCATATGTCCACAGAATGATGGAATAGATGGATGCGAAGTTTTGAGCATTTATTTCTCTAATTTGCTATATATATATATATATATATATATATTTTTTTTTATCATTTTTCAATTTTTTTTTTCTAATTGGTTAATTTTGACTATGATTACCAACGAACATCATCAGAGGTACTCTTTGCGAGATGCTATCCCCAAAATTGTACATGAGTATTTTGCCCGCGAGATCCAGAACATCATCAGAGGCACGCACCACGGGATACTATCCTTAGTTTGTACATGAGTATTTTGTTCCTTCACTCTAAAATTATTAACCAGTTCATTACCTAATATGCTCAAAAAATGGAAAGATGGGGCGCCATTATTTCTCGGATTTGCTTTCGTAAAAAGATCATAACGTGCCAGGTTACTCTAAGGACATATAAGTCTCTAATTCAAAGCAGTCTTTTTCCTCCTAATCATCAGTTTCAATCTCCCTATCACCCCTAAAATGGAAACCCACTAGCAGACTGATTTAATTACATATTTATACAACAATAAACACAAAGGGATTATTATGCTATTCCTAGGTCAGTTGGGCCTACCGACACATCACATATTAGTCATGATTTCCATTCTTTCCTTTCCTACCACTTTTCCCATTTCTTTCTTTAATTTTATTTTTGAAAACCGATTCCTAATTGTACTATCATTTTCCATGATTTGCAAGTAATCCCAAAGACATTTTTTTTTCAAACTTTTTAAAACACTAAGAATAGGACTAACTAAAAATGAAAAATCTTTTTGGATTTTTATGTTTTTAAATTTTTTTTTTTGGTTTTTTTTCTTTTTTAACACACACAAAACATTCATACGAAAATGTGTTATTCCCCTCCCCACACTTGAGTGACACATTGTCCCCAATGTGTTAAAAAGAACAACAACAATAAATAAGAGATAAAAATAAAACAATAAAAATAAATACAAATAGGAAACGTACCGGATTCGAGCAATAAAAATAAACAAAATCATCTGGTAGCTGGGTGCGTCGCGTGTCGCGATGACTACCTCCACCTCCCTCGCAGTTCGCGAGGGATAGTATTCATAGGAAATTAATTTTTTTTCAGCTCAAGTTCCAATATATTTATAAAAGTGACATACCTGGAACCTCGTTTTGCTCAACTCCATTACCCAAAACCGATCCGATTCCTGAAAAACACAAAAACACAACCACACAAAACAAAAAATATAACAAATAAAAATAAAACCTACCACTGGGTTGCCTCCTAGAAAGCGCTAAATTTACGGTCTTCAGCCAGACCTTTTTCCATTTGCCTCACGGTGGCTTCAATCCACATTTACCAACTGCATTACCGACGAACGCTCGGTATTTGACATTCCTCTTCAACTTTTTCAATCCATGCTTACCTAGCACATTACCGATCCACGCTCAGTAGTTCACACGTTTCTTAAATTTTTTATTTATACTCAACATGCAAAATATATTAATTTGAAAATTAAAAGCAAATTTATCAAGGATTGAACACTTACCTTTAGAATTTCCCACGTGTGCTCTATAATTGATATATCGCATCCAAGCTTGCACTTGCACACGTGGCACACCCAAATCATCACTGCGGAGGTTTTTCTTGATTAGTATTTGGCCAACATCATCTTCCTCCACCTTCCTCTTTCTTACTGGTTTTTCCTTAGTGACCTGTAAAATAAATAAAGAGGGAGGGGAATTAGCAGTACCTTTTGGGATCTCAACTATTTGCTCATCTGCAGTCACATCATTGACACTCTCACAATCAACTTCCTCGATGTTACTCTCAACTTCTGATCCTTTCTCTTCAACCACCTCAACCTCTGAGGGCACCTCTTCTCGCTCAACCTCCTCAATCACCATATCAGTCACATCCCAAACTTCTTTTTCTTTGGGTGGTTGTTCCCATGATTCGATTTCTTGATTGGCCATGTCTTCCGCCAGTTGTGTCACTTGCTTTGACAATGCCTCGTGCCTCTCTTCTTGGATATCAAACTTCCTCTCTAAAGCCATTTGGCCCTCGATGAGGGAATCCAACATTTCCATCATTGCACTTAACTGAGCACTAAGTTGAGCACCACTTTCTTCCTCCTGGTCCGGGTTTTGATAACCATACTCATATGAATCCCTTTGATATCCATCTTGATAGTAACCCTGATTTGACACGTCTGCTTCATACCCACCATCATAATAATTTTGCTGATCATGACATTGGTGGTACTGGGAATACCGTTGAGAGTAATTATTCCCATATCCATCATTATATCCTGCAAATGACGTAAAGTTAGAATTATAATTATTAGAGTAAACATCATTAGTAAAGTAATTAGAATTCTTGGATTGGGAATATCCCTGATTGTACGATGACTGAGATTCTTGATATTGAGAATATAAGCATGGGTATCCGCACTCCTCCTCATCTTCCGAATCCTCAACCACTCGAATCCCGTAAGGCAATGTTGGGCAATACTTCATCCTATGATAATAGCTCTCGCAGTTGTAACAGTTGTCCTCCTTCACCATGATAATCTTCAATGCGCCTGCAAACAATCAAAAGCAAAAAAACCAATTGCGTAGCACTGATCTAAACAATAAAACAACGCAATGGAATCAAAACTGGCAATTCAGTAAAAAAATTTATGAACTTTTTTTTTTTGAAAGTAAACGAAACAACTAAAAATAAAAATTGCTGAAAATAAAAAAAAAATCTTTTTTGGGTTTTTATGAATTTTTATGAAAAACAAACAAAACAAAAAAAAAATAATAACAAAAAATAACTAACACGGAAAAAATTCACTAATAAGCGCACGTACTCCCCGGCAACGCGCCAATTTGATAACGGTTTGTCGTGACCGCTACACAAATACCTAACTTAAATTGTAGTAGGGCAAGCTAGGGTATCGAACCAAGGGAGTTGGTAGTTATTAGCGACTCTAGAAACTAACTAAATAATTAACCTAAATCTAGATTACTGTCACTAACCTAGATACTTCTAAAAACCTAAATACTGAAAGTAAGTGCCTCTTGGCTGTTTAATTTGAATGGCTTAAAGACTAAAGAAAACTAATGTGGATTTGAACGAAAAAACAGAAACTTAAAACGTGACAACCTCAGGATCCCGGTTAGCTAATTGTTAATCCAATTCAATTATCCAGTTCAACTCAGTTCAACCAAATATTCAGATTACGTATGAGCTAAGTATAGTCCTAGAGCTATGCAGTTAAGGTAGTCCGGGAGCGGGGGGCACATATGCAATCAAACACAAGATAAATAAACTTAAATTGAACATCCATATGAATCAAACATTGTCACTATGTTTAAAGATTCAAACCAAACAAAGAATAACTGAAAAGAAATTAAAAACAGGCTAACCGTTCACCGTCGGTAATCACCGGATCTTAACCAGACATCACAAGCATCATCGAATGATTAAAAACTAAGAAAACTATGAAGAAAATTCGTCTTTGGGGAGTTCTGGTCGGCTCTGGCCGAAGTGCCTTCAGAAAAAAACCTAAAAACTGCTTAAATACGTCATATACCAAAAATCTCGAAAATCTGCCGACATCGACCCGGATCGTGTCGCGAGGGTTTTGGAAGTTATCCTCGCGACACTCCGGGGGTCCTAGGCTTCGGTATTTTTGGCCCAATCACTATTTTCCAGCCCAATTAACTTGTTTCAAGGCCCAATCTTCATATTTTAATCCACTTGAATTATTCCAAAGCCCAAGCAACTTCTAATACACTCCCGAACACACCGAGCCTTCACGAACCAACTTTTCTTCACTAGATTAATCCTCTCCAAAGCTCGGGTTTTTTGATCTTCAATTCTCCAATTCTTCTAAAACAACTCAAAATGCATCACCTATGACAAATAAACTCAAAACACATAAAGTATAAAATGTAAGAAATATAATGCGAATTAATATATTATAACCATTAAAAAGATATACTCACATCATTTGACATTTTGCTTTATTTTATTAGGTGTTTCGTATAGCTCATCGGACTTTCATTGCGTGTACGGGAGTACCGACCTGATTGTTGTTGAGTTATACAACTTCAACTTGTTTTTATTTTCTTATTTTGTTAAATCTGAGGCCTTATGTGCGTATCGAAAGATCGACCTTAAGGTAGACGATTTAACGTTCTTATTTCTTTTTGCATGGAACACAGTTGACTATATCATGGTTACAATCATTATGTGATTAAAATCATAAATGAAATCACAAAATGTGATAAGCAAAAGCATATCTGAGTATGTCTGATAGTGTGAGGTACACTGGTCAATGCAAATCTAATCAATACCTTAACATATCCAGATGTTATGAGTATGATTCTGCCAGAGTTTAAATTTGGACAAAGTATATCTGCAATCGGCATGGCTTATGTGCTTCAATAATTGAAATTGAAATGTAGTTCAGCATGTTATGACCAATATGATCCCAAGTTGTGATCTTTCTCACAAAAGACAAAAATAGTGTCTAATTCGGTATTGTTTTACTTTACTTATCGGAAAATGCCAAAAAGATTTTAGGTTTGTTTTAATATAAAGTTTCTAAAAGCCAAAAAGATTTTGTTTCTTATTTGTTTTCGATTGATCAACACGAAATATAAAATCAATTTTCAAAATCAAAATATCTTGGAGTCTCGAAGAGACATTTTGCATTAAGATTATTTATGTTGGCAGGTTTCTAAGTGGGAAGAGAGTATCACAACTTCAAGTCTTCTGAAGATTGTTGATAAATAGATTACACACGATGCAATATCAAGTATTCAAGATTGAACTCATCGTCAAGATCGAGGAAGAGTTTGATTGAAGATACAAGATACAAGTTTAAATAGAGGAGATGATACTGCACATGTCGAGGGGGAGTTTGTTGATACATAGTTCTGATCGTCATGTGAAGTATCGAATACAAGACGATTCGCACAAGACTGCTGAGGTCCGAACTCTCAGCGAACCTGGAGTTCGGACAGCTCCGATCGTGTGGCCGAACTTGAGGTTCGGCCAATCGTATTTCAGCTTGTATAAATAGATCATCTTGTATAGAATTGTGGAGCTTCCGAGTCATATCTTCTCTGTGTACTTTGTGGTCATCTTTGTGGTTAATACAAGTCATTTGTATTTACTCTCTGTGTTTTAATCGTTTACATTGATTTCATTACGACTAAGTAGAAGATCCACACGCTCAAGCAATTTCAATGCCAAATGTTCATTAGGTGTTTTTGCAGAAAATGAAGTTTGATTTAAATGATTTGGAATAGTGAAATTACACCCTCTTGATGAATTTTTAGAATTTCTTGATCCATGGCTAGCAAAAAATGTTGTTGGAACAGGATTTGATGAATCCAAACCAAAAGATTTAGATTTAACATTAATGCTTGCAGAATTCTGACCATGATACAATTCAGGATTTTGCAGTTGAGCAGTTGATTTGTGTGAAGTCATCATTTCCATTTCTCTAGCATGAAGCTTTCCTATTAAATCATGAAATGATAAGGTTGAATACTCTTTGTCATGAGTAAGCAACAACACATAATTCTCCCACTTTTCTGGTAATGCTTCCATCAGCTTCTCTTTCAATTCCTCCTCGGTCTTATCAATGTTAACCACTTTCATTTCACTGATTAGATGTGAAAATCTGGATACAAGAGCAGTGATGTTTTCTTTCTCATAGTGTTGAAAGTTTTCAAATTCTTTATTCAGAACTTTTCGTCTACTCTTTTTGTATTGATCATTACCTTCGCATCTTGTAGACAAAGCATCCCATAATTGCTTACTTTTCCAGCAAGTACTAAATTGATGTAACAATTCAGTAGGTAAAGCCATTATAAGACAACCATACACCTTTTGCTCAAGCTCATAGCTTTTTCTTTCAGCAGCATCAAAATTGGGAATTTCTATAAAATCTCCTTGATCGGTTGGATGTATGTAAAGCTTCCGAATTGGAATCCATAAATCGATATCATTTGTACTAATATAAGCAAAAAAATCTTTGTTTCCAATTGTGATAATCTTCTAATTTCAACAACTTGGGAACTTTCTGGCTTGTTCCAATTTCGTTATCAAAGTTCAGCATAGCTTGCACCGTGTTTTGCATAACCGCAAACACTTGGAAATCAGACATCTTATGATAAACTTTCGGTATCAAAAACTTCGGATACAAAAACGAAGGTCTTAGAGATGGATTTTGGGCGTCAAACTGGAGGTTACTAGCCGTTAGGCAGTAAAAGTGTAGATCTTGTCGAGGAGGTCGTTTTGGCTGGTATTAGCTCCCGTAACTCTTAACGGAACTCAAGTTACGACAGTTTTAGTGAACACCACTTTTCCTGCCAGCGGACCAAGCAACGGACCAAGAAAACCAGCGTACCAGTCAACCTCAGCGGACCAAATTGTTGACCAACATACTAAAGCTTTGATCGGACCAAGAACTCAGCGTACCACCAACCTCAGCGTACCAAACCAGCGGCGTACCAGTGAACTCAGCATACCAGTGAACAGTAACGTACCAATAAATAGTAACATACCACCTTGGTACAGCGTAACTGCTCTGGAACACCGATGAAGATTGCCTTACGTACCAATGAACGTACCAGCAGTTCATCCAGCGTACCACGACATTCATCCAGCGTACCAAACAGAAATTTTCGAATTTTCACGAATTTGAAGGATTTGAATTGTGAGTTGCAGCAGTAGGAAACGAAAACACACTATTAATGTTTTGCAATCAAGTTTTACATCAGAAACACTCGGAATTGAAGAAAATTAATGAAAACCCAATGACACCCAAACTTTCTCTTACTAGAAATCTTAAAATTTATCTAAACACAGTAGTAGAACAACCTGGATTGCTCTGATACCACTTGTAAGGACACGGAATGATCTTACTACTACATGATTCAATCAATCTAGTGAACACGAATGTAAATAAGAGTTTTGTATTGAATCACTTGAAGATTACAATCAAAAGCTCTCTGGTTTCTCTCTCTATAAAACACACACACAAAGTGTAAGATGACTAAGCTAATTTGGAAGTCTACTACTCTCATTCTAACACAAAGTATTTATAGTGTTCACATACTAACATGCATACCAAATGGTACGGCGTACCAATTGGTACGACGGACCATGGTGCGTACCAATGGTATGCTGCCCTTGGTATGTTGACACTAAGACTCACAATGACATGCTCACTTAGATACAAAACACGAGACACTCTATAGCATATGAATATGCTCTAACAGCTAACATAAAATAACGGCGTTTTAGGTTTTGTTTTACGAGATCGTTTCTCAGAAGAAACGCCAAACGAACCTGCCCTATCTGCTGCAACATTTGGATTCGAAGATTGTATCAGATTTAAGTCTGATTGAATCGAATTGGATGTTGGTTCAGTAATGGATGAGTTTGAACTGCATTCCTCAACAATCAGGTTGTTATAATCGATTAAATCGATGACAAACATCGATTGTAACGAAGCCAGACATCGATAGTGGTTACCGGCGGGGAGGTGGTTGCGGGTTTGGATCGTTGGAGGAATTGACCTCTGTTTAGCGCCGATGGTAGGATAAATTAGGGTTGGAAAATAGCGCAGAATGTAGGGATAGATCGTAGGGATGAAACATATATATTGGGTGGGGAAATGATAATATTACCCTTGACTTAGGTTGGTTTTTTGGTTTTTTGGGTTTTATTTGGTTTTTTGTAGATCTTTCCCTCTTATCATAATATTTAAACCATAGTCATTTTGTCTCTACACTTGTTTTTATTAACATAATGACATCAAAACGCTATTCAATCCATGATTTACAAAGATGGTCAATTTTTTTCGCTATTTCCTTCAAATAATCTCAACTATTACTTTTTGGTCGAGAACACTCCCAACTAAGTAAATATCCAACGCCACTCCCAACTATCGACCTATTTTTCTTTAACCACCCCCCTGTTAATTTTTTTAACGTCGTTAGTAAGCGCCTACGTGGCAGTCCTACGTGGTTTATTTTTAAGGGTTATTGTTTCAAATAATCCCAACTATTACTTTTTGGGCGAGAACACTCCCAACTAAGTAAATAGCCAACGCCACTGCCAACTATCGACCTATTTTCTTTACCACCCACCCCCTCCTCCCCCCCCCCCCCCCGTTAAATTTTTTGGGTCCATTTTTGTCCATTTTTCGGGTCAATTGAACTAATATATCAACAGATAATTTGCAGCCCCTAAAAGGTCTTTTATTTTCATAAGTTGGGTCAATTGAACCCGTATAACAGTAACTAATTTGTAGCCTAAAAACAACAGGTTATGATTGGTTTTTTGAAGCAAATCAAGAGTGGAAACATCATCCAGTAAATGGACTTGATCATGGAAAAAGTTTTGGTCAATTGAACACATTAACATATTTATTACAAAACATAACCATTAACATATTCATTACAAAATGACACAAACTAACTACTAGAACATGTTCAAGCAAATACATTCCACCAAATTGAAAACACAACCAAAACACATAATATTTTGAAATCCATCTTCCACTTTGAGTTTGTCATTCTAAGCTCCTCTTTCAAAATTTTAACCTCCTATTGCAAAACTTCCCTTTTGAAGTAATAGTTAGGATTATTTGAAGCCAATAACCCTTAAAAGTAAGCCACCTAGGACTACCACGTAGATGCTCAACTAACGACGTTAAATAATTTTAACGGGGGGAGTGGTGAAAGAGAATAGGTCAATAGTTGGGAGTGGCGTTAGCTATTTCCTTAGTTGGGAGTGTTCTCGGCCAAAATGTAATAGTTGAGAATTTTTGAAGCCAATAATCCTTAAAAATAAGCCACGTAGGTACTCAACTAACGACGTTAAAAATTTTAACGGGGGAGTGGTGAAAGAAAATAGGTCGACAGTTGGGAGTGGCATTGACTATTTCTTTAGTTGAGAGTGTTCCCAGCCAAAAAGTTATAATTGAGATTATTTGAAGTCAATAACCCATTTTTTTGGATTATGAGTACATTGAACCTAAAACATTTAAGCCAAGTTATGGGACATGTATATATTTCGTGCCATCTTTCTTCGCACACTTTTAGTTGCGGGTATGTGATTATCCCACGCAATTACTCGGAACGATGAGTTTAACGGAAAAAGCACCAATGGATTTTTGGCTTCCGGCTAAGTTTGAGACTTCAAACTTCAATATTTTCTATCTTGTTTAATTAATTAGTTATTTTTTATTTAGTTATGTTTTTCTTGATATTTACTTGCCTAATCTTGCAAAATTAAAAGGACATTATAATACTTATCACTACTCGAAACATGGCCCTTCTTGACGCGCGAACGATGATATGTGGGTGTTTAATGATGATCAAAAACGCGTGTCATAAAAAACTGTCAAGAATTAGAAAATCCTAAGGCTAGATGATGCGCATTTTCGCACGTCATAAAATTTCTATCATAATTTTTAAAAAAAAGAAAGTACACTTAAAAAAATGCGTGTCATCTTGAAAGTGTCGTTTTATGTTTTTTCCCTCTAATATTTTTCCCCAAATTTTCATTCCTGCTAAGTTTTTGCCTAAAATTCCATTCGCTCTCCATCACTCACCTTCTTTCTCCAAAAGGTTTCATTCCCGCTTTCTCCATCGCCTTCACGCAAAGCCCTAATCTCTGCTTCCCAAAATTTGATTCTCACTTCGCTCCATCTCTGCTCCACAAAAGTTTTACCCAAATCGAGCTTTCGAGCGGCGAATTAGGGATATTCTGTTCCTTAAAATCGATCCATCTCTGCTCTACAAAAGTTTTACCCAAAATCGATTCTCTCGTTCCTCAAAAACTTCAGCGATACTCAGTTCCTCAAAATCAAGCTTCTGATCGGCGAATTAGGGATCGAAGATGATGTGCTGTTGAAATGGCGTGCGAATTAGGGATCGAAGATAATGATTGGTGCATTCTATACTCTCTGTGCGACGAATTTGGTTCCTCAAAATCGGTTCCTCTGTTGTTTTGCTGTTCGTATCGAGCATTCTATATTTTACGAACGTATCTGTTCTATCTGAAGCCCTATCTTTCGCTTTTCTCGTTGTTTTCGCTCTATTCGCCGAGATCTCAGTTGAATCGTATGGCTTCACCTCCCCGTTTAAGACCAGGTACTTAATTGTATTAAATTGGGTCGTTAGGGTTTCTCAATTATCATGAATTTGATGGTGTTTGAAGTTGATAAGGGATTAAATGTGGTGTTATTTCAACTAAATCAATTTTTCATCTGGTTGTTTGAGGAATTAGATGTTTGTTTCCAATCGAATTGTTCTGACACAATCTTGCATGATTCTCTTAATTAATAAGCTCAAGACCCTCATATTTGTACAGATCATTGAAGAATTCTTCTTTGGATAAATAAAGAATTTACTCTTAAAATTTCAAGAAGATATTAAACTGTTTGGAGAAAGTTTTGGTAAAGAACTCATAACAAATCTGCATTTGGGAAGATGAAGAAATGGTTTTTCATTTTTGTATGATCATTCTGATGAGATTTTAGTTGAATGGGTTTATTTATTTAGCAAACCCTAATGTGTAAGTTTCTGCATGGGTTTGTCTTATTAGGCCAGGTGCTTCATTAGGGATTGTTTTGGGGGCAGCCACTCTTCCTGGTGTTGCAGTTTCAAGGTTGATACAGTTATTAAGAGCTTTGTTGGTAAATGAAGTAGGAAATAAAGGTACATAGGTCCTAAATTACTATCAATGTTGCATACATAGTTCAATTCTTATGGACTAAACACTGAACTCAACGGTAGCCTTGAATTCTGACTCATGTTCATGTTTTGATCCTATCCTTTGTGCTTTAAGAAATTTGGTTTATGCAAATGTTGAATTTATACGATTGCAATATTGGGCCACTTCCACCAGTTTCCTTTGTGCATTGGTTTTCCTGTGCTTCATTTTTCGCCTTGAGTTCAACTAGACATAATCGGTTTCTTTTAGTAGTGGTTGGAGTACAAAGTTCAGTATTAGTTCCATGGCTCTATTTGCAGCAATGTGCTGTTTATCTTTGGCTGCAAAGTTGTCTAGTGGTGGGTTTGTTGACTAAATAAACTGTGGCTTTTATTACACAAATTATACTTCTACCATAATTTATGGATTCACCCATCTTCTAGGATCTTACATGGCATTGACATTGTTATGGATCGTTTGTCACGGATTGGCTGCTGTGAAATTCATTCAGCACGTGCGGCACACTTTTCCAGCATGTGCTTCATTTGGTTACTTCATGTTTCCTTTGTTACTCAAGGTGAAGTTTTGTTATTGACACCATTGTTTTTGGTTTAGGGGATGCCCTATTGGTTACAGCAAGATTTGTTGTTTATTTTGGAGATATATTTGCATTCACGATAGCAAAGTATTCATTTCACCGATTCTTCTATTATTTCGGTTTCTTTATATTGAGACGAAATCTCCTCATTTATTGTTATCTTATATTAAGGATGTATTTTAGGATGCATTGTAATTGTGTATTATTTAGTTTCCTTTCCTAGGTTTCTTCCAGCTGTACACAGCCTTGATGTAGCTGCTATATAGCCATGTAGTCTTCTTATTTGTATATTCATTCAAATTTAGAAAAACCCTAATACCATTATATGGTATCAGAGCTCTAAACTGCTCAAACGAGTTCATACGATCCTACACATCCTTCTCTATCAACATGGCAAACAAATCTACAATCATCCAACTCACAGCCTCCACTCACCTTCCAATCAGGCTCACTTCCAGCAACTTCCCTGTTTGGCGTAAACAGGTTGAATCCACTCCTATCGGCCTCGAGCTTGAAGCCTTTATCAACGGCAGCAAGGAACCACCCAAGCAATACATCGATGACAAGGAAGGTAAACAAAAATCGAATCCAGAATACCTACCTTGGTATCGCCAAGACCAAGTTCTAATCAGTGCAATACTTGGAAGCTGTTCTGATTCCATCCAGCCCCTGATCTCGTCTACCAGCACTGCTCGAGAAGCCTGGGTCAGACTCAACTCAAGCTATGCGAGTGCCTCACACTCTCGCGTCTCTCTCTGAAATCGAAGCTGGTTAAAAATCCTCAGGGCAGTCGACCTGTCACTGAATATCTTCAAGATATGAGGTCAATCGCTGACAACCTAGCCCTTGCACAGAGTCCAATTGCTGAAGAGGACCTCCTGGTTCATATCATTTCTCAACTAGGCGATGAATACAACAACATTGTTGCAGCAATCAAGGTTCGTGAGTCTCCTCTTTCCTACCCAGAATTGTTTGAAAAACTGCTTGACTTCGAAAGGGGGATCAAAGAGACTACACCAGCCTCTGAACCACTGCTGACCACCAACTACACCCATCGACAGCCTAGGTTCGCCTCTAACAGTCAACAGGCTCGAAGGAACAGTCACAGTCACAGCAGCTCTGGATCAAGGATGAACCGCAATCAGAATGGTAACCGTAACTCTTCTTACTGTAAGTTTTGCAATTTTTCAGGGCACGACACAAAAGACTGCAGGAAACTTGCTAAGTTCCTCCTTGACAATCAAGTAACAATTGGCGGTTCTCTACCCTCAAGCACTGTATCCCCAATTGCTAATGTCACCACCGCTCGTCTTACTCCTTCAACCTGGATGTTTGACAGTGGTGCCTCGCACCATGTCACCTCTGATCGTGCCTCGCTTCACAGCATCTCCGAGTATGGTGGACCGGATGAGATCGTCCTTGGCGATGGTAAAACCCTCTCCATTACCCATACTGGTCACTCTTACATTCACACACCCAATGATTCAATCTCTTTAAAAAAATGTCTTGTGTGTTCCTAACATCAAACAACAACTTATTTCTGTTGCTAAATTATGCAAAACTAACCGTGTTTCTGTGGAATTCTTTCCCACACATTTCTTTGTCAAGGATCTTCGTACGTGGGCACGCCTAATGCGAGGGGAGAACTACCTTGATGTCTACTATGCCAACCTTCCATCCACGCCTCAAATCAACTCTGTCATCACTTATTCAGCTCTTGATTGGCATCACAAGCTTGGGCATCCTTCAATTCGTATTTTCAAATTAATAGCCAAATGTTTAGGTCTTAATTTCAATCTTCAAAATTTTCACTGTAATTCATGATCCATTAATAAAGGTCATAAAGTCCCGTTTGGCACAAACTCCTTTTCCACCAACAAACCATTACAACTAGTTTACTCCGATGTATGGGGCCCGGTCCAAAGATCCATCGATGGTTTCACATATTACATCATTTTTATTGATTACCACACAAAATACACTTGGCTATATCCGATGAAACATAAATCTGAGGTTTCCACACTCTTTCTCCAATTCAAACAATTGGTGGAAAAGTACTTTCAAACCCCTCTCGTATCTCTTTTCACCGACAACGGTGGTGAATACGTAGGTCTATCTTCCTACCTCCAATCTCAAGGTATCTCTCACTTTACCACACCCCCACATACACAGGAACAAAATGGTATTGCCGAGCGGCATCACCGTCACATTGTTGAAACAGGCCTAGCACTAGTCCATTATGCTAGTCTACCCCTCTCCTTTTGGACCCATGCCTTCCAAACAGCGGTCTATCACATTAACCGTCTACCTACTCCTCTCCTTAATTCTCGAAGCCCCTATGAAATACTCTATAACAAATTACCCACCCATTCCAAACTTAAACCCTTCGGGTGTTTGTGCTACCCTTGGCTACGACCATACGCCAAGAGCAAGCTCCACCCACGCTCCGAAAAATGCATCTTCTTGGGCTACTCACCGTCCAAATCAGCCTACAAATGTTATGATCCACATACCCATCGCCTATATCACTCACGTCATGTGGAATTTGTAGAGTCCATCTTTCCCCACAAAGCCCCCTTTACCACCGCTCCTACTATTCCCACAACTGACACTTTCTTGTCACAATTTCCACCACCAACACATGCCTCATGCAACAATCAACCACCAACTAAACAACCCAATGTATCTATCCCACCACCATCCCCTACACAGACCCCTGCCTTCGATTCCGAGACATACCACCGGCATTCTCAACCCACCAACACCACTTTCTATGACCGAATTACCTCCACATCTACAAACCCACCAGCCTCATCAACAACTACCTACCATCGCCTCCCACAACGCAGCCTCAACACCAATTTCTTTGACAGAGTTTCAGCCCCAGAACATCATCAATAACCAGCTTTTGCTGCTGCCCACAAAGAACCAGCAGCCCATGTTGCTACCCATGCAGAACCGCCACCTTCTGTTGCTACTAACAGCCACTTGGCAGCCTCTGCTGCCACTGAAATATCCTCATAACCCGTCAACTCCTCTCATCCCATGCTTACCAGGTCCAAAACAGCCTCTAAGGATCCTTCCCCTCGCATAAATGTCTCTACTTTACACCCTGTTCCCTCAACCATTGAACCCACTACTCACAATCAGGCCTTAAAAGATCCTGAGTGGCGCCAAGCAATGGACAATGAATTCAATGCTTTACTAAAAAATTCCACATGGGAACTTGTCCCTCCATCAACCCACAAAGCAATTGGTTGTAAGTGGGTGTTCCGGATCAAAAGACGCCCTAATGGATCCATTGAAAAATATAAAGCGCGCCTTGTGGCAAAAGGTTTTCTCCATGAGTATGGGAAAGACTACTTTGAGACGTTTAGTCCGGTTACCAAACCAGTTACCATTCGTACAGTTCTTTCCATAGCTCTGTCAGAACAGTGGCCCATCAGGCAGCTCGATGTTAACAATGCCTTCCTTCATGGCACCTTGCATGAAGATGTTTATATGACCCAACCCCCAGGTTATGTCAATCCCGATCTTCCAAATCACCTTTGCAAGCTCCGTAAATGGCTATACGGCCTCAACCAAGCCCCTCGTGCCTGGTACATGGAGCTCACTGCCTTTCTTTTACATCTGGGCTTCGTCAAATCATTAGCCGATCCGTCTCTCTTCACATATAATCACAAGGGCATCAAAGCCTATTTCCTGGTGTATGTTGACGATATTGTCCTAACCGGTAATAACACTGACTTTCTTCATCATGTCATTGCCACTCTCTCCGAGAAATTCTCCATTAAAGATCTTGGTATGCTGCATCACTTTCTTGGTATAGAGGTAATCCCTACTGCCAATGGTCTTTTCCTATCTCAACATGCCCACATTCAACAGCTTTTAACCAGGTTCAAAATGGACGGTGCAAAGCCAGTTACAACACCCCTCAGCTCCACTGAACCTCTTTCTCCACATGATAGTTCTCCAACCATTGACCCCACTCCGTACCGTCAGTTAGTTGGTTCTATTCAATACCTTGCATTCACACGCCCTAATGTCTCCTTCGCTGTTAACAAACTATCCCAATATATGCACTCCCCAACTCAATTACACTGGCAGGCCTTGAAAAGAGTGCTTCGATACCTCAAAGGTACAATACATCATGGTCTCTTTCTTAATCGTCGTTCTTCCCTGGTCCTTAATGCCTTTACTGATTCCGATTGGGGTGGTATCACGGATGGGGGCCGATCCACCACTACTTACGTTACATATCTTGGGTCCAACATCCTTTCTTGGCGCTCTACGCATCAAAAATCTTTCTCTCGTTCCTCAACTGAAGCCGAATACAAGGCATTAGCAAATGGGGCAGCTGAGCTTGCCTGGGTGCAGTATCTTCTATTGGAACTTGGTCTGCTCATTAAACCATCGCCCACTCTGTTTTGTGACAATGCGGGAGCTACGTACTTATGTGCAAACCCAGTATATCACTCGCGCATGAAAC
>JBCNJP010000006.1:14746619-14860059 GCA_039602395.1 Deinandra increscens subsp. villosa | reverse complement strand
GCTGATCAAGAGGAAGTCCCAAGTGCCCGTCATGAAACCCATTGAAGATTTCTGCGGAAAGAATCTTCATCAACATCTATGCCAGCCAGTCATGAAGAAGATTTTCAAAGATCGAAGACATTTAATATCACAAGCCTAGGGGAAGATTGTAGAGGCTAGAATATGAGGCTTGTAATATTAAATAGTTTGGGCTAGGCTTAGAGGGTTTATTTAGTTTAGTAGACTAGTTTACTATTAGATATGGGCTTGGGCTTGGGCTTGGGTTTAAGATCCATAAGGGCCCAATTGTAAACCCATTGGGGTGCCTATATAAACCCCAATGGTTCTCCTCATTTAGAGTTGTTGGTTTACGATTTGTTCATTCCCTCACATTTTCTTCATCAGAGGGTATGTCTTCTGTTTCTCCCTGAACATTCACAGGAACAGTTGCTGTCACATCATGGTCTTTAGCAACAGACAAATTGACCGGATGGACTTCTGGTTCAGAATCAGATTCTTCTTGATCTTGTTCCCTTGGAACTTCAGGGAAGGCACCCTTCTTAGACCATTCAAGCCTCCCTTGAAAGCTATTCTTTCCCCTTCTGTCTTGGGTTTGCAACCCGAACACACTGTTATCCATAAACTTGATATCCAGCTTCTTAATCCTCTCTTGAATCATTGGATATTTCTTCATAACCACCATCTGCACAAACCTTGGTGTCATAAGAAATTGTTCTCTGGCGCTCAAATCAGCATTGTCAATCCAATCCAACAACATCATCTTAGAAAAATTATAGTCCCAGCCCAAGGCCAGTGCAACAAACGCTGTGCCATGCACTTTGTTCAGCTGATCAAATTAACATAATTTTATCCAAAAACCCTAATATAGATTACGGGTTTTCTGTAAAACGTCCCCTGAACCCAAAGACCTCTAAACACTTCCCCTTAGCTGATAACTTTCCCTCAGCTAAGGACTTCCCATGATATAATACATATTATCTTCGAGTTCCCTTCAGATACTATGTATTATGGAAGTCTTTTCATTAGATAATAAGTATCATCCTCGAGTTCCCTTCGGATAATACTTATTATCCTCCCTCCTTCCAAGACCTCTAAATACTTCCCCTTAGCTGATAACTTCCCCTCAGCTAAGGACTTCCCCTGAGATAATACATATTATCTTCGAGTTCCCTTCACATACTATGTATTATGGAAGTCTTTTCATTAGATAATAAGTATCATCCCGTCACCAAGGAAGAAGTCGGATCACAGAACCATCATGTTCAAATTTCAGAAAACAAGTTCAAGCCTGATGGTGTTTGAACATTCAGATGCTAATACGCAAAATATTGATGCATCTGAACCTGCAAATATGGATAGCACACCTCAGGCTGATCATCAGGTTGATGTACCAGAGCCAATTTCTATGCAGACTGAAAGTCCTATTCAAAATGAACATAGCCCAGTTCATGATGAAAGGCAATTCTTTGATGTGGATAGCATGTTTGTTGAACTAAGTCCAGTGAGAGTGAACTTATCTGCTGAATCAAGCCAGACTCCCGTTATCCCAAGCTTTCGTCCGTACCAAACACTTGTTGAAGATCTTACTCAATCTAGTGAACTCCCTATTGACCTCAGGATAAGTGCTGATCCTCAAATCAACTTCCTCGTGTCTCAAAATAGGAAGAGAGAGGGGGAGATAAAAGAGCTTAAAGAAGAAATCAAGAGTTTGAAGGAGAAGGAGAGCAAGAATGAAGCTAACATTGGATTCCTGTATGCAGCCTTCTATGATCTAAGAAAGAAATTTGTAGATGTACAGAAGTCTGGTAGCCTTAGTGCTCAGGGTGCCCCAGGGCAGAGTTCTTCTCAAAGTGCTCAAACTGCTGATATAGTGCATGAAGATGAAGGTGATGACACCATTGTGATGTCCGACTATGCTCAAGGAGGTAGAATCATCTCAAAGGCACCTGAAAGTCATGAAAACTGGTTCAAGGACTTCTTCTAAGGACCTCCCCCTACACTGTACTCGATTCATGTCGGTAAAAGTGATATCGAAAAAAGAGGAAGTCGTGAACCTATTCTGTGCTGGCACTATGATAGTGAGAAGAAGCTGTTTGCGGTGATTAGATATGGGTACAGTCCAGTGGAGTATTACAGAACAAGAGGGCAATTTCACTCCTGGACAGAACCAGAAATCAGAAATTTGTTGAGGGCACCATACATACACAGATGGAGGAATGTTCAAGGATATCAAGTTCGTGACAATCTAATGAGCCATATGGCGGAAAACTTTGTGAACTTTGATCTTAAACTGGTCAAATGGGTTGAGACTGGAACAGACCCGGTTACCGGAGAGCCTGTTGGAGAAGTAAGGCGACCACCCACCAAAAGAACTAGAGTGATTTACTTGTTGGATGAAATTGAAGTCATTTAATATCACAAGCCTAGGGGAAGATTGTAGAGGCTAGATTGTGAGGCTTGCAATATTACATAAGTTGGGCTGGGCTTAGTAGGTTTCATTAGAATCATAGGCTAGCTTGGTTATTGTATTTAGGCTAGTTTATGGTTGGGGTTGAGTTTACTATTGGGTTTATGATCCACAAGGGGCCCAATAGTAAACCCAATGGGGAACTATATATACCCCACTAGACCTCCTCATTTGTAACTTTGAAGATTACGATTTTAGAGAGAGAAATCAATGGAGTTTAAGATCGTAATCTTAAACTAGTGAGAGAGAAGCTCGTTTACGATTTCTGAGTTGTACCCGACAAGTTCATCTTGTGTGCAAAGTTCATGTTTTTAACGTTTATTCATCGTATTCTTTGATTCCTTCTCTTCTCTTTCTTGAATCACTAATCTAACCGGATTCCGCACGCTTAGATTAGTTAGATATCGTGAACGGTTGTTGTTTCTGGACCAACAAAAACCCTTTAATCTTTCGGGTTAGAAGAAACAAAAACGGGTCACTCGAATGTGGGGAGAGGATCCGCGAACTTTTAACCTTTTTTAATGAATTTGTGTTCATATGTGGATACAATTTACAAAGTAGTAGTGACCAATTTGAGGGTTGTGGTGATGCCACATAGGATTGAAAACTTTTCTTTTATTAGAATAGGTAGATCACTATGTTAAACATTTTAAAAGATATAAGGTTATTCACAATACCTACATTTCACATTTTACTCCCCTCACTTACTTTTTTACCAACTCAGCACCACATCACCGCCCCACACTCCCCTCACCTTTCACTCCCCTCACTTTACTTTTATTATTATTTTAGTCAATTAATTAAAAATAACGAAAAGTAATTAAAAGAAATTCATTTCATTAGATAAAATTAAAAAAAGAAAAAAACTACATTTCATAAAAAAATTACATATCTTAAAATAAAAAGAAAGATACATTTTTTAGAATTTGAAATAAAAAATTACAGCTTCCTAGAATTAAAAAAAAGACATTTTCTAAAATTAAAAACCAACAATAAACACCACAAATCCAAACTGGAAGCGGAGTCGGAATCCTCAACCCATCGGGCTGCCTCATCTTGTTGGTCTTTTAGTTCCTCTTCCCACACCTCAAGAAGTGCCGCCTCATCTTGTTCTTCATTGTCATCAACCCATTCTTCAACGTCTTTCAGATGGACTTCATAGTCAAATTCGTTGTATTCTTGGAGTGGCTCATCCGGTGGGTTCTGAGGCAACCAATAATCAAATGCCCAATTCCATAAAATCTTCATCCTCCCGAAGTTCATCAACAGCAGGTGGAGTGGAACAAAATTTGGAGCTGAAATAACAGGTGGGCGTTGAACTGCGGATGGAGGTGAAACAAAAACAACAGGTGGAGGTGGAACAAAATTTGGAGCTGGAATCAGAACAGGAGGTTGTTCAACCTATGGTGGTCGAAAGGCCGGTCGAGGTATTCTAGGACGTAAATGATTATAGTGTGTCGGCCTAGCTCCATGGTATTCAATCGCATCTCGTGGAGGTGTTGACATCGTAAGATCGTGAAATTCTTCAAGTATTTCAAGTAAATTTGACATGTTGTTTCAATGGACCTGATTTGTGATGTATTTATAAGAGATGAGATGAAATGGGTGTGAGTTTGTATATAAAATGGGGTATATAAAGGTAAATATTTAATAAAAAAAAATTTTAAATTGAAAAGTAACCGCTGAGGGGGTGGCCCACCACCAATAGATCATTTCACCGAGAAATCGAAATCAGGGGCGATGCCCGAGATGCCTCCCTTGCGCGTTTCACCGCACCTGTTGCCACAGTGATGACACCGAGGTCACCGTGGCCAGGTCAACACCTCACCGAACCCTCGATGGAGGTATTGCGACTACCTTAAGAATATTGGATAAAGTCAACATGTTAACCATACTAAGAAAATATATAAACCGTCAAAATAGAAGGTGGAAGGAGATCACAAGTAAGTAAATGACAAAAAGCCTCCCATAACATCAAAAGATAAGATATTCCCTTGTATATCAAGTTATGGGCTGCAATACCTTTGTTCTTTTTAGTGTCTATGACTCTTTAAAAACCAATTTCACCTAAAGAGAATAACAATATTATAACATACAAGACCTTGATTTTTACTAACTAAACAGAGAAGCTATGGCTTCTATTGTCATCAATGCTGCAATGTACAAAGCTTGCAGTTCTCCTCACTTAGCCACCAAAGAACCATCACAACTCGGAACCACGCGTTCTCTAGGCTCCAAACAGGAATCCACAGTCCTTGGTCTTAACATCGAAGGCAAAAGCGGTCTAATTACACCTCAAGAACAAGACCATCAGAGCAAGGGAGTCGAGAATCGTGATGGGATAGAAACTTCTAGTGCCAGATTCGTCGATGAGCGGTGGAAACTGGGGACGTGGGATCTGAATATGTTTGTGAGATCTGGAAAAATGGATTGGGATGCCCTGATTGTTGCTGGTGAGTAATTAATATCAAATTCATATGTGTTTTTGATTTAGTCAATTAAATTATATGGAGGAGTGGTGCTATGCTAAAGTGGAGTTGATCTTTTTGGTTTTGCAGAAGCCAGAAGGAGAAAGTTACTAGAATTATATCCAGAGGGAGCAACAAATGAAGAACCGGTGCTGTTTAGAAGCTCCATTATACCTTGGTGGGCTTGGATTACACATTCACACCTTCCGGAGGCTGAGTTGCTCAATGGTTAGTCTACATAACCACTTTTTCACTTGACTTGATAAAAAAATAATAATAATAATAATCCCACAACAAAATTGCATAATCAACTTATTACATCTGAGAGAGCTAATTAAACATGGTAGGTAGATTGTTAACGAGCCAAGTCAAACTGGGGCAAGCTCGAGCTATAAACCAACCCGATCAGCTTGAATTATTTATAACCGATCTGAAAACGAGTTCGGCTCATTAATTAAAACTGAGCCGACCCAGCTCAACTTGAAACTTTTTTGTCTCAACTTGGTTTGGCTTGGTTAGAATATTGTTAGAACTTAATCGAAAGATAATGTTGATGCGAATTGTACCATATAATAATGATGGAGAGTTTGAGATTTTAATTAAACGATTGAATTCCTTTTATATATTTCAGCTATAAAATAGTAAAAGTTGGGTAAATTTATATGAGCTAACTTTGGCTTGAGATTGGACTGTTCGAATATGTAGCTGGTCATGTCCTGTCCTAAGTTTTACCCAGTCTAGCTAGTTGACCTATTTGTAACGATGTAGGTCGAGCTGCAATGACCGGGTTCTTTATGGCTTATCTTGTGGATGTTTTGACTGGGCTAGACGTTGTGGGGCAAAGTGGTAATTTCATATGTAAGATCGGTTTGTTCATGGCGGTGATCGGTGTAGTGGTTTTTAGGCAAACCGAATCTCTAAACGATCTCAAGAATCTAGCAGATGAGGCTACATTTTACGATAAACAATGGCAGGCATCATGGCAAGATCAAGATTCTAGAGGAAATGACACTTTAGAAGGAAGGATGAAACAACTGTATCATCAACTGATGAAACTGCTTAATGTGGTTGGTTAGAAAAAGTTGTGATCAATTTTACGTGACTGTGGTAAACACAATTAGTCATTTGTTTATACCCCTTTTTCGTTAATAACAAACTTGCACTATTTATATATAGATAGATAAAACTAATAATAGGTGAAATTAAAATCATGGGCTTAGAAAACCACCTCTGTGGCTCTGTTCCAAAGATTTAGCTTTTCCATTTCTGGGGTAGATTTAGGCAAACAAAACCCATGATCTTTATAATGTGAACAAAAGAAAACTTGGTTCTTTTTTGACTGTTCAAATCATCCGTCTGACATTTTGTAGAATTCAAACCTGGTGTCTTACCATCTTCGCTTTAGTTGCAGCTCATGAACGTATGTTATCCGACCAAACCATGTTATTTACTTTTCTGTATCATTGTGTGTATATTTTGTCGCTTTCGCTAGCCACAAACCTAACAAGTGGTATCACAGCTTTGCTTAGTCTCGTCACACTTATGTTAACACAATCGCAAAAGTCAGATCTATAATTTCGAGAGTTAGTAGCCACAACCATCAACAGACGATTATCGTTGGTTATAATTCATTCTCCGCCAACGTGAATTTTGTTTACCATTCGAAAGGGTGCTATTATACCGTGATTATTGATGTGAAGATGGTAAATTTCTTATTAACACTGTGTTCCCGAGTTCACTTAAGGAGAGAAAGGAAGGGAAAGGGAAGAAAGTGTAAAAAAAATTGTGTTCCTGAGTTTCATTTAAGGAGGGAAGGGGAAGGAAACAAAAAGAAAGTTGTGTTCCCGAGTTTCATTAAAAGAGGGAAAAGGAGGGAAGGGGAGGGAAAGTTAGGCTATTTTCTATTGATTTTCTTTCCTTCCGATTTGGAAGGATTTGGAAGGAAAAGAATCACTTTGCTTTCTCTTCCTTTCTCTTTCTTTCCATTCTCTTCATTTCTCTTCCTTTCTCTCTTTAAGTAAACTCGGAAACACAACGTAAAAGGAAAACCCTTTGTAGAAATGTAACCTACTTTCAAGTTTGTTCTAATTAAATATCTCATACTTTTTTTGTTCCAATTTAGTCATTCATGTTTAATGTGATGTTTTAATCTTAGATATTTTACTTATTCAATAGGTTGACATGGTGATATGACATTACTTTCGTTTTCTTATATAATTAATAATGATGTGGAATTAAAATCTAATTATAATAAAACAACTTTTTTAAATGTGTTTTAATTAGTTTTTTTACAAATTTTTTTAAGCAGTTTTTTTAAAAGTCTTTAAGCAGTTTATAACAAAGTTTTTTAAATAGTTTTTTTTAATGTTTTTTAAACAGTTTAAAAAAGTTTTTTTTTAAGTTTGAGTTAATTACATTTTGCGTCCCTGTGGTTTGTTGTTTGTTGCCACCTGAGTCCATTTTTGAAATTTAACAAATCTCGCCTAAGGTTTGCATTTTGTTGCCATCTGAGTCCTTGGTACTAACGGATGATAGATTTTTCTGTTAAGTGAAAGGATATTTCAGTCATTTTATATATCAGGACTAATTATGTAATATTTATAAAATTAGGGACTAGTTATGTAATATTTTAGAAGAGAGAAAGGTCATCCTCTTCCAAAAACTCTCGTACGTACGAATGAAAAAGAAACCTAGTTTTTTTAATTCGCATCTTCATCCTCTTCCAAGAAGAATTTCGATTTCATCCAGTTCTTAACAAAAATCAAATCTGAAAACCCCATCAATCTCACAAAAGAAATCTGATTAGAATGAGATCCTAATCTTTGTGGTTTGGTGCAGATTAAAGGATTGAATGAGAGCAAGAGCAGTAGCGCCATTTTTGTTAAAAAAACGATGAACAAGACCTCTAAAGTCGATCCAATCTTGAACGAAACTCAAAATTGAGTACACCAATGAATTCGTGAGACCAAACCAAAACTATAGTGACCAGACATGTTCAGAAACATTGAGAATCGATGTAATCACCATTGAAGGACTTTATGAAGAAGATGAACTGTGACTTTCGTGTTTTGCTCAAAACTCCACCAAATCTGATTCTGCAGCCTGGATTAGATCCATATTGATATGCTAAAGCTTATGGAAATAATCAATAGCACAAACAAACATGAATTGATGTTCAATTTCCGATTTAAACATCAGCAGTTTGACTTTTTAAAAGGCAACGTGATGAATTCAACCAATTTCTTCGATTGTAGTGTTCTTCGATTATTTGGGACTGACTCATTTATTCAAAAGCGACTGGGGTTTCCAAATCAGATAGAGGGAGGTCGATTAGAGCTCGTGGGGTGCGATGTATGGTTGTCACGAGCTCACTGGAAGTTGCAGGTCGCCGACGTTCATCGGGAGTCGGGTGGTGATCGACAACTGCGCACCTCTTTCTTTCTGTTTTCTCCGGCCAAATCCGGCGACCCTTTCTCATCACCATAAAGAAAAGGAACAACAATTTCTAGGCTTTGGCGGTAATCAACAGTGGGTTATGACCCTTTCTCATTACCATAAAAAAAAGGAACAATTGTGTTTCTCCGGGCGGTGGGCTATGAATGTAGAGAGTATTTAATTTTATATATAGCAACACTATATATACTTTTGATACGACGACACAATGACACAAAGATCTGAACATTTTGACACAATGGCACAATTCGAAAACAGTAAAAAAATATCATTTTTTTATATAGCAACACTATATGCGTTTTAAAGATAAAAAAATGTTCGTTTTTATGGTGTCATTTTTTTAAAAAAATAATGTCGTATGTGAAAGTTATGAATGTTTAAAAAAAATGAGGGAAGTGGATAAAAAGTCAACAAAAGTGGCTGAGACTAAAATATCCCTCCTTCCTTTTTTACTAGATCAAGATCCAATAGCTAAAATTCTTTCTTATCCTTCTTACCTAAAACAAACTTCTTAGAATCTCTCACGTAAATCGATTTAATATTTAATATATGTTGAATTTGTTTTGGCAGAATGCTCACGTAGAGATCAAAAGAAACAAATGAAATACATGTTTGGGCTGATTTTCATTGAGATAATTAAACTAGAAGAATTTCTAGTTGGAATTTTGGTGGTCGGTGAAAATCACAAAAGTAATTAAGACCACCCACATCAATAACTACCCACATACCACCTTTTTGGTCCAGTCAGCATGCCACATCATGTACTTCCCACATACCACAAAAACCCATTTTTTTCCACATCAAGTACTTCCCACATACCACCTTTTACTTTCCACATCACCATTTTATTTAATCTTTATTTATTTATAACGGCTATATTTTTATTAAAAAAAATAATTTAATATTAAATTATTATTAAATGTTAACGGCTAATTTATTTAAAATTTAAAATTTTATTAAATGTTAACGGCTATTTTATTTAAAATTTAAAATTTTTTATATTTAATAAAAAAAATTTAAACATGGAAATCCTACATTACTTTAATTAAAACAAACCAAATTTAAACAGCACAACAAATCCTAAGGTTTAACTTATTGAAAACATGAAACCCTAAGCCTAATCATCTTCTTCTTCCTCCTCAGACTCATCTTCGATGTCCAGTTCCACCTTTAGCCGGGCACAAGTTTGGTTATGAGCTGCCAGTTTTTTTTTACTCAAGTGAGAGGTATCCATGTTAACCAGCTTGTAGTACTTGAGCTTCATCTTGTTTTTCTCGATAGCTAACAACTGATTCAAGTATTCCTGCCTGTTTTCGACTGCTGAAGTAAGGTTTGAATAAAAACGGTTCCGACTTTCCTCAGTACTTGAGGAACCAGCAGTACCTTTATTTTTCTTTTCCTTTTCAGCTGCTTTAGACGCTTTTCTACCGGGTGGGCGTGTAGGAACATTATTCTGAGGAGGCTGCTGCTCCTCTGGAATACCCCCAACATTATCATCATCAAGATGGAAATTGAACTCGTTCTCACCAAAGTTTGTAGACGAATGAGAACTAGTGTATCCACCTGTGTTGGATTTGTTTCTTTAGGGGCCTTGGTTGGCTGCACAAGCTTCAGCACTGTTGTACTTCAACTTGTCTTTGACTTTATTCCAAATATGTTCATATTTGAAATCTGTATCTTGATTAGCATTAAAGCGTTGCCTTGCTTCAAGCAACCACATGTCATCAGACCACCCACTTGAGTTAGAACTCTTCACACTCAAGTATAACTCATTGAATCTGGCCACCTTTGATTTGACCATGTGCCAATGAGCTTTCAAGTTGTTTTGATCCCTATGCACTTTGGGGTTTGAACTAGAATAGTGTTCCTGCACTCTGAACCAAAAATCATGAGTATTTTGGTTGGTGGCAATAACACTGTTCTCCGAACACTCATATATGGCCTCTGCCATCAGGACTTCATCTGAATGTGGCCATTTAGTACGAGAAGCCTTAGTGGTAGTAGTTTTGCATTTGCCTCTCCCCCTAACCCTTCCCTGTGAGGGGCCATCCTCGGACTGTTGTGGTTGTGATTGAGTTGCTTGTGGGGGTTGTTGAGTTTGGGATTGTTGTTGTTGTTGTTGATGTTGCATCCCGTCATTTGTTGTTGTTGGAACATCCACATTTGTTGCATGTGAAAGTATGTTTGTGGATCCATTTGTTGTGGTTGATGTTGTGGGTTCATGAGTGGAGGTGGTGGATACATTTGTGAAGGTGGTGGATACATTTGTGAAGGTGGTGATTGGTTAAGAAGCTGGGTCATGCTTGCACCATAATAGTCTGGAAACATAGACGTGAATGATGGTCGGTTTGAGTTTCTGTTTGGGGTTGAGTTTGAGTTTGAGTTGTTGTGATCCATTTGGAAGCTTGAGTTTGCAGAAATTTGAGAGAGAAATGAGAGGTTTGATGTGTGAATGAAATGAATAAATGAAGTGGTATTTATAGATTTTTTTGAAAAAACTAGCCGTTATAATAAGACAAAAAAAACTAGCCGTTTTTAAAAAAAAATTATTAAATTTAATGTTTTATTTAATTATGAATTTTAGAAATTTTTTCAGATTTTTTTTAAATTTATTTATATTTTATTTGAATTATTAAATGTTAAAATAAAACAAAAATCTTTGAGTTTTTAAAAAAAAGAGCCGTTAAAGAGAAAAAGAAAAAGGAAAAAGAAAAACCTGGTCCCACTCTCCTTGTATGTATGCGTACGTGAGGACGTACGTACGCAGCCACGTACGTACGCCACAACGCGTACGTACGGCGTACGTACGTACGTACTTCCTCACAAACCTCCGATGTGGGCGGCCTAAGTAATTACATGGGATGTGTGGGCCTAATTCTGGACTTACGTAAAACAAGAAAAAGAAACTAAATTAAATAGATTAAGAGGTTCGAGGAAAAAGAAGAAGCGCAGCTTCTTGGTTGCTTGGGAGTGCTGCCAGCAAATGGAAAAGGTTTATCAACGGTGTAGTATTCGACGTGAAAAGTGGGAAGTTTTCATTCATTTATTTTTCTTTTATTATTAATTTGTGTTTTGAGGGTTTAGTCATTTGTTTTGAACAATGAGTTTTATAGTGACTGGCATTATGATTGTTGGCTAATTTCTTCGTGATTACTTTGGGTGAAAGGGTTAGTTAGGGCTATTTTGAACTAGGGTTTTTATGTTATGGATGAGATTTTGAAATTGTGACACTCATTTGATCTTAGTGTTTGTTTGTTTTAACCGGTTGCTTGTTATTATCGTATGAGCCCCCCCCCCCCCCCCCCGCGCGCTCCCGGACTACCTTTCTAAGCATAGCTCTAGGACTATCCTAAGCAAGTACGTGGTAATTAGTAATTTGGTTAATTAAACTGGATACGGGTATGTCTATGTAATTTCCAGAATAGAAACCTGAAGTGATAAACTAGTTATCGAACAACCTGAATCCTAAAGTGGTTACCTTTGTCATCATATAAGAGAGTTACCTTAGTAGTAAGATTAGGACTCTTGGTTTTATTACTCCGTAGTTTGTTAGTTTAAAACCAATCAATTCACAGCCAAGAGGCATTCTAGTATTCCATTAGATTAAATTAGTTTAGTTTAATTTAGGATTAATCCAGATCAGTGACAGTAATATGGATTTAGATAGTTAATTAATTAGGTAGTTAAAAACCTAAATCACTAGTGGCCACTAACTCCCCTGGATTGACACCCTACTTACCCTATCTATAGGTTTAAGTTTAGGTATTTGTAACGGCCACGGCAACCGTTATCAAATTGGCGCCGTTGCCGAGGAGTACGTTCGCTTATTGGTGATTTTAGTTTTTTCTTTAATTTAATTCGTGTTTGGTTTGTTTAAAAAAAAACCCAAAAAAAAACTTCTTTTTATTTTCTATAACTTTAATTTTGCTTGTCTAGTTCTCATAAAAAAAAACCAAAAAGATTTTTTTTATTTTCTTTTATTTTTATTTTTATTAGTTTCGTTTAATTTAAAAAAAAAAGTCAAAAAAAAAACATATGTCCGAACTGCCAATTCTTTGATTCCATTGCGTTAATTTATTATCTCGATCAGTACTATGCATTTGGTTTCGTTATTTTTTACTGTTTGCAGGATATATGAATTTAAACATGGTGAAAGAGGACAAGTGTTACAATTGCGGAAGTCGTTATCATAGGATGAAGTTATGCCCAACATTGCCTTACGGGATCCGGGTGGTCGAGGATTCAGAGGATGAGGAGGAGTATGAAGGTTACAACGAGAGATATCAAAATAATTATGTTCAGTCATCGTACGGGGTTCCGTATGAGTTTAACCAGGGGGCTAGAGATTCGTGCTTTTGTTGCGGCCAAGTCCACATAGACGAGGATTGCACGATGTTTTGGGAGAACCCGGATTATCGGAAGGAAAAAATGAAGGCCGAGTACTATTCAACTCCATATCAGGGATGCTCTCCATCTATGACATATAATTATTTAAACCATGATGTGTATTCTTATAATGATTATAAATCTAATGCCACATCTTTTGCAGGGTATGAGGAAGGTTACCGGAATTGCTATTCTCAGCCAGCATACGAGGCTCAACAGGAATTTGATGATTTTGACCAAGGGTATCCCCAATACCCCCAATATGAGCAACAAGAGTACTATGATGGTGGGCACGAAGCAGACATGTCTAATCAAGGTTACTATCAGGGTGACTACTAAGAAGCTTCATATGATTATGTGGATCAATTGGAAGAAGCTAGTGCTCAACTCAGTGAAATTATGGAGGCCCTAAAGAGTATGGAGAAAAAGTTCGATATCCGAGAAGAGAAAATTGAAGCATTGAGAAAGCAAATGACACAGTTGGCAGAAGAAATGGCCAATCAAGAAAATGAATCCTAGGAACAACCGCAAGGAGAAAAAGCATCGAATGAAGGTACATGTTTTTCAAAATCTGAAGAAATAGTGTGCGAAGAAGTTGGTGAGATGATTGAGATTGAGCGAGATGAGGTGCCTTCAGAGGATGAGGTTGTTGAGGAGATAGCCGTAGAAGTTGAGAGTAACATGGAGCAAGCTGGTTGTGAGGTTGTTGATGAAGAAGTGACTGAAGTTGAGCCAATAAGTGAGATCCTACAAGGTAATATTATTACCCCTCCTTCTTTATTTATTTTGCAGGTAACCGAGGAAAAGCCGGTGAAAAAGAGGAAAATGGTCGAGGATGATGTTGGGCAAATACCAATCAAGAAAAAACTCTGCAGTGATGATTTGGATGTGCAACGTGTGCAAGTGCAAGCTTGGATGCGATATATCAATTATAGAGCACACGTGGGAAATTCTAAAGGTAAGTGTTCAATCCATGATAAATTTGCCTTTAATTTTCATTTTTAATATCTTTCACATGTTGAGTTTGAAAAGAAAAATTAAGAGACGTGTGAATTACCGAGCATTCTTCGGTAATGTGCTTGGCAAATGTGGGTTGAAAGAAGTGAAGAAACTGAAAAGACATGTGAACCACCGGGCGTTTATCGGTAACGTGGTCGAAAAATATGGATTGAAGCCATTGTGAGTAGAGAGGATGGTCTGGCTAAAGGCCATAAATTTAGCGCTTCCTGAGAGGCAACCCAGAGGTACGTTTTGTGTTTTTATTTTTTAGCTTTTGTGTGGTTTGTGTTTTTGTGTTTTTTAGGATTCGGATCGGGTTTTGGTGATGGAAATCAAGCAGTATGTTTAGGAACAGATAAATATTGAAATGTTTTTGCTCGAATCCGGTACGTTTCGTATTCTTATTTATTTTTATTTCTTTTTTATTTCTTATTTATTTTTGTTGTTCTTTTTAACACATTGAGGAAAATGTGTCACTCAAGTGTGGGGAGGGGAATAACACTTTAGTTTGTTATTTTTGAGTGTGTTTAAATTTATATACTTTTGAAAAAAAATCCAAAAAAAAGCAAAAGAAAAAAATTTGAAAAATGTCTTTGGAATATCCTGCAATAACATGGAAAATGATAGTACAATTGGGAATCGGTTTTCAAAAATAAAAAATAATTAAAGAAAGGGAAAAGTGGTAGAAAAATGAGAGAATGGAAAACATGATTAATCTGTGATGTGTCGGTAGGCCCAGCTCACCTAGGAATAGCTTAAACTGCCCTTTGTGTTTATTGTTCTATAAATATGTAATTAAATCGGTTTGTTAGTGGGTTCCCATTTTAGGGATGATAGGGAGATTGAAACTGATGATTAGGATGAAGAAGACCACTTTAAATTAGAGACTTATATGTCCTTAGAATAACGTGGCACGTTATGATTTTTTTGCGAAAGCAAATCTGAGAAATTATGGCGCCCCATCTTTCTATAATTGAGCATATTAGGTAATAAATTGATTAATAATTTTAGAGTGAAGGGACAAAATACTCATGTACAAACTAATGATAGTATCCCGTGGTGCGTGCCTCTGATGATGTTCTGGATCTCGCGGGCAAAATACTTATGTACGAGTTTGGGGATAGCATCTCGCAAAGAGTACATCTGATGATGTTCGTTGGTAATCATAGTTAAAATTAACCAATTATAAAAAAAAGAAAAAAAAAGAAAAAGAAAAGAGGAAAATGAGAAAAAATAGAAAAAATAGTTTATTAAAGTAATAAATGCTCCAAAACTTTATTATCCATCAAATCACTATTCTTTGGACATCTGAGTATCTGATTTAAAGGAGAGTGAGAAAAGTTTGTAAATATAATCTTAAATACCCTTTACTTTGACTGAATTTGATTCGGGAGTAGGTTGAACTTGAACTTTCTGAATGTGGGAAACATAGGCAGACTGCTACACTTTGTTCGGTAAATCATAAACACATTGGGGGCAAAACAAAAGGTCAGTAGTTGGGTTTAGTCGGACCGAAATACTGACAATTGCAGTTAGTCCATGTGATTACATTGTGGTTTATGGAATTGAATTGCTGGACAAATTAAAAAGTTATATGATTTTGAGATTGATTTCCCGGTTATGATTCCATGGTAGTTTTTCCGAGACGGAAAAAGATAAGTATAAGAATGTGATGAGTGGTCTAAAAGTGTATATTATTTAATATTAATCATCCCCTAAACATACAGAGTTAAGCCTAAAAGATATTATTTTAGTCGGTTGTTCTGATTAATGTGTTGACAAGAAAATAAACTCAAATAATTATTTAAGTTGAATACAAACTTTAGTCATTCATTATTCATGCTTTAGAATTAATTAAGCTTGAAATGAGTTAATAAATAAATAGATGTAAATCGATTTAATCTATATAATATATACTAGGTTAGAACCCGTGTATTACACGGGTTTCGTTAGGAGTTGAGATTTTAAACCATCTAATTTATTAATTGTATAAATTTAGGTCGTCTAAAGGGATTGGTCTATTTAATTAATCTTCTTTGATAGACTCGCAAATACCGAAAAATCGGACTGGACCGACCCGTGAAAACTGTAAAATTAGTTTTCGGTTTGATTTTCGGTAGTCATGTAAGTTGATTAAATAAGGTATATATAATACTTTTGAATCTGTACAAATATATTGGACCGAATGAGTCTAACATTTGTAATTATGTGGTAGATAATTACTATGTATGTTACGACTATACTAATAGAACATTAACATTTAGAGCAATAATAGAAAAACTTTGAGGATGTGAGATCATAAGATTGAAAAAAACTTAATTGAATCAAAAAGATATGTTTCAATCGGGTAACACATGCTTTTATCGGCTAAATCAAATTTTGCATGGGTTTAATTCAGTAAACTAAAACGACTTGAATTTCGCACACGCATGATCAAAACAAAATATCTTAACAAAAGATGACCACATTAATATTTGTGTACCTTGAAAGCACTAAATGATGCAATTGCTTCCATCAAACCCAATTCACAGATCTGTTAATGAATTTCCTAACGAAGTTGTAAACTTTATCATTCAGTATGAGAAGTTACATAGAGAAGCCTACATAAACACATTCAAAAGCAAAATTAATTGAAGATCAAATTTGTGCAATTGTAGTTCAGATCATTAAAGGTGGAAAAGTTGATTTTGTGCCTAAAAATCAATATAATACCTTTATGGTTGTAATAAAAAAAATCATAACTACAATCTTAAAACAAAACAATTTTTTATTTAATAATGATTGAGCTCACAGTTAATATTTATTTTCTTGATCTCTATTCTATTTGACCCAATTCATTAAAGATTATAATAGGCATTGGCTCACCCAAAGTCCATAATAACCATACTGAAAATGGCGTTCAAGCCTGATTAGTACGTGAACTATGAATTTAATAAGAAAATGTCGATACAAAAGTATTGAGCGGTTGATGGATTATAAATTTCACAGCAGAAGCAATCTTCATCAATTGTTGCAAGCTTGCAGATCCTTCACCATTTGGATACCCAAAAAATATGCAAATCTAAAAACGGTTAAAACTTCTAATGTTTATGAACTTTGTACCCTGCATTCTTATACAATGCTCAAGTCAGCTATACCATGGGCCATCTGGACTTGGATCTACTAAAATTTGGGACAAAACTTCTCTACTTCATCACCTCTCACTGAGCCTAACACAAAATGAGATATGGATATTAGATCTTGATGAAAACATTCAACTCATGGTCATTAGAAGTTAAAATATAACCTAGAAACATCTAGAAACAATCAGATCAATGGGACAACATTTTTTACCTCATAGTAAACCGAATAAACCTTAAATCATAAAAAAAAATCCAAAATCACCTCCATTAGATTTTGAGGAGCAAAAATTATGAAAAGCATCAAACTCTCATGATTATTAAAACATGACATACACACATCAAGAACAAACAAATTAAAAGGATAACACTTTCTTACCACATAGTAAACCCAATAAACCTTGAAGCTTTAAAAATCCAAATTCACTTCCATGAATTTTGAGGAGCAAAAATGATGAAAACCTATTCATTTCATTTACGATCAAGTTTCCAAGTTCTATATAACTTTACTACTGACAAATGGTTGATTAAAGCATGTTAACTTGTTTCCTAATAACTTGAAGACCTCAACATAGTTTTTTTTAATAAGAGTGATTAAAGAATTAAAAATTATTTAGAAGTTACAATGTAAAAAATCTCAATAAGAGCAATTCTATCCCTAGAGCCTCCACTAATTCTTTCAAAACATCATCACTTGATGTGATTTTTCATTTTTTAAAATGTTGCCTTCTCCATTTGAAGTTAGACCATTTTTGTTTGACCTAGTACTACAATAAAAAAACAAATCAATAAATTTTAGAATATGTATAGCGAATCCTATTGTATTTTGAGCATTGCTTTAAGCACCTTGTGAATAAATAAATGTAAGTGGAATCATATTCGAGAATGTCAACATTCGTTAACATTTGAGCATATTAGTGATTCAGTATCATATAACTGAAGGCAGTTGCACAAAGATTTACGTATTAAAAGTAAGTGTAATTAATTGACTATATCATAGATATGTTAGAAATTAAATGACCGAAAGAGAACAACCTGAAGAATGGTTCATAAATATCTTCATATTTAAGAGATTTGTCATGAAACAACTATTCTTTTGAGATTTGCTACAAAAGTTGTGACTCAAAAGGAAGTGTGATTAGTTTTTCTAGTTACTTGTAAGCATCTCATAAATTAAAGCGAACACATATTCTACAGTTTTCTCTTTATGTAAGTCACGCGAGATGTTGATTAAAACACGGATATAAGAGAGAGCAGAGAAACAAAAAATCGATGAAACATTACCTTTAGAACACGAACCAAATTTAATTGATGAAACAGAGGTTGTTCTTCTTCCCCAAAACCTATTATAGGATCTACGAGAGTGACAAATTCGCCATCACATACCCAATAAAATTCAAGAGCCGACCGTAAGAATGAAACAAATTTTCAAAATTAGAACATCAAATACAATGGATTGAGAATAAACCAGCGATTAATAGAAAGTAAGAAATACCTTAATAACAACTCAAATCGGAACCAATCCTTCAACTTTGTATATGCGATTTAATGCTTTAAAGATTAAAGGATTTAACGTCTACATTGCATTGAAGAATAACGATCGAAGAATAAAGATCGAATGATGAGCAGATTACGGCTTAGTGTTAGGGTTGAGTGAGGTGGAAATTTGGGTCATAAAATCGGGTCAAGAAAATGGGTGTGATGAGGGTCGACGTGAATTTTATTAGAAAGAGGGAGTGGTTTTGGGGGGAAATTTTGTTGTGAGAATCAACCTAGTGTTGACATGTGTTAAAAATTGTAATCTTTTATTAGAGTAGGTAGATATGAAAAGATTGGATGCCACATGGCATCATCACAACAATCAATTTTATGGTTTTCCCGCTTAAATTTTTTCCCAATAAATGAATTGTCTAATAATGGGTTCAAATGATTTCGGATCCATTTAACAAACTTCCGGATATTCCTCAAAAGCCTTTTTTTATATCTGTGATTGATTTAATCATTTAATGTTTTAAATCTTTTTAAATAAATTTTCGTAAATCATTAAGCATAAATTAGGAAGGATTGAGAAGTTATCATAAAATTAGTAATTCTTTTTCAACTCTTCTTTTCACTAGCTAAGGAAGGTTAAATTTAGATCAAAACATTAGTTTTATTTCGTAAATCACAACTTATTAGTCATAAATTAGGAATGGTATTATCATATTCTTTTTTTCAAATATCTTTAATAAATTTTCTTTTCTGTTTTTATTCCAAGCACTATATAAGTCACACGCCTCTATATTCATAACTACCTTATTCACAAATATACTCCAGTTTGCTTTCATCATCCTAATTAAGTAAGTTTGCTCATATGTTCTTACATCCATTTTGCTTTCAACACCAAATTTACTAACTTTTTCTTATTTTCAAATATAGGTTAATGGATTATAGCATAAATCCATTATTTCTTAATTATGTAAATGTATGACTTTATAATGTTTTCTTTTAAGTGTAGATACTTTCCTCAATACAAAAGTAGTATCTGAAAACAAATATCTACTAAAACAACAAAGGTGTCAATCAACCCAAATCCCAACTTCTATAAACAATTGCCTTTTTCCTTGATGTGATAAGGGTCTAAAAGAAATAAAATAATTTTGACCCATAGAAAACGGTCATGGTTTTTGTCACAGTACTCCACTTTAGATTCTCTCTAGAAAGCGTGTTATAGAAATAAAAGTAATTGTTTTGTTTAATTCCTATAATTCAATAAAATTTATAAAACTAAATTATTATTGTTTTTATTTTAGTATTTTTTTTTAAATCCGCCTGTGCGATGCATGAGTATCAAAGACTAGGTTGAAGAAGGAAAAGTGACAAACAAAACATCAAATATTGTTTATAAGTCTGTATTGTCAAATTTGTAACTTTTTTATATTGTCGAATGTTAATTTTTTTTAATATTAGTTATCGAATTACATTTGTTATAATATTTTAAATTTTGAAATTATTTTTTTTAGAAATCCGCTCGTGCGTTGCACGGGTATCAAAAGCTACTATATATATATATATATATATATATATATATATATATATATATATATATAATAAAAGAAAAGTTTTTGGCATCACAATTTGCCATGTGGCACCACCACATTCATCCTCAACAATTTTTTCCGTCAATTCTCCTAATTATGAAAGTGATTTGTATTTCCAATTTTTTTATTTATTGCATTCTAAATTATTTAATAACCAATTATTTAATTACTAAAGATATAAAAATACATAATTGTCGTAGATTATGATTGTATTTATAGTTTTTTTTTTTAAAAGTCACCCGTGTAACACACGGGGATAAAAAACTAGTATTTAATATATGTTGAATTTGTTTTGGCAGAATGCTCACGTGGAGACCAAAAGAAACAAATGAAATACATGTTTGGGCTGATTTTCTTTGAGATAATTAAACTAGAAGAATTTCTAGTTGGAATTTTGGTGGTCGGTGAAAATCACAAAAGTGATTACATGGGATGTGTGGGCCTAATTCTGGGCTTACGTAAGACAAGAAAAAGAAACTAAATTAAATAGGTCAAGAGGTTCGCATAAGAAATTTTTTTTTAATAACCAGGGGTTTTGGACGACAGAGAGGTTCGAGGAAAAAGAAGAAGCGCAGCTTCTTGGTTGCTTGGGAGTGCTGCAAGCAAATCGAAAAGGTTTATCAACGATGCAGTATTCGACGTGAACAATGGGAAGTTTTCATTCATTTATTTTTCTTTTATTATTAATTTGTGTTTTGAGGGTTTAGTTATTTGTTTTGAACGATGGGTTTTATAGTGACTGGCATTATGATTGTTGGCTAATTTCTTCGTGACTACTTTGGGTGAAGGGTTAGTTAGGGCTGTTTTGAACTAGGGTTTTTATGTTATGGATGAGATTTTGAAATTGTGACAATCATTTGATCTTAGTGTTTGTTTGTTTTAACTGGTTGCTTGTTATTATCGTATGCGCCTCCCCTTCCGGGACTACCTTTCTAAGCATAGCTCTAGGACTATCCTAAGCAAGTACGTGGTAATTAGTAATTAGGTTGATCAAACTGGATACGGTTATGTCTATGTAATTTCCAGAATAGAAACCTGAAGTGATAAACTAGTTACCGAACAACCTGAATCCTAAAGTGGTTACCTTTGTCATCATATAAGAGAGTTAACTTAGTAGTAAGATTATGAATCTTGGTTTTATTACTTCGTAGTTTGTTAGTTTAAAATCAATCAATTCACAACCAAGAGGCATTCTAGTATTCCACTAGATTAAATCAGTTTAGTTTAATTTAGGATTAATTCAGATTAGTGACAGTAATTTGGATTTAGATAGTTAATTTAATTAGGTAGTTAAAAACTTAAATAACTAGTGACCACTAACTCCCCTGGATTGATACCCTACTTACCCTATCTATAGGTTTAGGTTTAGGTATTTGTAACGGCCACGACAACCATTATCATTGAGACTCGAATGTAACAGTTTGTAACATATGTAACGTTACATGTGTTATATAGACAAAAATCAGAAAACAAATATATTTGAGTTACGCATGTAACAACTTGTAACATATGTAATCACTTGTTTCATATGTAAGGTTACACATGTTAGATAGTCAAAATCAGAAAACAAGTTTATTTGAGTTACGCATGTAAAAACTTGTAATATATGTAACAACTTGTTTCATATCTAACGTTACACATGTTATATAGAAAAAATCAAGAAGCATGTTTATTTGAGCCTCGAATGTAACCGTGTATAACATATGTAACGTTACATGACTTATATATACAAAAATCAAGAAACAACATTTGAGCTACGCATGTAACATCTTGTAACATATGTAACATTATATTTGTTATACAGACAAACATCAAGAAATAAATATATTTGAGTTACGCATATATCAAATTGTACCATATGTAACAACACATGTGTTATATAGATAAAAATAATGAAATAAGTTTATTTGAGGTAGATATGTAACAACTTGTAATATATATAACTTTTACACATGTAATATAGACAAAAAACATGAAGCAAGTTTATTTGAGTCACACATGTAACAACTTGTATATAGACAAATATAAAAAAACATAAAACAAGTTATTCTCCTATATTAACATAACACAACTTATTGTACCAACTCTTAAACATAATGTACAAGTCAATGATGCATATGTTGTACAGTTTATAATGCAGACTTTACAACTCAAAAATGCACAATGAAATTCGGTCCTATGTCCCCTGAAAATAAAGCAAAAGAAATCGACATGTGGGCCCATTTACACACAGTTTTCACCTGCTGAGTACTTCACCATGCTTTGCCAATGGCTTTGCGTGTTCCTTCTTCTTAACAGTACCCCTGACCTCCCATACCTCACATGCCCATCGCTCTGCAACCCTTCCATACCACCACAGCCAAGAGAGTTTATTTTATCATCTTGCAAAACAGATCAGATCTGGCCATAAAGGGGGAACATCATCAACTCCTTTAGCGTCGTCGCCGCCACCACCTCCACCGGAGTAAGCAAGGGTCGTGAGGGGGAATGCAAGATGTTGTTTTGGTGGTGTATGGCGATGGATGTAAGGGCCGTGACGAGGAATGCGAGAACAATCCCTTTTGTTTCCAATTGTCGTTTCTGATTGTTGATGATTGGAAACGAAAGTTGTTCTTCCTCTTTGCTTTGATCGCCGCCACACTACCGTTAATCTGCATCTCCGGCGGCTGCCTCTTCCATGTACCCGGTCGTCTTCGCTTTAATTCGTCATGTCGCCCTGTCACCACTGTACCTTCCCATAGATCTGTACTCTATATCTATAGATCGTAGTATTTGATGGTGCGATGGTGATGTTGCAGGCAGTAGTGGATGTTTTTGTTGCCTCGATTTAGGGTTTCTGATCGTTGTAGCGGCGGTGGTGATGGTGGTTGGTGATTCCGATCGATGGTAGACATCCTATCGTTGTTGATGGTAGCACTACGACCTTTCTTCCCAGTTCCCGATCTTCGCACACACAGGTATGGAGTTGCCCAGATCAAAACCCAACTTCGCAAGTCACAAATAGTTCTATTTCATAACAAACCTACATGTTCTTTCTGATTTTGATTATTTACAGGTGCAAGCGGAGAACAAAAAGCTGAAAATTTAATGTGTCTCCCTTTTATTTACAACAACTAATTTCTATTGAGAAGTTCGAAATATGATTTATGTGTAAAATTGAGAGGTACGTGAATGCCTAATTCCATTTTTATTTACATATTTTGTTTTGTGTAGGATAAGAATGATCAATTGATCAGCAAGAAACCACCATCACAGTCAAGATCTTTAATATGTGTAATTTCTGAGTTGGGTGTGATTTGATGACACAATTTGAAAGCTTGAATTAATTGCAACAGGTTAACAGAAAGAATGTTTATATGAATGATAAATCTCTAGGCATATAAGAGTTGGTTTTGAACAGATACAGATAAAAGGTGAGTTATTTTTATAAAAATGACTATGAATTGATGACACAATTTGGAAGCTTGAATTATGTTTGTTTCACTGATATGGGCATTATTTTCACCTGATAGTTTGGAAGAAGCTTGATATATTGTTGGTTTGTTATGTTCTTACGATCGCTTTAGAACTGATCTTGGGTTTTTTGTTTTTTTTAGTTTCCCTCTCCTCTAAAGTACTCTTTCAGAAGTTGAATTCTCAATTCTTTACTGTTGTATGTAACCTTTCTTGCTTTCGGTGAAGTCGTTAATGCGACTAATGTGATTACATATGTTTACAGTTTTAGAAAGTTTTAAAGATGCCTAATTTTTGTGTGTGTGTATTGTGATTGTAGGTTGCTTCTTCTTAGCTTTTCTACTGGCTGTACAGGTATGAGGTACGTCATTTTTTATAGCCGACTTATTTTTGCAGTGGTCTATTTTGGTAGTTTGTTTGGATTTAGTTTTGTTTTGATTATGTAGGTGGCACTGAAGCAAGAAGGTTGCTAGCGTGCCGCAAATATAATGCCTATAATGCAAATATATTATTCGACCCATTAAACTAAATTTAAATGGTAAATTTAAATGGTAAAAAAAAACCTGTCAAAATTTTAGATTTGTTAAGAACAGCCATAAGAATATTATTACAAGTAAATAGTTCTTTCTTCCAAATGTAGTGCCCTCCTTGAAATTCCTCAAGGGGCACCATATAGTCTATTTGGTAAAACTATAATTTAGAAAATGAAAAACTGAAACAAAACCAAAAGAAAGACAAACATAAAACTGCCAAACTAGGCTAAGAATAAGTTGGATCACCGTCATAAAAAAATGTTATGGTTTCATTAGACTGATTAAGAAGCTGGATGATCACCATATTTTGTTATTTTGACTTTCAGAAGTCTTAATAGAAGTTGGGTTTTACACATGATTTATTTTTCTATTTTGACTTTCAGAAGTCAAATTTATAGGTATTCAATCTAAAATCTGATAAGGATTTCATGCATTGTTGTATTTGTTTACTAGACATCTTGGTGCTATGCATTTGTCTACTAGACATCTTGCTCATAAATAAATTGTTGTTTATATGTGTCATTTTATATGGCTAATATATTGAGAATGGATTGCTTTCTTAGCAATGTTGGGACATTTTGTTTCTTGGTTAAAGTTTATGTTGTTTCGCAATATTTTTCTTGAACTCTTTTTGTGTTATCTAGAGTTGCTATCGTTGGGGATATGTGGTTGCTACTAACTGCAGAACCTAATTGAGAGGGTTCATTTGCGAAACCGAATCCTATATATATGTCAATTTCAGTTCCCAGTTGATTTATTACTTACCGTTCTTTTGGTTGGTTTGTAGGTTGCATGACCTAAAGAAAGGATCATATGAAATTTGTCGATCATGATCATATTGAATACGCATATATTAGAATTTGATCGGAAGGGTACATATTCATTTTTCTTTCATTGATCAAGGGTTTAGTCATCATTTGGATATAATATAATTTTTTGACGAAAAAAGTTGTATCTAAACACTAATATAAGACAGACCCTCTTTTTATATTCTCATGGTTCGGCTAAATGACTTTCTAAAACGGTTTGACTCCGCCGCGAAGCACGGGTCGACCCACTTGTATATGTAACAATAGACAAATTACATATGTAACATCAAACATGTTACATATGTAATAGCAAACATGTTACATACACATGTAACAACTTGTAACATATGTAATATTATATTTGTTATACAGACGAAAAACAAAGAAATAAATATATATGAGCTACATTTGTAACAATACATGTGTAACAAATAAAAATGACATGCCGTATATTGTGAAATATTCATAGTTTAAATAATAACTGAATTATTTTATGATAATATTTATAACAATAAATAAAAAATATTTTTTCCCAACATTCAAAATCAAAATGTTCAAAAAAAAAACATGGGTTTTTTAACCCATAAACAATACAAAATTTACTTTGTATTAAAAATCTATATTATTAGCATTGCACTATGTAATAGTTATAATTGACTTTCTAAAAATTGAAACCCACAAACAAAAATACATTGAAGTGTGCCAAAAATTGATAATTACTGTGATGTCATGGTGACATCATCGCATCACCATCATCTTCCTCAAATTGAAGAAAGAAAAATGAATGGCTCCTGGTTTAAAAACGCTAAAATATTTCAGGGATACAAAAAAAAAAAATTGACTGACCGGAATGAAGATTCTGGCGCGTGGCGGCAACGTCGTCCATTTGTTCTTCTATTTTCTAAATCTGACTGTTCGAAGAGTTTAATGGCGGTGTCCTCGACAAATTCTCACGTTGTAGTCCGACGTTCAAGATTTCAAACTGGAACGATACGTGAAACGACGCCGACTTGTCTTCCTCGGCGACTCGACGGAAACTGAGATGACGGCGGGGTTTCCGCCTCTCCTCCTCAATTCCGCCATAGATATTTCCGTCGTTCCTCCTAAATTCCTCAATCACAACATGTATAGGGTTTCATGTATAGGATGGAGATGGTGGGTGATGGTGGTCCTCCTAAATTCCTAGTTGACGGCATACAGATTTCCACCATTGTTGATCGATCCATGGATTTACGGATGGAGATGGTGGCGAAAATGGTGGGTGATATTTGAAGAATGAGATCTGAAAAAAAGAAAAATGGAGAATAAGAAATTTTGAATGAAGAAAGCTTGAATAAAGGGATGTGAAAGTGACGGGATAGTATAGAGGGTCAGGAAAAGTACATTCAGAGATTGGGAACACAAACTACTATGCCCATACTACCCTTCTAGCATATATGTCAAATGTTTTACTAATTAAATTTAATAAAAATATAGGATTACATGTGAGCCGTAGGATCAACAAGATCAATGGTCCAAAATGGGGTTTCTTGGTTTCCTCCACTCAAGAGAGTTTTCATTTTACCCTTTCTCTCTCTCTCTCTCTCTCTCTCTATATATATATATATATATATATATATATATATATATAATATGTAGATGTGATACTTATGGATGTATATATTTGGGATTCTAATTGGGAGGTACCCTTCATTTTGGTACCCAAAATCCACTTCTAAGACCTTCGTTTTTTAATTTGAAGTTTTGGTATACAAGTTTGCGGAAAAGATGTCCGATTTTCAAGCGTTTGTGGCTATTCAAAATTCGGTTCAGACTATAATGCAAACGATGATGAACTATGATAATGAAATCGGAACAAGTCAGAAAGTTCCTAAATTTCTCAAATTAAAAGATTATCATAGTTGGGTTACACGGTTTGAAGCATATGTCTCGGCAAATGATATTGATATGTGGTTATCATATTCTGATCAATATGTTTATCCTAAGGGTGAAGATGGGGAACCAATTCTTCAAAGGAGGCTTTCCGGTGAACAAAAGAAAGCATATCAAGCTGAGAAGAAAGCCTACGGTACTTTAACGATGGCATTGCCTACACAATATTACATCAATTTTCCAGTAACTACACAGCAAAGAGTTTGTGGGATGCTTTAGAAAAGAGATGTGAAGGTAATGACCAATACAAGAAAAGTCGACAAAAGGTACTGAAAAAGGAATTTGATAGTTTCAAACATTATCAAAATGAATCGATTCCAAATCTGATTGCAAGGTTTGCTCATTTAATGAGTGAAATGAAATTGGTGAATCTTACAAAGGATGAAGCTGATAAGAAAGACAAGATCATGGAAGCTCTACCAGAGAAATGGGAGAATTATGTGATGATGGTCTCACATGATAAAGATTATTCAAAATTGTCATTCAATGATCTAATTCAGAGAATCCAAGCTAGGGATATGGAGTTAATGGTGAACAAGTCACATCCTGAGCAAGTTCAAAATCCTGCGGTGTATTATGGTAACAATGATTCAACCTTGAATGCTGGAAAATCTAATATTCTTAGTTCTGCACCTCCTACAACATTTCTGGCAGGTAAATCTGAAACTCCAAGTTATTCTTCTGCTGGTTGTACTGTTTCAATGCCTAGTTCTTCGACTCAAAGTGCATTGTCTGTTCAAACTATCGAAAAATTATAATGCTTTGATGTCTGCCTTAGTTTCTTCATATTTTGGTGTTATCACTAGTGCTGTGAGTAATGCTGAATTGGCAAATGAAGATTACGATCAAATTGATTATGATCATTTGGAGGAAATGGATCTGAATTGGCAGTATGCTATGTTGGTTCGAAGGACGAAGAAATTTTTCAATAGAACTGGTAAGAAGAGATTGAATTAGGAGGGTAAGATTGGTTTGGACAAATCAAAGTTGAAATGTTATAAGTGTTCCGTTTATGGTCACTTTGCACGAGAATGTCCAAGTTCAATAGAGAATAAGCTTAAGTCTGTTCAACATGCTCATATGGTTTTTCATTCACCAAGTGAAACTTCTAAAAGTGAAAACAAAGCTGTTTCTTTTAATGAGGAATTAAATGAAGTATATTGGCATCCAGATGAATTTACTTGGAATGCAGATTTTGAAGCTAAAAGGAAAATTACTCCAATTGGCATTGCATTGACTGCTCGTCATGATGATAATGACAGTTTGTTAACTGATTCTGATTCTTATTCAAGTAAATCTTTGATACAAGAAGGTTTACCAAAAGTTGCTGATAGTTCAAAGGTTGAAGAATTTACATGTTCTACATGTGTAAAATTGCACAAGGAGAGTAAATGGTTTGAGAAAATCTAATATTCTTAGTTCTGCACCTCCTACAACATATCTGGCAGGTAAATCTGAAACTCCAAGTTATTCTTCTGCTGGTTATACTGTTTTAATGCCTAGTTCTTCGACTCAAAGTGCATTGTCTGTTCAAACTATCGATGATTATAATGCTTTGATGTCTGCCTTAGTTTCTTCATATTTTGGTGTTATCATTGGTGCTGTGAGTAATGCTGAATTGGCAAATGAAGATTACGATCAAATTGATTATGATCATTTGGAGGAAATGGATCTGAATTGGCAGTATGCTATGTTGGTTCGAAGGACGAAGAATTTTTTCAATAGAACTGGTAAGTAGAGATTGAATCAGGAGGGTAAGATTGGTTTGGACAAATCAAAGTTGAAATGTTATAAGTGTTCCGTTTATGGTCACTTTGCACGAGAATGTCCAAGTTCAATAGAGAATAAGCTGAAGTCTGTTCAACATGCTCATATGGTTTTTCATTCACCAAGTGAAACTTCTAAAAGTGAAGAAAAAGTTGTTTCTTTTAATGAGGAATTAAATGAAGTATATTGGCATCCAGATGAATTTACTTGGAATGCAGATTCTGAAGCTAAAAGCAAAATTACTCCAATTGGCATTGCATTGACTGCTCGTCATGATGATAATGACAGTTTGTTAACTGATTCTGATTCTTATTCAAGTGAATCTTTGATACAATAAGGTTTACCAAAAGTTGCTGATAGTTCAAAGGTTGAAGAATCTACATGTTCTACATGTGTAAAATTGCACAAGGAGAGTGAATGGTTTGAGCAGAGTTCTAAAACATCAACTGAAGAATAGAAGATTTTCAAAAGAAATATTATAAATTATTTCATGTTCATGTAGATGTTTTGAAAGAAAAAGCTAAATTGGCTTAAGAGTGTGAGAAAGCCAAAGCTGACGCTTTAGATGCAGCTCAAGATTTTGAGAATTTGTTTGAGAAAAGTTATCCAGTTCAGCAAAAGTATGAAGAAGGTACTGCACTTATTGCTAAAACTGCTGTTACTGTTGAGAAGCTTCAAAACAAGATTTCTATGCTTTAAGATGAGAATACACTTTATCGTGACAAGAATGAGGCAAGTAAAGAACTGCAATTTGTCACCGACATTGCTAAATTTCTTATACAAGCAGGATCAGAGTTCGGAGAGTTCTAGGAAGATATTCACTTGGTTCCTCAACCAGTGGATTTAATTGAAGTTACTTCTTCTCCGTTTGATTATAAAGTTGAAGTGCATGATTATTCAAAATTTGTCACTCCACCCAAGAAACACAAGGCTAAGTCTACGAAGAAAGAGAAGTCTTTGGGTGAAGCTCCAAAATTTATATCAAAGTCTGTTTTGTTGGAAAATGAAACAGTTTTTTATAAGGTTGCTTTGAGTTCTTCATCTACAACTGAAGAAGAATAAGGTTTGATTGAGAAGAACAAGCTAAAGGATATCAAAGCTAAATTTACTAACGAAGCTAAGACAAGAGAAGCTTTGGGTTCTTCTTCCAATTCTTCAAAGGTTTCAGGTTACAAACACAAAGGTTTGGGCTATGATGTGAAGGAAGAGTTGGTTCAAGCTAAGAAACCAATGAAAGCTGCAAAGGTTCCTAAAGCGAAAGTTGCAAAGAAACCATCACCTCAGACGAAACTTGCTTATTATTCTGGAAGATCGTCTTCTTCAAGGAGTCCGTCTCCTAGGTATGACTCTTCTGATGGTTTCTTTGATAATGACTTTGTTATGTATGCCGTCAATCGGGACATCTAGCTGGTGATTGTCCGAAGAATGCATATATCCATAAAACTGCAAAGTATGTGGATAACAAAGGTCAAATTTTTGATGAACCATGGTCCTCAAAGATTAAATCAACTCGTAAATCGTCTTGGTCTAAACCAAGTACGTCGGTTGAATCTGATTCTAGTTCCGATCAAAAATTAAAAGTTTTACAAATTTGGAAACCCAAAGTTGTTTCCAAGGCCAACAATGACTATGTGGAAGACATCGGGCGACCCGACGCTGTTGAATCGGGTCGGTCCCCAAGCGACTAATGTTTTATTTGGTTTCAAACAGGTATTTCAGGAAGACCTTTCGGTGACTGGGAAATTAATGACTGTGAAATATCTGTGCTAACTTAAAAACTAAATCTCAAAATTAAATTTTGTTTTCAAAATGCTAAACTGAACGTATTCGTGTTGGTTGATCAATTTTTCATTTGTATTTCACTCCGTCTCATTTGAGGGGGAGTTTGTTTTTGTAAAATCCAAAAATAGTTTCTTGTTTTTCAAATTGAATAAATGAAAATCTATAAATAGAGTTGTCAATTTTAGGGGGAGAAATTTGAAAAAGACAAAAACATGGAATAATGAGAAATTGTATCCGACATGATTGGGAAATGATGGTACATTGGCTGATAGTGTCTAACTCATGGATAAAATAGATGAAAAAGTCATAAGACCATTTGATCGATGTGTAAGGTAGGCTCGGCAAATCAGAAAGTATACAAATGTGATATACACTAAATCTGATGCTTGACCTAGTGGACAACATCTTGATGCGTATCTCAAGATATATCAAGAAAAAGATATGTGAAAAGAAAAATGAGAAGTCACTGTGTATACATGTGTTCATTTTGCAAAGATTTAAACTTGTTTGATTTTCTATATTTTGTCAAACGATCGGACTTTCTCTGCGTATCGAAAGACCGACCTGATCGTTGTTCGTTTGACGTTTTGCTTTATTTTCTTTGGTGTTTCGTATAACTCATCGGACTTTCTTTGCGTGTACGGGAGTACCGACCTGATTGTTGTTGAGTTATACAACTTCAACTTGTTTTATTTTCTTATTTTGTTAAATCCGAGGCCTTATCTGCGTATCGAAAGATCGACCTTAAGGTAGACGATTTAACGATCTTATTTTTTTTTTGCATGGAACACAGTTGACTATATCATGGGTACAATCATTGTGTGATTAAAAATCACAAATAAAATTACAAAATGTGATAAACAAAAACATATCTGAGTATGTCTGATAGTGTGGGGTACACTGGTCAATGCAAATTTAATCAATACTTTAACATATCCAGATGTTATGAGTATGATTATGCTGGAGTTAAAGTTGGACAAATTATATCTGCAATCGACATGGCATATGTGCTATAATAACCGAAATTGAAGTGTAGTTCAACATGCTATGACCAATATGATCCCAAGTTGTGATCTTTCTCGCAAAAGACAAAAATAGTGTCTGATTCTGTAATGCATTTATTTTTGTTATCAGAAAATACCCAAAAAGATTTTAGGTGTGTTTTGATATAAAGTTTCAAAAAGCCAAAAAGATTTTGTTTCTGATTTATTTTTGATTGATCAACACGGAATACGAAATCAATTTCAAAATCAAAATGTCTTGGAGTCTGGAAGAGACGTTTTGTGCCAAGATTATTTATGTTGGCAGGTTTCTAAGTGGATAGAGATCATCACAACTTCAAGTCTTCTGAAGATTGTTGATAAAGAGATTACACACGATGCAATATCAAGTAATCAAGATTGAACTCATCGTCAAGATCGAGGAAGAGTTTGATTGAAGATACAAGATACAAGTTTAAATAGAGGAGATGATACTGCACATGCCGAGGGGGAGTTTGTTGATACATGGTCCTGATCGTCATGTGAAGTATCGAATACAAGACAAATCATACAAAGTAGTTGAGGTCCGAACTCCTAGCGAACCTGGAGTTCGGACAGGTCCGAACGTGTCTCCGAACTTGAGGTTTAGCCAGTCGTATTTTAGCTCTATAAATAGTGAGTCTTGTGTTGTATTAAAAAATAGTCTTAGAGCTCATAGTTAGATCATATCTCTGTGTACTCTGTGGTCTATGTGGTTAATACAAAGCTTATTTGTATTTACTCTTCGTGTTTTACTCGTTATACATTGATTTCAATACGACTAAGTAGAAGATCCACACGCTCAAGCAATTTCAAACGGGGCTTTTAAAAAGCCCCGTTTGATAACGTCAAAAATCCAGCTTATAAGCTTTCTTTTGAAAAGCTAGTTGGAGTAGCGTTTCAACTATCTTTTATAATATTTCCTGTTTTACCCTTCCTTGACTAAAATAGTCTTAGAGCTCATAGTCAGATCATATCTCTGTGTACTCTGTTGTCTATGTGGTTAATACAAAGCTTATTTGTATTTACTCTTCGTGTTTTACTCGTTATACATTGATTTCAATACGACTAAGTAGAAGATCCACACGCTCAAGCAATTTCAAACGGGGCTTTTAAAAAGCCCCGTTTGATAACGTCAAAAAGCCAGCTTATAAGCTTTCTTTTGAAAAGCTAGTTGGAGTAGCGTTTCAACTATCTTTTATAATATTTCCAGTTTTACCCTTCCTTGACTAATTTAGGGGCAATTGCAAATATCCCCCTACAAAACAAGTCAATTGCATATATACCCAACTTATGATTTTTATTTCATATTTCTCCCTATTTTAAATTTTAATTGCATATTTACCCATATTCATTAACTTTGTTAATAAATTGACTAATATGCCCTTATTTCATCCCTAAACCCTGATTCAAATCTATATTTTTTTCTCCATATATTAGGCATCAGATTGTTTTATTATTAAGATATAACTAGATTTATTAAAATTTAATATTAACATAATTTGAAAATAATAATTTTTCAAAAGTAAATTTTAGAATGTGACGCACAAACAGATTTGTACTCTTTCATCATTGATGATTCAAGTCATCAATCATCAAAATAGGCTTGATTTTTGCCACTTCAAATCCACACGAAAGATCCAAATAGGCTTGTTTCTGACTGTGTTAAATAACACTAAACATGTTGTAGCGGTTGGGTCAACTGGATACAGTTGCCACCACCGAAGACGGCCACCAAGCACCACCAAAATGGCTGGGAACAACCGGAAAACACCTCGATAACCCACACCTGGTCTGTAATTTCAACATCCATAACAGATCGGGTGGTTAAAGCCTAGAGGGTAATTACCAACCAAGAATGAAACAAATGATGGTTGCTTACGAATGTCACTGGAGTAGGTACCCTTGGATGAAGTCGTAAACCTAAAAATGTTGATACCTGATATGTGCGTCATGTGAAGTATCGATTTGATTCAAGACAAGTTCAAGTTCAAGACAAAGTTACTGCTACCGAACCTAGTCCGAACCTGAGGTTCGGATAAGCCGAAGTCTAGGTTCGCTAGGAGTTCGGCCAGTAGTTATAAATAGTGAGCTTGTTAAATGTTTTGCATACAAGTGTTAGAGAAGTGAGAGTCTGAGTTAGCCTTAAGTGTGTGTTTCTGAGGTGTGATTCTCTGAGTCTGTATTCTGAGTGTTACTGATTGTAATTGTTCTTTCTCAATAAAACAATCGGTTAATTACTTGTCTCATATTCCAATTAGCTAGATTGAGTAGATGATCCGACACTCACGAACTTTCAAGTGGTATCAGAGCTTTCTGGTTCATTCTACTGATTTGTGGTTGCTATTTTTGGAGTTTTTGAAACGAAATGAGTAGTTTTTGGTGATTTTCGAGTGATTTTACAAATTTTTGATCACTTCGATCGAGCCTTTTGTGAAAATTTGCTCCTAAATCATTTCTCATCACTTTTTCTAATCCACTGCTGTAAATCTCGTCAAAATCAGTCTAAAATCGAACGCTTTGAGAAAAATATGTTGAGGTTCGGAGGATACTGGTGAGGTTCGGACTAACTGCTCTGAAGTCCGTGTTCGGAACGAGTTCGGATGAGTTCGGTCACTATTCGGTCAGAGTTCGGACATTTTTTCTCGTTTGGTAGTAGTTCGGTCAAGGTTCGGACCAACCTGTGTTTCGGAAATAGTTCGGACGAGTTCGGAGCTAGTTTAGAAGGAGTTCGGTGATTGTTCGGCTCTGTTAAGTTTCGTTTGAAGTTCAGACTATTGTAAGAGGTTTGGTGGGAATTCTGAACAAGTTCGGACAAAGGGTTTTGGTTCGGATAAGGTTCGGACAAACATAATTTCAAAATTTTCAACGATGTCGGGATTTCAAGCTTTCACCACGATGCAGAATGCGATGCAGACAATGATGAATTTTGATAACGTTGATACCTGATATGTGCATCGTGTGAAGTATCAAGCAGAGTCCAAAGTTCAAGTCAAATGCCTGCTGGCCGAACCTGGTCCGGACCAGGAGTTCGGACTGGCCGAACCTGGAGTTCGGACTTGCCGAACCTGGAGTTCGGACATGGTTCGGACCAAACAGTATAAATAGCTAGTTGGTCTTTGTTCTGTGAGGGTTCTGAGGGTGTGAGATTCTCTTAAGTGTGTGTTTCTAAGAGTGTTTCTCTGTGTCTGTTTCTAAGTGTTTTACTGATTGTAATTGTTCGTTTGTGATCAATAAAACAACCGGTTAATTATATTTTGATATCCGAATAGCTAGATTGAGTTGACGATCCGATGTTCATGCATTTTCAAGTGGTATCAGAGCTTTCTGGTTCACTCTACTGATCAGTGGTTGCTATTTTTGGATTTTGAACGTTTTTGGTGTGTTCTCAAGTGTGTTTACGTGTTTTTGATCCATTCTATCATGTTGTCTGTGTCAATTCTACTCTTAAATAGTTTTTTATCAGTTTTCCTGATCCGCGGTTGCTAGTTTCGTCAAATTCAGTCAAAATTTGCACGTTATTGAAAAATTATGTCGAAGTTCGGAGCTTACTGGTCGAGTTCGGAGTAACCGCTCCGAACCTAGAGTTCGGACGGAGGTTGGTCGTTGTTCAGTGAGAGTTTGGTCGAGGTTCGGAGAGTTTCGGAGTGAGTTAGAGTTCGGACAGAGTTCGGGACAGTTCAGAAGGGTTCGGACTATTGACTGAGGTTCGGAAAGAGTTCGGAGGAGGTTCGGACTTGATATTGTAGTTCTGATAGAGTTCGGACACAAGAATTCAAAATTTTCAATGATGTCAGACTATCAAGCATTTTCTGCGATGCAAAGTGCAATGCAAACCATGTTGAACTTTGATTAAGAAATTGGAACAAGTCAGAAAGTTCCCAAATTGTTGAAGTTAGAAGATTATCAGAATTGGAAGCAAGGATTTTTGGCTTATATAAGTACGAATGATGATGCACCGCATCTTATACATGTTTTCGAGTGATTATTCCCGCATTTTATCCGGCTTTTGTTCAAGTTTTGATGAGATTTTGGTACTTAATTGTTCATATGTTGAATTTTAGGTGATCTAGTGGTAATTGGTTGATTTGTGGTGATTCAGGCGAAAACGGAACGTGAATCGAAGCCCGGGAGCAAAAGATAGAAGGTTTTGAAATTTTGCTACAGTAGCCGAGTCGCGGACTGCCACTCTCTTACATTAATTTCTGGCAGTCCGCGAGTTTTTGCTTGGAAAAGAAGAAAAGTGCCAGTCGCGGACGGCCACTCCTTTGTTTGAAATTCTGGCAGTCGGCGAGTTTTGTTCCCAGAAAACAGTAAAGTGCCTGTCGCCGGCTGCCAGTCCCAGAAGTAAAATTTTGGCAGTCCGCGACTACTGGGCAGTCGGGTAAAAATTCCAAAACGTGTATTTAAGCAATTTTTGAGCCTAGGGTTTAGGGAGTTCGACCAGAGAGCACATTTTTGAGAGATCTTCGAGATTAGAGGTTATTTTGGAGCAATCAAGGGCCGGATTGAAGATTTTGAAGCTTAGATTGAAGATTTGAAGGCTTCGGTTGGAGACTTCTTCATCTAAATCGGTTTCTTCTTCCTAGTTGTTATTTGTTTGTTCATGTTTTGCTTAGATTTGACTGATTTCATGATTAGAGACGTGATTTGTGGCTGATTTCTCATTTATCACTTAGTTTAGATGAAGCTTTACCCATTTTGACTTTTCGGTTTGACTTTTCAACATGATTATGTGATTTTTGCTCTTGATTCTAGTTTTGATTGTTTGGGATGATTATGTGTGCTTAATTAGCTGTTGTTAATGATGTATTATGTGGACTAATTGATAGGGATTGTGGAATTGCAACCATTATTAGTTAGTTTATTGTTGATCCTTGAACTTAAATGGGTTTTTGGGTTAATGCATGATCCGGAGACCTCCTACATGATGATATATCATTGATTAGTGGCTGATTTTGTGTGCATCCTTATGGAATGAACTTGACCGAGTTGTTTCGTTTGCTAGTTATTGGCTAGACATTGTTTGATAGGTTAGAATACTTGTGACCGCTAGATTTGAGCCTATTTATTCGTGTTTAGTGATTTCTAGGTCCTAGATAATCAGAATTAGAGTCATTGCATGTATTAGGATTCATTTAGAGAGACCTCTCTTGGTGTTTCCCGATTTATGCGTGTTTTGCTTGTTTCGATCGAAACTGTGAAACCGTTGTGCAAATTTATATATTATGCTATCTGTGCTTCATTTAGAATTATCTGATCATTCGGGATGTGTCTATAGTCCCCCTTGGTTGGGTTATTCTCACTTGGTGATAGTTTCATGTTGATAGGTCTTGCCGAGGGTCTTATGTGGGTTTAGTGGATTCTAGGCTAGGTGATATCTCTCTCATTCTGTTCTTCTGTCGTTTGCGTTGTCTGCTGTTTGTTTACTGTTAGTCTTATTGCTTGCTTCATTTACTTAATTCAATCATTCCAATTGCATCGGTTAAATATTAGTTATGATACATTATCGGGAGTCTGATTACGCGTCCGTGGATTGATACTCGGTACTTATTGATACTATATTGCATACGACGGGTACGCTTGCCCTAGTGTGTGGTTTGGTCACTCAGTATTTACCATATAAAACTTGACCACATTTTTATATATCCAAATTTACACATCAAATGATATCGATTTTTGGATTCCAATCAAGAAGCTTTATCAACATCCAACTGATGCGGGAGATTTCAAGGAAGTTCATACCTTCGACATTGCTGAAAGGAAAGCCTATGAGCTTGAACAAAAAGCTTTCGGTTATCTTACAATGGCATTACCCACTGAGTTGTTACATCAATTCAGCACATGCAAGAAATCAAAACAATTGTGGGATGCTTTATCAGCAAGATGTGAGGGTAATGATGATTACAAAAAGAGTTGGAAGAAAGTCCAGAATAAAGAATTTGATAACTTTCAACATTATGATAATGAGAACATTACAGCTCTTGTTTCAAGGTTTTCACATTTGATTAGTGAATTGAAGGTTGTTGGAATTGAGAAAACTGATGCTGATTTAAAAGAGAAGATTATGGAAGCTTTGCCTGAAAAGTGGGAGAATTATGTTTTATTTTTCACACATGATAAAGAATACTCTACATTGACATGTCACGAGCTCACTGGAAAACTTCATGCTCGGGAAATGGAAATGTTAAATTCTAAGAAGTCAACTGCTACTTTGCAGAATCCTGAATTGTATCATGGTGAAAATAGTGCAAGCATGATTGCTAAAGCTAAACCAAATTTGAGTTCGGCACCGAATATTGCTTTTATGGCTGGAGTTTCTGGAAATTCTGATAACAATTCATCACGCGGTTGTAGCTTCACTATTCCAAATTCATCAAGCTCGAATGCTTTTTCTGCTGAGTCGACAGATCATTATGCCTAAATGATTGCTGCTTTGATTTCATAATCGTTTGGCTTGGTTATCAAGAATGTTGCTGATGCAAAAATGACTCGAGATGATCTGGATGCACTTGATGACGATCAATTGGATGAATTGGATTTGGCTTAGCAATTTGCTATGGTAAGTCAAAGATCAAAACGATTTTTCAAGAAACATGGAAGAAATATTTCTGATTTTAATGAGAAATTGGGATTTGACAAGTCATAGTTAAAATGTTATAAATGTTCAAAGCTTGTACATTTTGCTCGGGTATGTCAACATGCACATGTTAGCAAGCCTGGTTTTTCTCAACCATCTCCTAGTAATACAAGCAAGACAACAGCTTTAACAGTTCAGCATGATGCTGTTTATGATTGGGGTAAACAGTTTGGGTATGATTCATCAGTTTTAATTGTCACTCATGATCATCAAGAAGATTATAGTTCCGATACAAGTTCTGATATAAGTTCAACACCAAGTTCTTATGAATCATCTGAAAATCTGGAAAGTTTATTAAGAGAAAATGCTTTGTTGTTGAAGAAAATTCAAAGGCTTTCTGAAGAATTCACATTGGTTAGTTCAAATTTGAAGATTTCTAATGAACATGAGAAGGAGTTGGTTTTGAAGAATGAATGTATGATTACGGAGGTCAAATTGATAAATGAATCTTTAGAGATTTCAAAACAAGATAAAATGGATGCTGAAGCTGCAAAAACTAAGATTAGTGAAAAAAGGGATGAGTTAGTGAAAGAAGTTAAGAAATGGAAAGATGAAGCAGAGGATACTGCTAATGATTTTCAGAATTTGTTTGAAAATCCAAAATCAAGCTTGATTTGCTTACAAAGGATGCTGAAGAATCTGCTGCTAAACTTACAAGTTATCAAGCAGTGATGGAAAAGTATTTGGATGAAAAACGGGAGTTAGTAAGTGTAAATAAAGTTCAAAGCAAATTTGGAAATCCAAAAGCGAAATGAAGATAAGCTGAAGAAAGAATTGTTTGAAGGCATGGAAAATCTTCGTATGCAAAAATTTGAAACACACAAAGTTGCCAAAAGATTGATTGCTACTGAGAAGGAGTTAGCTGAAGCACAACAACAAATTTCTGATCTGAAAATTCAAGTCATTGATGCCAATCGATTGCTGAACAATGTCTCTAATTCTCAAGTATTCACAAGTTTTCTGGCTAAGGATGAGAATTTTGAAAAGATGTTTGACAAAACAGCTTCGCCTCCTGCTCAAATCAAAGAAGCATTCCAAGAAGTGATGGAACAGGTGGACGATTGTGATTATTCAAAGTTTTCGTCATCGGTTCAAGAAGAAGAAAAAGTTGTTCAGAAGAAGAAAAATAAGAAGAATAAAAGGAAGAAAGGAAAGAAGCCTGAGATTCCTCCAGCTCCAAAGTCTGTATCTGGTTCATCTTCTACTGACACTGAAAAATCAGCCACTTCAAGTGACAAGATTCAGTCTCAACCTAACTTTGATGAGACGATTTTCTATGATCAAAAGAACGTAACTAAAGTGAAGGCTGAATTTTCTCGATTAGAAAAGAATGGACATTCTACATCTGAGGCGAAGGTTTCTGGAAAGAAAGTTGGTTTGGGTTTTCAAGGGATGAAAGACAAGGTTGAGGTTGTTTCAGGTTTAAACTCACAGAATTTGAAGAAGCTTAAAATGAAACAAACGAAGAAGGAGGTTTTCAAAGCAGCCAAGGTTCAACCTGAGAGATTCTACAATGTCAAAGGTTCAGACCAGCTTTTCTCCGATAATGAATTTCCAATTCATTGTGTTGATGCCAGATAGATTTATGAAGTATTTGTCAAAGATGCTGCTCCTTCAAACATGAAGAATAAAAAAACTAACGTTTCGCCTGATGATTTTTATTCTCGAAGCCCAACTTCTAAATGGGTTCATGATCATCGCCGACAGGTATATGATTCTATTCCTGATCATGCTCGAGATATTCATGTTTGTTGTTCTTCGTAGGTACCTCAAAAGTGGGATAAAATAAAACGAATATGTTATATTTACCGCTGAACAATCCACTGCTTGCTGATTCACCTCAGCGGTTTCACAAGAAACCAGTTTTTGGTAAATATGCCAAACCAATGTTCTTTAATGAACAAGGCAGAGTCTTTGATGAAGTTGAGTCTACATTCTTTCTTAAACAAAAACGGTTTGTTCCAATTTTTCAAACGTCTCAAAATGTAGGTTTATCATCATAGTCACCTGTGACTACTTCATCAAAAGCTGAATTACCAAAACAACAACAATGGAAACCTAAGGTGGTTTTGAAGCAAAATCAGGACACTGGTCGACCAGAAGCGATCCGCTTCGGGTCATTTTTGAACTAATGAGTTTGACTAGTGTGCAGGTACTTTTAGAAGACCTATTGACGATTGAAACGTTGTTAATAGAGGAGTATTCTGTGTGACTTAAATTGTCTGATAATTTTTTTCTATGTTGATTGATCAATTTGCTTTGCTTATAAACTTTTCTCAAAAAGCGAAAAATAGAGTATTTTTTTTGTATAAAATCAAAAATCCAAAAATAGAGTTTTTCATTTTAAGGGGGTGAATTGTAAGTAAGGGGGAGTAATTGAGAAAAAGCATGTTATGGGGAGAAGGTGAATACATGCAAAATATATAAGGAGGGAAGGTGAATACATGCAAAATATAAAATTGTGAGAAATTAATCATTGGGAAATGATGGTACATTGGCTTACGTATCTGACTCATGAATAGAGTAGATGAAAGAGCCATAAGATCATTGTTTGATGTGCATGGTAGGCTCGGCAAATCAGAAAGTATTCAGATGTGATATTCACTAAATAGTAATGCTTGACCATGTGGATAACATCTTGATGCATATTTTATGACACAAAAAGAAAAATAAGTGTGAAAATAGTAATGAGAAGTCACTGTGTATACATGCGTTCTTTTTGCAAAGATTTAAACTTGTTTGATTTTCTTTATTTTATCAAACGATCGGACTTTCTCTGCGTGTCCACAAGACTGACCTGATTGTTGTTTGTTTGACGTTCTGCTTTATTTTCTTTGGTGTTTCGTATAACTCATCGGACTTTCTATGCGTGTACGGGAGTACCGACCTGATTGTTATTGAGTTATACAACTTCAACTTGTTTTATTTTTCTTATTTTTTTAAATCCGAGGCCTTATCTGCGTATCGAAAGATCGACCATAAGGTAGACGATTTAATGTTCTTATTTCTTTTTGTATGGAACACAGTTGACAATATCATGAAAAACATTATGCATTGTGAAAAATCACAAGTGCTATCACAGAAAAGGATAAAGAAAGAAAAACAGAAAATGTCTGATTATGTATGATAGTGTGGGGTACACTGGTCAAAGAAAATCTAATCATTACATTAACATATCCAGATATTATGAGTATGATTCTGCTTGAGTTTAAGATGGACAAATTATACTGGCAATCAGCATGACTTATGTGCTTCAATTAGTTTAATTGAAGTGTAGTTCAGTTCGTTATGTCCAATATGATCCCATATAGTGATCTTTTTCATACCAAAAATAGTGTCTGATTCAGTATTGCATTTTCACTTCATATCAAGAAAAGCACAAAAAGATTTTCGGTGTGTTTTAGCATAAACTTTGAAAAATCAAAAAGATTTTTGGTTTGTTTTGATATAAACATTTTAAAAGCCAAAAAGATTTTATTTCTGCTTTATTTTCGATCTGATCAACACGTGATACAAATTCAATTTTCAAAATCATATCTTGGAGTCTCGAAGAGACGTTTTGCGCCAAGATTATTTAAATGTTTGGGCAGGTTGCTAAAGTGCAAGAGATCACAACTTCAAGTCTTCTGAAGCTGTTGATAAAAGACCAGAGTTACACCAGACGTCATCAAGTATTCAACTTTAAGTTTCAATCGAGTTGAGGAGGAGTTTGTTTGAAGATTCATTTCATTGGATGAACGGATTCTACACTTGAGGGAGAGCTTGTTTGAAGATACAGATTTGATGATGTTGAAGAGATACTGCACACGACGAGGGGGAGTTTGTTGATACCTGATATGTACATCGTGTGAAGTATCAAGCAGAGTACAAAGTTCAAGTCAAATGCCTGGTGGCCGAACCTGGTCCAAACCAGGAGTTCGGACTGGCCGAACCTAGAGTTCGAACATGGTTCGGACCAGACAGTATAACTAGCTAGTTGGTCTTTGTTCTGTGAGGGTTCTGAGGGTGTGAGATTCTTCTAAGTGTGTGTTTCTAAGAGTGTTTCTCTATGTCTGTTTCTAAGTGTTTTACTGATTGTAATTGTTCGTTTGTGATCAATAAAACAATCGGTTAATTACGTTTCGATATCCGAATAGCTAGATTGAGTAGATGATCCGATGTTCATGCATTTTCAGATAACGAAATTGGAACAACTCAGAAAGTTCTCAAGTTGTTGAAGTTGGAAGATTATCAAAATTGGAAGCAACGATTTTCGGCTTACATAAGAACGAATGATATCGATTTGTGGATTCCAATCAAGAAGCTTTATCAACATCCGACTGATCAAGGAATCTAAGCAATTGTGGGATGGTTTATCGGCTAGATGTGAAGGTAATGATGACTACAAGAAGAGTCGGAAGAAAGTGTTGAATAAAGAATTTGAACAGAAAGCTTTTGGTTATCATACAATGGCATTACCCAATGAGTTGCTACATCAATTTAGTACTTGCAAGAAATCTAAGCAATTGTGGGATGGTTTATCGGCTAGATGTGAAGGTAATGATGACTACAAGAAGAGTCGGAAGAAAGTGTTGAACAAAGAATTTGATAATTTTCAACATTATGATAATGAGAATATTACTGCTCTTGTTTCAAGGTTTTCACATTTGATTAGTGAATTAAAGGTTAATGGAATTGAGAAAACTGATGCTGATTTGAAGGAAAAGATTATGGAAGCTTTGCCTGAAAAGTGGGAGAACTATGTTTTGTTGCTTACTCATGATAAAGAGTACTCTACATTGACATTTCACAAGCTTACTGGAAAACTTCATGCTCGGGAAATGGAAATGTTAAATTCAAAGATGTCACACCCCCAAATAACCACCAACGGAGTTTATACCGTTAAGGGGTGCAGCTAGACCAGGATCCACAACCATTAGTTACAAATACTAAATGAATCAGAGTTAGTTCAAAAATCAGTTATAGAGTAAAGTCTCAAATACAAACGCAGCGGAATAAAATATTGTCTTAGCACTAACCACGTGCTTTACAAATCCTTTGATTAAAATTCCCAATTAAGTTTAACAGAAATAAAATTGTCTTCACATGCCATGCCAACCCGCTCCGGATACTCCTTAGCGATCTGCAAAAGTTTAAACCACGCAAGTGTCAACCTAACGGTTGGTGAGTTCACAGTGGGCTTGTCATGCATTGGCCCGGTCTCATAATCATAATTTGTATCAAGGTATACTTACATAGTATTCGTTTGTGAAAAGCAATGCTAAATGTTATGTCTTAGTTTATAAAGGAATTGTCCGTGACCTACGTCATCGGGTATGAACTAGTTTTGTAAAGTTAAAGTGCTCAACCGATATCGCGGGTAGCTAATCCGTTGTTCCATGCACTAAGGAAGTTTGCACCAAAGCTGACTATAATTTATTGTAGTGGCCGTGCCATCTAGTACTGCGGACCTACGTCATCGCGGTTTTGCCTCCCCCGTGTCCTCTCGGGATCACGGTCAAATAGGCTGATATTGTACCTCCGTGCACTCCCCGTGCCACGGGGCGGAGTTTGTCAAACTCCAGTAGATCTACCCAACATCCCCTCGCTTTACAATTAATGGTACAATTAGTTGAGGACTTTTAAGTTTTCAAGGCATCCTTAGAAATCATGTGATATCATGTGGTTTAGACTTTAACCTACACTAGCCATATTAAAACAGTTTACCGGATTCTCATGAATCTCAAAAATGTTTTTCAGTTTCGTTTCAGAAATCGTTGTTTTGGTAATTTGCAAGTGCTTCCCATAAAGCACTTCAGGTTCATCAAGTGGGTGCCTAGCACTCCAGGTTTTCAAGTTTAACAGGGAGGTGCCTAGCACTCTCGAGTTTGTCAGCATTGTCTTACTTTTAGTTATTCGGTGTGACCCAAACGGGTTCACGGTAATCGGGTTAGTGACACTCACCTTTGGTTGCACTGCTACACTTGCTTAATAATCCGAGTATTGCTTATCGAAGACCTATGAACACGTTTAGGTCTTAAGTATTAGTTTTGTGTCTAATCTTCACTTAACGTCACTATGGCCCATAACATAGCACGTTGGAACTATGACTCGACATACAGACACACGACACCAATGGTTGATCATAAATAAGGGTTCATATATATCAGAAGTCAAAGCATGTATTAACATGGCATAATCATGTAAGTCATGGCATAACATTCAAACATTCAAGCAATTTGCACAAGTTTGGATTCTGGTCTTAGTTTCGCTAGCAGTTTCGCTAGTCAGTTTCGCTGTGTGCACGGGCAGCACTTTCGCTAGGCAATACCCGATGACACAGTTTCGCTAGGCTAGTTTCGCTCGAAACTGTTGACACAGTTTCGCTAGCCTAGTTTCGCCCGAAACTGGTTTGAACTTTCGTTCAGGGAATTTCGCTCGGTATATTCGCTCGAGCTGGTCTGGTTGGTTTACCCGGCGACACTGCAGTTTCGCTGCATAGTGTCGCTGGTTGAAGATACACATAGTTTCGCTAGACAGTTTCGCCCAGAGAACACGACAGTTTCGCTGGTCGCGAAAAACATACGGATCAGCCTAAAAATCAACCTAACAGCTTCCATTTTACATGCAATTCATTGTTTAGCATACATAGGCATTTACCAACATAAATCAGTAAGCTTTAACACCTTAAACATGCATTTTATCATCAAATCACCCAAAATACATTTAAAACCCTAAAATGACTAAAATGGCACAAATCTTTATCATGGATCAGTTTTACACGTAAAGTTATCAACTTTATGGTAGATCTAGCATTCCTAAGCATTCCTACAGAAGATCTAATGTTATCATGAAGGTTTAAGCATGCTTTAAGAAGAAATACATAGAAAACACATAAAAATGGCATAAAGGAAGGTTTTGGGACTCACGATTCGATCAGGGAATCGAATGGATGTTGTCTTGAGGCTGGGATCTTGGTTTCTCTTGATGGTTTTCGGCTGATCAGATTTCCAGAGAAGAATGTGTGTGTGTTTGTGGTGTAAATGAGGCAAATAGGAGAACTAGGGTTTATTAAGATTATTTATATCAGGGGCTAGTTTCGCTGGCAGTTTCGCTGGCCAAGCGAAACTGGCCCTGAGCTCGTGCAGGTCAGTCAGTTTAGCTAGCTACCGGGCGACACTATAGTTTCGCCCGTTAGTTTCGCTGGCTGCACAACTTAGGCAATTTTCACAAAATCAAGGATTTACAATTCGTCATGCTATTCATAATATTAAATCATGCGTTTAAATCACATTGCACATAATGACGACAATAAATGAACACATAGCACATATGGGCGGGTTCGGTGATCAACCAAAGGACGTGGACGTATTCGGCCTAGTTAAGCATTAGTTACTAAGTTAACACTTATAACGTAACTAACGGAGTTTGTCTAACGGAAGTTAACCTTGGAATTCTCGGATGTCACAAAAGAAGTCAATTGCTAATTTACAAAATCCGGAGTTGTATCATGGTGAGAATACTGCTAGCATGAATGCTAAAGCAAAGCCAAATATGAGTTCCGCACCGAGTGTTGCTTTTATGGCTGGAGCTTCTGGAAATTCTGATTCGTCAAAAGGTTGTACTTTTACAATTCCGGATTTATCACGTCAAAGTGTGTTTTCTATTCAATCGGTGGATGAATGTGCCAAATTGATTATTGTTCTCATTTCTTCATCTTTTGGAATGATTATAAATGATGTTGGGAAGGCACAATTAGTTAAAGAAGATTTGAATGAGCTTGATGATGATCAATTGAATGAGTTTGATATGGCATGGCAACTTGCTATGTTAACTCAAAGGTCACAACAATATTATAAGAAAACTGGAAAACAAGCTTTTAGTGGCAAATTGGGTTTTGATAAATCAAATATCAAGTGCTACAAGTGTTCGAAGCTTGGACATTTTGCTAGAGAATGTCAACAAGCTCATGGAAGCAAACTCGGTTTTACTCAACCATCGTCTAGTAATTCAACCAAGACAACAACTTTAACAGTTCAAGATGATGGTGTTTATGATTTGGATAAACATTTTGATTCATCTGCTTTAATTGTCACTCATGATCCACAAGAAGATTATAATTCAGATACAAGTTCAGACCCAAATTCCGCACCAAGTTCCTATGAATCTGCTGAAAATTTGGAAAGTTTGTTGAAAGAGAATGTTTCGTTATTGAACAACATTCAAACACTTTCTGAAGAATTCAAGTTGGTTAATTCAGACTTGGAAAGTGTCTAGGGAACATGAGAAGGAATTATTGTTGAAGAATGAATGTTTGAGTACCGGAGATCAAGTTGCTAAATGAAGTTTTAGAGATTTCAAAACAAGATAAAAAGAATGTTGAAGCTGCAAATGCAAAGCTTGGTGAAGAGAGGGATGAGTTGGTGAATGAAATCAAGAAATGGAAAGATGAAGCAGAAGACACTGCTAATGATTTTCAAAATCTGTTTGAAAAATCAAATATCAAGCTTGACTTGCTGATAAAGGATGCTGACGACTCTGCTGCTAAAATTGCAAGTTATCAAGCTGTGATGGAGAAATATTTGGATGAGAAGCGTGAACTGGTAAGTGTGAACAAAGTTCAAATTGCAAATTTAGAGATTCAAAAGAGGAATGAAGATAAATTGAAGAAAGAATTGTTTGAGGGGCTAGAAAATCTCTGCATGCAGAAATTTGAGACGCATAAGGTTGCAAAACGTTTGATTGCTATTGAGAAGGAATTGGCTGATGCTCAAAAGCAAATTTCTGATTTAAAGATTCAAGTATTGATGCCAATCGCTTGCTGAATAATGTCTCAAATATTCATGTGTTCACAAGTTTTTTGGCTAAAGATGAAAATTTTAAAAAGATGTTTGTTAAGACAGCTTCACCCCCTGCTCACATCAAAGAAGCTTTCAAAGAAGTGAAAGAAAAGGTTGAAGAGGTTGATTACTCGAAGTTTTCATTATCTAATTGTGAGGAAGAGAAGGTTGTGAAAAAGAAGAAAAATTAGAAGACTAAGAAAAAGAAGGGCAAGAAATCTGAGATTCCTCCGGCTCCAAAGTTTGTTTCTGCTTCTTCGTCTACTGACAATGAGAAATCTGCTACTTCAAGTGACAAGATTTGTTCTCAACCAGACTTTAATGAGACGATCTTCTTTGAACAGAAAAATCTTAGAGATATCAAAGCTGAGTTTTCAAAGTTGGCAAAGGATAGACACCAGAATGTACATTCTGAGGAAAAAGTTTTTGAAAAACATGTTGGTTTGGGTTTTAAAGCACAGAATGTCAAAGCTGAAGAGGTTCCCGCATCCTCATCACAGAATTTGAAGAAACTAAAGATGAAGCAAGTGAAAAAGGAGGTCTTTAAAGAGGACAAAGTTCAACCTGAGAGATTCTACAAACTCAAGGGTTCAGAATAGATTTTCTCCGACAAAGAGTTTCCTCTTCACTGCGTTGATGCAAGGAAAATTTCTGAAGTGTTTGAGAAGAAGGATGCGTCAAGAACCTTGAAGAATCAATCTGCCAAATTTTCTTCTGATGGTTCTCATTCTCGAAGCCCAACATCTAAATGGGTTCATGATCACCGGCATCAGGTATATAATACTTCTTTTGATCATGTTCGAGATATTCATGTGTGTGATTCTATGCAGGCACCTAAACGGTGGGACAAATCTGAACGTATATGTTATGTTTGCCGCCAAAAAGGGCATATGGCAAAGGATTGTCCACTTTCTACTGAATCAAATCAAGGGTTTCAACAGAAACTAGTTTTTGGTAAATCTGCCAAACCAAAGTTCTTAGATGAACAAGGCAGAGTTTTTGATGAATGTGAACCTACAGTCTTTCTAAAACAAAAACGTTTTGTTCATAAAATTCAAAAGGTACAAAATGTAGGTTCTTCATCACAATCATCTGTGATTGATTCATCAAAAACTGAATTACCAAAACAACAACAATGGAAACCCAAGGTGGTTTCGAAGCAAAACAAAGACACTGGTCGACCAGAAGCGATCCGCTTCGGGTCATTTATGAACTAATCAGTTTGACCAGTGTGCAGGTACTTCTAGAAGACCTATCGACGATTGCAAAGTTGTTGATGAAGGAGTATTCTGCTTAATTTAAATTGATTGCAATATATTTTTCTAACCTGCAAATTTTCTGAAATTCTAAACTGCAAGGTATCCATGTTGATTGATCAATTTTTCTTTCTTTATGCTTTTTCAATTGATAAATATCAAAAATAGCGTCATGTTTTTGTAAAATGAAAATCCAAAAATAGAGTTTTCATTTTAAGGGGGAGAAATGCATGTAAGGGGGAGAAATTATGAAAGTGCATGTTATGGAAAGAATGTGAATACATGCCAAATATATAAAAAAAAGTGAATACATGCCAAATATATAAAATTTTAAGAAATTGATCATTGGGAAATGATGGTACATTGGCATACGTATCTGGCTCATGGATAGAGTAGATGAAAGAGCCATAAGATCATTGTTTGATATGTTTGGTAGGCTCGGCAAATCAGAAAATATTCAGATGTGATATACACTAAATACTAATGCTTGACCATGTAGATAACATCTTGATGCGTATTTCATGACAAAAAGAAAAATAAGCGTGAAAATCAAAATGAGAAGTCACTGTGTATACATGTGTTCATTTTGCAAAAAATTAGACTTGTTTGATTTTCTTTATTTTGTCAAACGATCGGACTTTCTCTGCGTGCTCACAAGGCCGACCTGATTGTTGTTTGTTTGACGTTCTGATTTATTTTCTTTGGTGTTTCGTATAACTCATCGGACTTTCTCTGCGTGTACGGGAGTATCGACCTGATTGTTGTTGGGTTATACAATTTCAACTTGTTTTTTTCTTTATTTTGTTAAATCCGAGGCCTTATGTGCGTATCGAAAGATCGATCTTAAGGTAGACGATTTAACGTTCTTATTTCTTTTTACACGAAACACAGTTGACGATATCATGAAAATATTATACTTTGTGAAAATTCACAAGTGTAATCACACAAAAAGAAAAAGCAAAAGAAAAAGAAAAAGAAAAACATAAAATATTTGAATATGTCTGATAGCGTGGGATACACTGGTCAAAGCAAATCTAATCTATACCTTAACATATCTAGATGTTATGAGTATGATTCTGCCTGAGTTTAAGATGGACAAATTACACCAGTAATCAGCATGACTTATGTGCTTCAGTTAGTTGAAATTGAAGTGTAGTTCAGTGCGTTATGTTCAATATGATCCCAAATAGTGATATTTCTCATACCAAAAATAGTGTTTGATTCTGTATTGCAATTTCATTTCATTTCAAGAAAAGTACAAAAAGATTTTTGGTGTGTTTTAACATAAGTTTGTAAAATCAAATATATTTTAGGTTTGTTTTGATATAAACTTTCTAAAAATCAAAAAGATTTTGTTTCTGCTTTATTTTCGATCTGATCAACATGCGATACAAAATCAAATTTTCAAAATCATATCTTGGAGTCTCGAAGAGACGTTTTGCGTCAAGATTATTTAAATTTTGAGCAGGTTGCTAATGTGAAGGAAATCACAACTTCAAGTCTTCTGAAGCTATTGATAAAGACCAGAGAATCCTTAGGCGTCTTCAAGTATTCAAGATTAAGCGACGATCAAGTTGAGGAGGAGTTTGTTCGAAGATTTATTTCATTGGACGAATGGATTCTACACTTGAGGGGGAGCTGGATTGAAGATACAGTATTGAAGATGTTGAAGAGATACTGCAAACAACGAGGAGGAGTTTGTTGATACCTGATATGTGTGTCGTGTGAAGTATCGATTTGATTCAAGACAAGTTCAAGTTCAAGAGAAAGTTACTACTGCCGAACCTAGTCCGAACCTGAGGTTCAGACAAGCCGAACTCTAGGTTCGCTAGGAGTTCGGGTAACAGCTATAAATAGTGAGCTTGTTCAATGTTTTGCATACAAGTGTTACAGGAGTGAGAGTCTGAGTTAGCCTTAAGTGTGTGTTTCTGAGGTGTGATTCTCTGAGTCTGTATTCTGAGTGTTACTGATTGTAATTGTTCTTTGATTAATAAAACAATCGGTTAATTACTTATATCATATTCCAATAGCTAGATTGAGTAGACAATCCGACGCTCACGAATTTTCAAAAAACGATTCATCTCCTTCGTAAGGAACATTTCATACCACTCTTGCAACTAGATAACCGGAAGAACATAGAAGGGTGTTGGAGATGGCCGTAAACCCGGCTATCTATGGTGATCGGACACATCATCAGAGAATAAGAAACCACTGCCCTCCTCGATCTAGGATTTATACCCAACCCATCTGCCGCCGCTGAAAAATGTGATAACCAGGACACTCCACCAATTTGTTTTCTTTTTTTACTTTTAATAGATTATTTTGTTTGAGGGGTATAATTGTCATTATATAAAAATTCATTAAATAAGGGTAAATATGCAATTGATTTTATGGCTTGGGTAAATATGCAATTAAAACTTAAAATAGGGGAATATATGCAATTCTGCCTTTAAATTATTTATATACATGTACTTTTATGTCATTTTACATTTTTTAGCTAGTTTATCAGTGTAAGGAATATTGCTTTAGATATTTCCGGCTGAAAGCCAGTTTTGATGTTTTCCGGTTAAAGTTGAAGTTTAAGCGGAAGTCTCAACTTCAAGCGGAACCGGCAGTTCAAGCGAAAGAAGCATTTTTTTCTGATAGCGAATATTCCGGGTGAACTTGATTATCCACCAGATAATGAGTTCAACCGAACTTTTCCTGAGATGTCTTTTCAGTAGTCCTATCCTGCAAAAGCTTCTCGGTTGCTTCCAAATCTATCAAAGCCGCTCTCCTAAAATAGGTTGTTGCTGATAACACTCAAGATATTCCAATTGTCGAAGTTTATTCTTTTGGTAGTTTGTATTTGACTTTGTAGTTAACAGTTTAGATTAAATCGTTCGAGATCAATGGCTGTCATTGATCTTATTTGCACTATATATAGTATTAGTTAGCTCTAGTTTACACACGGTTCTTGATCACCTTGTAATAGTGCAACTTTGAGTTAATGAAATAGTGTCGAGTATTTCTTACTTCGTTGTTACTATACATATGCAAATCAAACACTACCTAATACAAGAGAACTAAAATCAGCTCAAGTAAAGTGAAATATAACTCTAATTCCGCAGGGTTATATTTACAAGTAGAGGGTTCTTGTTTAGTTAAAGTCTAACTAATTTTCGATCCTACAAGTGGTATCAGAGCTTTGGCTCTCACTTTGAAGACTTCTTGTGCTTCAAAGTTGATACTCTACTCGTTTACTTTACAAGCTTTGTTATTTCTGTCTTTCAAAAGTTTTTCAAAATGATTGAACTCAATTTGGGATGTTCAAACGGTAGTGCTAACAAACCGCCAATGTTCACCCATGATGACTTTGGTACCTGGAAATTCTGGATGGAAGGGTTTGTTAGGATCTTAGATCGCCGTATATGGAAATCTTTGACTGAAGGTCCTTATTCTCCCACAGTTCTGAAGTCAAGATACCAAAACCTTTAGATAAATATGTTAAAAACTAAATCTGCCTATGCTACTCTCGAATTTGACTATAAGGCATATTGGACTCTACAGGCTACACTTCCCAACTCCATTTTAAGTGGGTTTAAGGGTTACAAAATGCACATATCCTGTGGAATGCCTTAAGTGAAATGTATGAAGGAACCAGTGAGGTTAAAGAAAAAAAGAAAGATGTTTTAAAACTGAAATATGAGAACTTTACCTACAAATCTGGTGAATCTATGACCAACCAGTACTTGAGATTTGTTTCCTTACTTGATGAACTGCAAAAAGTAGATGTAAACCTAGATCAGGTCGATGTAAACAGAAAGTTTTTACGTTCTTTGCGTTCTGTGTGGACAGTTTACACTGTAAGCATCAGAGAATGTAAAAATTTGAAAAAGATGAGGCTTAGTGAACTTCAGGGCATACTCACTGCTTATGAAATGGAACTAAATCTTAAGCAAAACTCATCTTCTGAGTCAACTCAGCTGTTTTCAACTGCTCTAGTTACTATTGCTTTTCAAAACTAGAGATCTTCAAACTCATGTTCATATTAGTCACCTATAGTCAGTTTCCCTGAGACACCAAGGTGTCAAGAGAGTTTTTCAAATTCCTTTGATAACTCTCACAATGCTTATGTAGCAACTGACTCATACCAAGGCTTCATTCCTGAAGACTTAGAATGTATAGGTGCTGATGATTTAGAAGAAATGGATATTTTGACCCAACTTGCTATGGTGTCTGTGAGAGCTCAAAGATTTTACAAAAGAACAGGTAGATCTTATACAGGAGCAAAAGGTGCTCACATTGGCCTAGACAACAGCAAGGTAAAATGCTATAACTGTCACCAACTGGGTCACTTTGCAAGAGAATGCTCCCAGCCAAGAAGGGAAGGAGAATCAGGGTCAAACTCAGATTAAGAATCATGGTGGAAACAACCACAACAACTCAAGCAACAATGCCGCTCATAGTTTAGGAAAACAACCCACCCAACCAAAACCAGTCGGAAGTCAAAACCATCAGAATGTGGTTGCTGCTTTAGCAAACCAAACTGAATGTGTTGAATGGGGAGACTTCCTAGCTAAGTTCGAGCCTATCAACCATGCTTTGATGGCCAAGCAAGATTCTCCTTCTGATCAAGTAAATTCAATTCCTGAAAAAGTTCTAGAAAATATATGCAGCCCTGCCTACATTGAACAAGTGACAAAGTATAGAAATCACAACTCAGATCTGATTGATGAAGTTTCAAACTTAAATGAGTTAAAGGAATGCTTTAAGAAAACTGAGTTATCTTACATCACTAAGATTGACAACTTAAACACAGAATTTGAACAATTGAAGCAAACCAAGTCTATTCTTGAAACACAATTGGATGACTTGTTGTCAAAACTTGAAAAATCAAGAAAAGAAACCAAAGAAGCTAAGGCTTAGGTTGATGTTCTTGAAATAAAACTAAAAGATGCTTTGTTCACTTGTGATAAATTTCAAACTACTAACAAGAAAGCTGAGAAACTATGGATGGGAGGGATGTATGGGAAAACTGGTGTTGGCTATAACTGTGTTGAGCCACCAATTGAATATTCACCCGCAATTGAACCAATCAAAGCCCTGTCAATAGAATGTAAAAATTAGTCTCACTGTTGATGATACCTCATCACAGTCAAGCACTAAAAAATCTGTTGAAACGAAGAAGCCTGAAGTCAATAATGCTAGCACATCTGCATCAGTTGACCAATCAAAAATTTTGAAACCATCAATTGCTGTCCCACCTCCAACTATTTATGAATCTAAGGAGTAAAAAATTAGAGGAAAACAACCTGAACAACAAATGGGAAGTCAAACTCAGAGACTTGGTCAGTTAAATTACAAGTAAATTACCAACATTGAGTCTCCCAGGAAAAATGAGTTTTATGAAGCAAAAAGTCTTGAATGTGTTTTATGTGGTGAAAAAGGGCACCTTGCTGCCATGTGTTTATTCAACCCACTGAGTAAAGTTCAACATCTTCCAAAACCAAAATTTACTCAAAAACCAAAAACTGATTTCCAAAGAAAACCCACAGGTAGAATCTCACATGTGAAAAGCGAAACAATGAAGTATTTTGGATCTGAGTCAAACAGGATTTTGGTAGGAAATGAAAGAAATGCAAGTTTTTCTATTTTAAGGCAAAAAAAATTTCCGGTCGAAGTTCATCCTGAACGACCTTCCACTCGAACTTCAGTTCAACCGGAAAATCAAAAACATACCAGATCAGCTACTGCTCCCAAGCAGAGATCGAAAGTACACTTTGCTGAAGGGTTTGAACGTTTTGAAAGTCAAGGTAGGAGAAATCCCTCAAGAGGAAAGACCACCTCAAGGGAAAGTTTTTCAAAAGGCAAGAAAACTAACCAACCGGAATTCTCAGGTAATTCAAGTGGAAATTACTGTGTTCCACATCAGGTTGAAAACTTTTCTCAAAGGTTTCCCTAATCACCTGAAAGAACTAAATTGGTCAATCAAGCTCACTATTCATCAAGTGAAATACCAAAGAAAGTGACCAATAAACAGAAAAAATTCCAGGAATATCGTGTAAGAAAAATTGCTGAGAGGAAAAACAACAAGAGTTAGAGATCAAGTCAAACAAGCACTCCCTATGAAAGCTTGAACCTTGATAATGATGATCTTCTTACTGATGCTCCAGTTATGAATACTTTAGTACTCAAGGAGTAAATGTATAACGACGCTTATGGCAGACCCAAGACCACTCAGGCTTGGGTCCCCTATAGAAACTGATCAAATCTGATGTGTGCAGGTGCAAAATAAAGGCGAACATAGCCTATGGGTAGTTGATAGTGGATGCATTTGCCACATGACAAGGAATAAGCATATACTGGAAAACACAAAAAGAATCAAAGGAGGACCAGTTGCCTTTGGTAGCACTAAGGGACACATCTCAGCACAAGGAGATGTGAGCAATGGACTGGTAAGTTTTGATAGAGTCAATTTTGTTGATACATTAAATTTCAACCTTCTCAGTGTCTCACACATGTGTGAGACAAGAACTTGAATTTGATGTTTAAAGAGAGGCAGGCTATAGTTCTCAAACCTGGTGTGAAAATTCCTGATGAGCTAATCATGCTTAAAGCACCCAGGAGAGATGGACTATATATTTTGGATATGTCAGTTGCTGCACCCTCCTGTGGCACTGCGTGCTTCATATCCAAAGCCTCTTTGGAGGAATCTGATCTGTGGCATAGGAGGCTAGGACATGTAAACTACAAGAACATGAACAAAATTGTCAATCTTGGCTTGGTTAAGGGTCTTCCCAACAAGCAATTTACATGTTCTGAACATTGTGTGCCATGTCTCAAGGGGCAAGCAACACAAAACCTCCTTCAAGACCAAAGTTGAATCTTCTATTTCACAACCTCTAGAGCTGTTGCACATGGATCTCTTTGGTCCAGCTAGAGTGATGAGTTTGGGAAAACGGTCATACTGTTTTGTCAATATTGATGATTTTTCTAGATACACATGGGTTTTCTTTCTTAAAACAAAAGATGAAACTGCTGAATTGTTAAAAGCTCTTGTGATAAATTTAGAAAATCAATCCTATTTTAAAGTAAAAACAATCAGATGTGACAATGGCACAGAATTTAAAAATCATGTGTTAAATTTATTTTGTGAGGAAAAAGGAATTGTGAGACAATTCAGTGCTCCTAGAACTCCACAACAAAATGGTGTTACTAAAAGGAGAAATAGGACACTAATTGAAGCTGCTAGGTCAATGTTAGCAAACTCCAAACTCCCAGTGATATTTTGAGTAGAAGCAGTGAACACTGCCTGTTATGTACAAAACATGATTTTAATTATTAAAGGCAAGAACAAGACACCATATGAGCTTTGGAGAAAAAGAAAGCCAAACATTTACTTCTTTAAGCCATTTGGTTGTCCCGTCACAATATTAAGAACCAATGAGCTATTGCCTAAATTTGCAGAAAAGGCTGATGAAGGATATTTTGTTAGATATTCTGGTGTGTCCAAGGCATACCGAGTATACAAAAAGAGAACCAAAATTATTGAAGAAACCATAAATGTGTCTTTTAATGAAAAATCTCCCAACAATTTTGAATCTCAGCACACCTGGTTATTTGATATTGATGCACTAACTACTGCTTTCAACTTAAATGTTGATAAGCTTGTGAGTACATCAGTGTAGGGACATAATTCTTATAGGTCAGCTGATGATCATTGGAAGAGCAACCAAGCTCGAATCAAGAAGCCAATCTTCTTCTCTTTAATGAGTATCAAGCCTATCTAGCAAAATAATGGAAAGAAACCATCTGAAATAGTTCAAATCGATGATGAAATAGTTCCGGTTGAAGTTCAAGCGGAACCAGTTTCTCCGGTTGAACTTCAACCAGAAAAATCCATTTCAGAAACTGAGGAGAATACTGTGTCAAGGTCAAATGTAGCTGAAAATTCAGAAAATGCCACATCAAATGAGCTTAATTTAGAGCATCCGACCTACAATTTAGACACAAATTCTCATGAAACAGTTGAAGTTTCTGATCTTATATCACATTTTGGTAATGTTGAGCTTGAAGACATACTTCCTAGGATCAACATACCATCAAATGGAAGAAGCCATGAGTTCCCCATGCAAGTATATAGAAGAATTAACAAGAATCATCCTTTGGAGAATGTTATTGGAGAAATGTTTGCACCTGTGTTAACAAGAAGTAAATCTGCTGATGCAAACATCTGTTTGCATGCTGCATTTCTGTCTCAAGAAGTACCCAAGAAGGTGGCTGAAGCCTTACAAGATAACAACTGGGTAGAGGCAATGCAAGAAGAATTATTTCAAATTAACAAGCAGAAAGTTTGGGAATTGGTTGATTTGCCTGCTGATGCAGAACCAACTGACACCAAGTGGGTATTCAGAAACAAAAAGGATGACAGGGGCATTTTCATCAAGAATAAAGCAAGACTGGTGGTTCAAGGCTATGTACAGGAAGAAGGAATTGATTATGATGAAGTGTATGCACCAGTGGCTAGATTGGAGGCAATCAGAATTTTTCTAGCCTATGCTGCCTTCAAAGACTTCCAAGTCTTCCAAATGGATATCAAAAGTGCCTTCCTGTATGGCCTACTGGAACAAGAAGTGTATGTCAAGTAACGTCCTGGTTTTGAGGACCCTCATCACCCAAACAGGGTATGCAAGCTAATCAAAGCCCTGTATGGCCTCAAACAAGCACCTAGAACCTGGTATGAAAGCCAGTTTTGATGTTTTCCAGTTGAAGTTGAAGTTCAAGCTGAAGTCTCAGCTTCAAGCGGAACCGTCAATTCAAGCGAAAGAAGCATTTTTGTCTGATAACGAATATTCCGGGTGAACTCGATTATCCACCTGTAATGAGTTCAACCGGACTTTTCCTGAGATGTGTTTTCAGTAGTCCAATCCTGCAAAAGCTTCTCGGTTGCTTCTAAATCTATCAAAGCTACTCTCCTAAAATAGGTTGTTGCCGATAACACTCAGGATATTCCGATTGTCGAAGTTTATTCTTTTGGTAGTTTGTATTTGACTTTGTAGTTAATAGTTTAGATTAAATCCTTCGAGATCAATGGCTGTAATTGATCTCATCTGCACTATATATAGCATTAGTTATCTCTAGTTTACACACGGTTCTTGATCACCTTGTAATAGTGTAACTTTGAGTTAATGCAAATAGTGTCGAGTATTTCTCACTTCGTTGTTACTATACTTATGCACATCAAACACTACCTAATACAAGGGAACTAAAATTAGCTCAAGTAAAGTGAAATATAACTTTAATTCCGTAGGGTTATATTTAAAAGTAGAGGGTTCTTGTTTAGTTAAAGTCTAACTAATTTTCGATCCTACAATCAGCTAGTTTTTACCAAACGTTATTTTTTATCAGCTAGCTTATAGTTTATCAGCTAGCCGCTAGCAGCTAGCTTTTCAGTTAGTGCGCCAAACACAACCTAAATATGTCTTTTTGGTTTTGGTCTTCTAAATGGTGACTGGGAAATAATCTAGATGAACTTTGTTGGAAGGTGGATTTGATCTGAAAAAAACGTCATTCTTGTCAACGGAAGGGATATTTACATGATGAACTTTCGGCGTAAGAATAAGTATTTTTTTCGGACAATAAAATAAAAAAGAAAAATTGAGAGAAATGTGTGTGTGGATATATATGATCATTATTTCCTTATTTTTTGTGATTTGATTGGAAGTGAATCTCAACACACAGTAGCTATAAACGAGCTACAATGTGTAGAAGACATGAAGAACATGAACTAAACAATAATCAACAACAAGAATGATCGAATTGGATGATTGTATTGCATTTAGATCGAGAATTACATGGTTACAGTACTTATTGACGTGCGGCAATGTATAGAAAAATATGACAATTATGGGTCCAATAACACAGTGTTGTGTAAGTTTTATATTTATAAAACACGATAACAAACAATCACCGTGCACCACGCGTTAGGGCAAGCGCACCCATTGTTGGCGTAGTATAGTGATGGTAAGATATCAAGGTCATCCAAGGGCACGATAATTCTTGATACTAGACCTTCCTCAACGTCTAGCCAGATCCAAACTTAGGTTGATAAAAATAATAAAAAAAAAATAAAAAAAATAAAAATAAACAAAGATAAAATGAGTTTTGGGTTAAATTAAACAAAGATAATATCACTTACGATGACTTAATAATGGTGTAGTTGGTAACCTTTTATCTATAAACTTTTTAAAAAGATTGTTATACGATAGTAGAAAGGGCCCCCTCTCAGGTAGCCCAATCATACGTTCCACCCGTTGTTCACCAGCAGGGATGACTCCAAAGAGGAAAGTTTATTAAGAAACAAATTTAGTGTGGAACTAATGCCATTTATTCGTAAGATATTATGGTCAAATTATCCTTATGCTCGGACACGTTGTCATGAACCAGCAAGGGAACAACCAACGCATCGAATTATATTATTGAGTAAAAATCTTTAAAAGGAGTCATGGTTTATTTCATCCCTCGCACCGTTCTGGCGTGTACGAGTCAGCCGTAACAAAAATCAAGTCCACAAACGCACCGCTCTCCACGTACGAAGTGGCAAAATATTACCAACCTATAATCTCAAACCATCACCTCTAAACCACTCTCATGCGAATAACATGCCGTTTACATAGATATAAAAACACGAATGTACCACATGCCATATGGTTGAAGCTTTGTCAAAACATCACTCCAATCTCTAGTTGGTTGTCATCGGCCGACTAATATGCTTTTGAGTGCACAAATCGTCTTATGATACTGTAACACCCCAAAGATCATAGATACATGTTATATATGGTAAATATGTGTTTATGATATAAATACGTGAGCATAATTGATAAATATGGTAAGAATATGCGTTAGATATGTTGCATGTGTTAGAACTATGTGTTTGATGGCCAACGTAATGAAACATGCATAAACGAATATCTTAAACGGTAAAGAAAGTAAAGTATGAGATGAATATGTGTTTATGTGAATAGCATGAAGATACATGAATCATTTGATGGATATATACGTGTAAATACGTGTGTTAATAGTTAACGGAAAAGTAAAAGGGCTAAAAGCGTAATTTATGTAAAGATATAAACGTATACTGTTATCATACGTATTTATAAATATTATAAGTATTCTGAGGCTTGGAAATTAGTAAAATATATCCTAACATGATTCTTAACATAAAATGAAAATTATTATAAAGTTTGAGGGGCTAAAACTTAAATTAGCAAATAATAAGGAATATATATATATATATATGTATAGGGTTGGGGTATTTTGGAACCCACTTTGAGTTGGAGAATCGTTGGAACCCGGTCAAAAACGCGATTAAAAAAATGTTTTCTTCTTTTAATTTTTTTATGGTGGTTCTTTATGTTATAAACTACTCTTAAATGAAAAAAAATCAAAAAACCGCCTACTAGATTTTTTTAAAAAAAATATAAAAAATGTCTAGGTTACACATGTAACTTTTGCGTAACTGCAAATATATGCATAAAAGTTACAGATGTAACTTTTTTCGTAACTGAAAATCTACTAGGCGTTTTTTTGATTTTTTTTCATTTAAGGGTAGTTTATAACATAAAGAACCACCATAAAAAAATTCAGAAAAAAAAACATTTTTTTTACCGCGTTTTTGACCGGGTTCCAACGATTCTCCAACTCAAGGTGGGTTCCAATTTATCTTTTCCCTATATGTATATATATATATATATATATATATATATATATTATCGTACGAATCCCTAGCTTTAGAAACCTTAGAAATAATTAGAAATATGTCCCATAATGTTTTGGTACATAAAATGATAAAAGGATAGAAGTTCGAGGGAATAGAATGCACATAATATAACAACAAGGGCTAAATATGTAAAATTTACAAAGCTCGCCGGATAACCAGTGGCTCGCGTATCGCGAGCCACACCTACCCTTCCTGCGCGATACGCGAAGCAGCCATCTGTAGCAGAAACTTGACAGGTTCGAAAATGAACCATGAATTCGACTTGGAGCTTAAGTTTTACCATTCCAGATGTCGATTTTGACGAATTAGTCACCATAGATCGTGTAAGCATGTTAGGACGCACCTGTAGCTATATATAGGAGGCTCAATTCGACATAAATCCTCGCTAATTTCTTCAATCATAACCCAAAAACCCCATAAACGAACCAGTAACTTCATCGGAGCAATACGCGCAAACGGAGAGGCTTCCGGAGCTGAAATTCTGCAGTCACCCATTATTTGGTATGATTAATAATAACATCTTTCAGTTTTTGATAATATTATGTTTAAGTATGATTTCGAAAATTATGTAAAAATTAGGGTTCTTGAGCTTGTTTTGTCAAAATTGGATAATTGGGTTGGAATTAGGGTTTGAATTTTTGTAGGTAGTCCTAAAATAATGTGTTTTAATAAATCCGTAAGTTTATTTTACAATTGGAAAAGTTTTGTTTAAGGTTTTCTTAACATGTCAAAATTAGGGTTTTCATAACGTGGTTATGCCCAAATTGAGTAAACGGTGTTGAATTAAACTTTAATATTTTAAAGTATATTATAAAATGTTATAATGGATAATAACCTAAGTTTTTTTGAAAAGAAAATGAGTTTTGATAAAGAAACGAGAAAAACGTGAAATTAGGGTTTTGAATAATGATTATTTAATATAAAATAATCTGGAGGGTATGGGTACTTGATTTTTGGTATGGAACTATGTTTATATATATAATAAGTATATATGAAGTTAAAATGGATAAATGATAAAGTATTAAAAATACCAAGTTAATCGGATATTAGAAGTTCGTGCGGACTGGAAGGGTAAGCAACTGTACACTGGGGTTTCTGGTAAAGCGGGGGTGTCGTATAAATCCCAACTGGGACATGGCATACCTCACTGGGTGATCCTGGATTGAGCATTTTACTTATAGGAATGCGCGTCTTCATAGTATCGGTAAAAAGGGATATTTTGCCTATAAGGGCATTTTCGTCATTTTGACCTTAAAAGAAGTAAACTTTAATAATTAGATATTATTAAGATAATATAAGAGATAAATAAATATAGGATATGTTTATAATGTTAAACCTTGCGTTAATGCCATACGATACGCGAATTAGGTTAACCAAGGATTCTGTCGGAGGTTCTATCTGAGTTTAACGAGAATCATCTAATTCATAGCATTAACCCACACATGACAAGACACTTTAAATCTGGGTTTAGATAGGTTAGGTTTGTGAAATAGAAGAATGAACGAGGATACCTTCTAAATCTCAAAATCGATGAGGATTTGATGTTGTTCGGATTACCCATGATCGTCCACCCTTCCACTCTTGATTCCTCTCGAATTAACAGGCTTCTGAATCGCCCCGGAGTTGTCTCTAAGTCGGTCGTAGGTTAAAAGGGAAATGGAACCTAGTTGTTTAAATATATAGAAAAGAATTAGGGTTTTAGTCTATTGGGCTTTGTCTCGTGTTGTGGCAGATAAAATATTCGGGTTCCCGATTTTGCTTTTCCTGGCACTGCCGCATGTCATGAAACCTCCTACACAATCCGTCTATGCCGTGATGGGGTCTAGATGGCATATTTTCTTCTTTTGATTAGATCAAAAGCTCGGGTTTAGTTCGGGTGTTTGAATACGTTATTATAACCACTAAACAATTATACTAACACATAAGTTCACATAATTCATGTAGCATAGAGTCACGTAAATCACATCTAGTTTGCATGGATTATATTTTCTCATTGAACGTTTTATTAAAAAAGTTAACGAACGTTCGTGGACAGACTTGTATGTGAGTGTTTGTATACTAAGTGACACATATAAACCCTACTTAGATGTACTGTGTGCATGCATGTTTGAAATAACATAGATTCACGTTAGCCAGTAATCACCTGAAATTATCGGGTGTCACACATAGGATTGTTCAGGGCTCTACAGCTCTAGCTTTGTCCAGTGATTTTTTTCTCCTGCTCTTCAATATTTTGTTGAAGATCCTTCTTTCATTTAATCTAGTTCAAAGCCTTTGTCACCGCCTGCTCAAACAACTCTGCTTCTTTAACTAATCTATCACCAGCACCAATCTTTATCATGTTTTGAGTAAGTATCAGAAGATCTTCTTCACTGAAAGAGAATAAATCAAGTGGATTTTTTATATAGGGATAATCTTTAGTGGCAATTTATGCTTCACCAGTTAGACTTTTATAGCACAACTTTTTGAGCTTTTATAAGCAGGACGATCTTTTCTTTGGAAGCACAACTCTATGTTCTACATCAGCAGGTCATACTTTGTAATACACCAATCCTTTTCCATCTCTTCTAGTTCTCTTTTTCAACTGGTATGTTTTAGGAAGCTGTAGCTTGAACTCAGTAAAACCAAAGTTGCTTTGTTTACCGAAAATTCTTTGTAGAAACGAGGTAGCGGGATAACATTTAACCATGTTATCGTGTGCGGAAGCGGAACGAAGACTTTTTGCACCCGTCTTGTATAAGAAACGAACACCCGGTATGAACACGATGGCGTATGAGATGTTGACATTATAATGAGAATCAAAGATCATAGATATGAAGAACATGATAAACAAAGTGATCGTAGGATTGTATTCATAATCGAATGATCAACGTTTACCTACCCCACTCATCAATGGGTCCAAGAACAAGAGTGTTCCAACTTCTAAGATATATGAAACCTTTCTAAGACTCTCACATGAGCACTTTGTGCTTCCGTGTATTTGTGTGTGTCTGTATGTTTTATCCTCCATGGGATATGACATATATACTAATCTAGACAAAGTAGTAAATATCTACCACTAGTGTACAAGTGGTCATACATATTAATTTAACAATAGATAAATAATGCCACTTGTTGCCGGTCTTCGATTAGAAAGAGGTCTCGGGTCTCATTATCTTTATCGTGTTGCTAGGCGGTTTATAATAAGTGGCTCACTGAATAAATCACATCTATCCAAATCATAATGTCTCGGTCTTGGAAACTTGAATAATTTAATTTCCAATAGTCTCCCCCTATTTGGTAGATGGTATATTTAACACTTTGTGATATTTGATTCAAATATTCCTATCTTCAAGATGATCTTCAAACGGTTTCAAGACTTTTATTTACACTTTCTCCTTTGTGAAGCTCCCCTAAGAACAAGCAATCTGATTCTTCTAAATAAGTGCATAGGGTGCCTTATCACTTTCAACATAGTGACTTCTCCAAGGATTAAATCTACTTGAGATTCTAAATTGTTGAATGATACACAAGATAAAGGATGAGGGTAAATAAGCGAAATTATCCCATAATTCAACCAAATTGAATTAACCTGCCAGAATATAAAAACCAATGCTATTCCTCATTTATAGAGATATAAGTAGTTGGTGTCTATTAGCTTTCAATGAAGCTTTACAGGGAATGCCAAAATGTATACTGTATGCATGTGATAAACTTTAATAAATGTATACGATCAATCAATTCTGTAATTATAATGAATGTATGTATTGTGTTTGCAGGTTGCTGTGCATGTATAGTGTTTGCAGTTTTTAAAGTGTAATCTTGTAAAAAACTTTAAAGCTTTAATTTTACAGGTTTTTGTTTGTATTGTAGACAATAATTATGTTGGATGGTAGGTTTCCGTAAAAAAAAATTCTTTATGACATTTCGCATTTGGGAGATGCGAAATAGGGCTTGGAAAGGGAATCTCGCATTTGCGAGATGCGAAATGCGCCCACCATAGTTGACTCGTCGGAACCGAACCTGGCTATCGTCCACCGAACTTGGTACCAAGGCGAATATCGCACTTGGGAAGTGCGAAAATCCCATTTCTGAAAAAAAAATTCAACCCCCATTTTTTATAAGTTTTTAGCCAAAATACACACTTAAGAAAAAATTTCGGTGAGCTGAAAAAGAACAGCAGTGCTTCCCAATGACCTGATTATGAATTGGGGTGCTTCTGAGATAATTTTTGTACATCCGAAATAAGTTATCTCGGAAGAGTTATCTCAGATGAAGGTTAACTCTCGGGCAAGAAGATTATCTCGGTGAGAAAGTTACTCCGATCAGCAGCTTATCTCGAACATGAAGTTCTCTCGGAAGGTTAGCATGTTATCTCAGATGTGATATCAGGCAGTTACCTCGGAGGAATGTTGTAGAGGCCAGTTATCTCGGAGAGCTTCATGATTATCTTGGAACACACACTAGGTTAAGCTGGTGGTTATCTCGGACCAGAAATAGCAAGCCCAGTTATATCGGATACTTAAAAGATCCGGACGTAGGTTTGTAAAGAATATCGCTTTGAGGATTTCTGGCTGAAAGCCAATTTTGAAGTGTTCCGGCTGAAGTTGAAGTTCGAGCGGAAATCTCAGGTTCAAGCGGAACAGGCAGTTCAACTGGAAGAAGCAATTTTGTCATATAGCGAATATTCCGGGTGAACTCGATTATCCACCAGATAATGAGTTCAACCGAACTTTTCCTGAGAAGTCTTTTCAGTCGTCCAATCCTGCAAAAGCTTCTTGGTTGCTTCCACATCCATCAAAGCCGCTCTCCTAAAGTAGTATGTTGCTGATTACACGCAAGATATCCCATCTGTCGAAGTTTATTCTTTTGGTATTGGTAGTTGTATTTGACTTTTTGTTTAGTGGTTTAGATTAAATCGTTTGAGATCAATGCTGTCATTGATCTCATCAGCACTATATATAGCGTAGTTAGCTCTTAGTTTTACAGACAGTTCTCGATCAACTTGTAATAGTGTAAACTTGAGTTAATGCAAATAGTGCCGAGTATTTTCTACTTCGCTGTTACTATTCTTATGCAATCAAACACTTACATTACACAAGAGAACTAAAATATGCTTAAGTAAAGTGAGATATAACTTAATTCTGCAGGGTTATATTTCCAAGTAGAGGGTTTCTTGTTAAGTTAAATACTAATTAACACCGATCCTACAAGTGGTATCAGAGCTTTGGCTCCTACTTTGAAGACTTCTAGTGCTTCAAATTTGATACTCTACTTGTTTACTTTACAAGCTTTGTTGTTTTTGTCTTTCAAAAGTTTTTCAAAATGAATGAACTCAGTTTAGGATCTTCAAACGGTAGCGCTAACAAACCACCAATGTTCACTAGGGATGACTTTGGTACCTGGAAAATCAGGATGGAAGGTTTTGTTAGGATCTTAGATCACCGTATATGGAAGTCCTTGACTGAAGGTCCTTATTCCCCTACGGTTCCATCAGCTAATGATCTTGAAGTCAAGATACCTAAACCTTTAGAAAAATATGTTGAATATGACTATGCTGCTCTCGAAGTTGACTATAAAGTATATTGGACTCTACAGGCTGCACTTCCCCACTCCATTTTAAGTGGGTTTAAGGGTTACAAAACCGCACATATCATGTGGAATGCTTTGAGTGAAATGTATGAAGGAACTAGTGAAGTTAAGGAAAACTAGAAAGATGTTTTAAAACAGAAATATGAGAACTTTACTTACAAATCTAGTGAATCTATGACTAACCAGTACATGAGATTTGTTTCTTTACTTGATGAACTGCAAAAAGTAGATGTAAAACTAGATCAAGTTGATGTAAACAGAAAGTTTCTACGTTCCCTACCTTCTGGGTGGACAGTTTACACTGTTAGCATCAAAGAATGTAAAATTTGAAAAAGATGAGGCTTAGTGAACTTCATGGCATACCTAGTGCTTATGAAATGGAATTAAATCTTAAGCAAAACTCATCTTCTGAATCAACTCAGCTGTTTTCAACTGCTCTAGTAACTACTAATTTTCATAACCAAAGATCTTCAAATTCATTTTCTTACCAGTCACCTATAGTCCATTTCCCTAAGACACCAAGGTGTCAAGAGAGCTTTTCAAACTCGTTTGACAACTCTTATAATGCTTATGTAGCAACTGACTCATACAAGGCTTCATTCGTGAAGACTTAGAATGTATAGGTGCTGATGACTTTGAAGAAATGGATATTTTGACCCAACTTGCTATGGTGTCTGTTAGAGCCCAAAGATTCTACAAAAGAACTGGTAGAATCTATAAAGGATCAAAATGTGCTCACATTGGCTTAGACAAAAGCAAGGTGAAATGCTACAACTGTCACCAACTTGGACACTTTGCAAGAGAGTGCCCACAACCAAGAAGCGAAGGACAGAATCAAGGTCATACTCAGATGAAGAATCATGGTGGAAACAACCACAACAATTCAAGCAACAACTCTTCTCATAGTTCAGGTCAACAACCCACTCCACCAAAACCAGCCGGAAGTCAAAACCATCAAAATGTGGTTGCTGCTGTGGCAAACCAAACTGAATGTGTCGAATGGGAACACTCCCTAGCTGAGTTTGAGCCAATCAATCATGCTTTGATGGCCAAACAAGATTCCCCTTCAGATCAGGTAAATCCCATTCCTGAAAAGGTTTTAGAAAACTTATGCAGCCCTGATTGCATTGAACAAGTGACAAAGTATAGAAATCACAACACTGACCTGATTGATGAAGTTTGAAATTTGAATGCGTTAAAGGAATGTTTTAAGAAAACTGAGTCATCTTATATTTCTAAGATTGACTATTTAAACAAAGAATTTGAACAGTTAAAACAAACCAACTCATTTCTTGAAACACAACTGGATGATTTGTTGTCAAAACTTGAAAAATCAAGAAAGGAAACCAAAGATTCTAAGGTTGAGGTTGAAGTACTTGAGATAAAACTGAAAGATGCTTTGTTCACTTGTGATAAGTTTCAAACTGCAAATAAGAAGGCTGAGAAATTATGGATGGGAGGGATGTATGGTAAAACTAGTGTTGGCTACAACAATGTTGAGCCACTAATTGAATACCCACCTACAATTGAACCAATTAAAGCTTTGAAATTAGATTGCAAAGTCAGTCTCACTGTTGATGACACCTCATCATAGTCAAGCATTGAAAAATCTGTTGAAACAAAGAAGCCTGAAGTCACTGATGCAAGCACATCTACATCAGTTGACCAATCAAGGATTTTGAAACCATCAATTGTTGTGCCACCCCCAACTATATATGAATCAAAGGATTCAAAAGTTAGAGGAAAACAACCCGAACAACCCAAGGGAAGTCAAACTCAAAGACTTGGTCAGCTTAATTACAAGCAAACAACCAAAAATGAGTCTCCCAGGAAAAATGAGTTTTATGAAGCCAGAATTCTTGAATTTGTATTTTGTGGTGAAAAAGGGCACCTTGCTGCCACGTGTCAGTTCAATCCATTGATTAAAGTCCAACCTCTTTCAAAACCAAAACCTGATTTTCAAAAGAAGCTCACAGGTAGAATCTCACCTGTGAAAAGTCAAACAATGAAGTATTTTGGATCTGAGTCTAACAGGATTTTAGTTGGAAATGAGAGAAATGGAAGTTTTACTGTTCATCTAGTGAAATGCCCACTGTTCAATCAAGCTCACTGTTCATCTAGTGAAATGCCTAAGAAAGTGACCAATAAACAAAGAAAATTTAAGGAATACCGAGAGAGAGAAATTGCTGAAAGGAAAAATAGCAAAAGTGAGAGATTCAGTCAAACAAGCACTCAATATGAGAGCTTGAACCTTGATAATGATGATCTGCTTACTGATGCTCCAGTTTTGAATACTCTAGTACTCAAGGAGTACAAATATAATGATGCTTATAGCAGACGGAAGACCACTCAGGCTTGGGTACCCTATAGAAACTGATCAATTATGATATGTGCAGGCGCAAAATAAAGGTCAACATAGCCTATAGGTAGTAGACAGTGGATGCACTTGCCATATGACAGGGAATAAGCACATACTGGAAAATACAAAAAGAATCAATGGAGGACCAGTAACCTTTGGAAGCACAAAAGGCCACATCTCAGCACAATGAGATGTGAGTAATGGACTGGTAAGCTTTGATAGAGTCAATTTATTGATACATTAAATTTTATTATTCTAAGTGTCTCACAGATGTGTGACAAGAATTTAAATTTGTTGTTCAATGAGAGAGAGGCTATAGTTCTCAAACCTGGTGTGAAAATTCCTAATGAGCTAATCATGTTTAAATCACCTAGGAGAGATGGACTATACATCTTGGATATGTCAGTTGCTGCACCCTCTTGTGGCACTGCTTGCTTTATATCCAAAGCCTCAATTGATGAGTCTGATTTGTGACATAGGAGGTTAGGACATGTAAACTATAAGAAAATGAACCGAATTATCAATCTTGGCTTGGTTAAGGGCCTTCCTAACAAGCAATTTACATGTTCTGAACACTGTGTGCCATGTCTCAACAGCAAGCAACACAGAACCTCCTTCAAGCCAAAAGTTGAATCTTTTATTTCAGAACCTCTAGAGCTGTTGCACATGGATTTTTTTGGTCCAACTAGAGTAATGAGTTTAGCTAGGGAAAAGATCATACTGTTTTGTCATAATTGATGATTTTTCTATGTACACTTGGGTTTTCTTTCTTAAAACAAAAGATGAAACTGCTGAATTATTAAAAAATCTTGTGATAAATGTAGAAAATCAATCCAATCTCAAAGTGAAAACAATCAGATGTGACAATGGCACTGAATTTAAAAATCATGTTTTGAATTCATTTTGTGAAGAAAAGGGAATTGTTAGACAATTTAGTGCTCCTAGAACTCCACAACAGAATGGTGTTGCTGAAAAGAGAAATAGGACACTAATTGAAGCTTCTAGTTTAATGTTAGCAGACTCTAAACTCTCTGTGATATTTTGGGCAGAAGCAGTAAACACTACCTGTTATGTCCAAAACAGGATTTTGATTGCCAAAGGCAAGAACAAGACACCCTATGAGCTTTGGAGAAAAAGAAAGCCCAACATTTATTTCTTTAAGCTATTTGGATGTCCTGTTACAATATTGAGAACCAATGAGCTATTGCCTAAATTTGTAGAAAAGGCAGATGAAGGGTATTTTGTTGGATATTCTGGTGTGTCTAAGGCATACAGAGTGTGCAACAAGAGAACCAAAATTGTTGAAGAAACTATAAACGTATCTTTCAAAGAAAAATCTCCCAACTATTTTGAGTCTCGGCCCACCTGGTTATTCGATATTGATGCACTAACCACTGCTTTCAACATAACTATTGAGAAGCCTGTGAGCTCCTCAATGCAGGAACAGAATCTTTACAAGTCAGCTGATGAACATTGGAAGAGTAACCATGATGGAACCAGCAAGAAGCCAATCTTATTCTCTTCAATGAGCATCAAACCTATCTTGCCGGGCAATGAAAAGAAACACTCTGAAATAGTTCAAATCGATATAGAAGCATTTCCGGTTGAAGTCCAAGCGGAACCTGTTTCTCCGGTTCAAGTTCAACCGGAAAACTCAATTTCAGAAACTATGGAGAACACTGATTCAGGGTCAAATGAACCTGAAAATTCAAATGATGCTGCATCAAATGAGCTTAGTTTTGAACATCTGACCCACAACTCAGAAACCAGTTCTCATGAAGCAGTTGAAGTTTTAGATCTTGTTTCACACTTTGGTGCTGTTGAGCTTGATCACATACTTCCTAGGCTCAACATACCATCAAATGCAAGAAGCCATGAGTTCCCTATGCTACAAGACAGAAGAATCAACAAGAATGATCCATTGGATAATGTTATTGGAGATATTCAGCACCTATGTTAACAAGAAGTAAATCTGCTGATGCAAACATTTGTTTGCATGCTGCATTTTTGTCTCAAGAAGTACCCAATAAGGTAGCTGATGCCTTGTCATATGATAGTTGGGTAGAGGCTATGCAAGAAGAGTTATTTCAAATTAACAAGCAAAAAGTTTGGGAATTGGTAGACCTGCCTGATGAAGCAGAACCAATTGGCACCAAGTGAGTGTTCAGAAACAAGAAGGATGACAGGGGCATTGTCATTAAGAACAAAGCAAGACTGGTGGTGCAAAGCTATGTACAGGAAGACGGCATTGATTATGATGAAGTGTTTGCACCCGTGCCTAGATTGGAAGCAAACAGAATCTTTCTAGCCTATGCTGCCTTCAAAGACTTCCAAGTATTTCAGATGGATGTCAAAAGTGCCTTCTTGTATGGCCTGCTGGAACAAGAAGTGTATGTCAAACAACCTCGTGGCTTTGAAGACCCTCACCATCCAAATAGTGTATGCAAGCTGATTAAAGCCCTGTATGGTCTCAAACAAGCACCTAGAACCTGGTATGAAACTCTTTCAAACTATCTTCTAGAGAATGGCTATTGATAAAACACTTTTTGTCAAAAGTTTTGGTAAGGATATGTTAATGGTACAAATTTATGTAGATTATATTATTTTTGGTTCATCTAATACTGTGTTGTGCAAGGAGTTTGAAACTTTGATGCAGTCGAAATTTGAAATGAGCTCCATGGGAGAATTAACATTATTCATGGGACTACAAGTGAAGCAAACTACAGCTGGGATTTTTCTGAACCAGTCAAAGTATATCCAAGATATGCTAAAGAGATTTGATATGCAGTCATGTTCAAGTGCAAAAACTCCTCTCTCCACTACCCATAAGTTAACCAATGACTTAAGTGGCAAGCCAGTGGATGTACACTTGTACAGGGCAATGATAGGATCACTGATGTACCTTACTACAAGTAGACCTGACATCATGTTCAGTGTTTGCTTATATGCAAGATATCAGTCCACACCAAAGGAGTCTCACATGCTAGCTGTCAAAAGAATTTTCAAGTACATGAAGGGTCAACCAAAACGGGGTTTGTGGTATCCCAAAAATTCTGACTTCTCTTTTAAAGCATTCACCAATAGTGACTATGGAGGATGTGATATAGACAAGATATGAACATCAGGAGGATGTCAATTCTTGGGTGAAAGACTTGTTTCCTGGCAGTGCAAGAAGCAAACTTGTGTTTCTACATCAACTGCTGAGGCTAAATACATCGCTGCCTCAAGCTGCTGCAGTCAAGTTCTTTGGATCCAAAATCAGATGCTTGATTATGGAATCACCTTCATGGAAACTCCAATCTTTGCAGACAACAGTGCCATCTCCATCGTCAACAATCCAGTCAAGCACTCCAAAACAAAGCACATTGATATAAGCAATGTTGCAGAAATCACGATTAATCAACGATTAATCAGCGATTAATCGCTTGACGGTCCCCCACCGTCTACAATTAATGGTTTAACGGTCATTTGGTCAACGACGGTCAACATCGGTCCTTGGCGGTCTTAACGGCCTTGATGGTTAGCCAATTTTTTTAATTAAAAAAATAAAAACTTAAAAATTGTAGTTTTTGACTTTAATATTGTAGTTTTTTACTTAAATGTGTTTATTTTTGGGATTATTAAACGTATTCAACTTTATTATTGTAGCTTTTGACTTAAACGTTTATATAAGTAGTAGTATATTTTTTTAAGGTTATTTACTTATTAACTATGCTAGGATATTGTCATGTTGGAATATGTACATGTATATATATTGAGAGATAAAAAGTAAAATTCAAATCAAAGTTAGACAACCAAAAAATATTATATAGGTATTTTACTAAAATACCTAGGTTTTCTGATATTTAGGAGGTTTTCAATGATCCTCTGCACACACACACACACACACACACACACACACACACATATATATATATATATATATATATATATATATATATATATATACTTTTGTAAAAATTTAGGGTCTCCGATTAATCGCAGATTAATCACGATTAATCCGATTAATCGCTTAATACCAGTTGACAGTCAAGCTACCGCCAAGCAATTTCTACAACCTTGGATATAAGGTATCATTTTATTAGAGATTGTGCAGAAAAGAGTCTGATTAAATTGTTCAAAGTCCACACTGATCATCAACTGGCTGACTTGTTAACAAAGCTTTTGATGAGGCAAGATTCTTCTACCTCATCACAGCCATTGGGATGATGAACTTTGATTAACTCAAAACTTTTCACAACCTCAATAAAAGAGAAATTTGTGTCTAAGAGCCCGTCTCTTGATACAAAAAGAAAAAGAAAAAAATGGAGATTTCTTGTGTTAATTAGAAATCATCTCAGTTCATAGTCAGCAACTGCTGTCAAACTCCTCAGCCTCATCTCTTGGTTGGTCTTCCGGTTGAACCATAGGGAATTGATCAGTTCCAAATATTGACTGGTTAGGGCCAAATACTAGATCAGGAGTATTTTCATTGATTAAAATGACTTCAACCTGTGTTTCTGGTTGAACTTCCGGTTGAACTACTGCTTCAGCTTAACTTCAGTCAGCACCTGAGGTTTGGTGACTTCAGGTTCTTTATCAGTCAGTTCAATCACCTCAGTTCCCTGACCTTCTCCTAACTTATTCTCATATCCTTCTTCAGTCATTGTTCCTACTGCTACAGTTTCTGTAATGTCTTTAAAGTTTTCAACAGTTGCTTTGCTGGTGGAAGCAATGTTCTTTTCAGCTTGATCACATGCTCTTTCAGCAGGAAAAATTACATCTTTCAGCAGCCTCGTGATCATGTTTATATGCTCAGGGAGAGCACCAACAATCAGCATTGATAATTGAACCAATTCAGTAAGATTTAGGTCTTCAAATGGTGAGATAGCTATCAGTTGGCTACTCTTCACATTTACCCAACTATCTTCGACTGAGAAGGGTTGAACACCAACTTTCCTACAGGCTGTGGCTCTTACTTCAGTTGGAATTCTTTTTGTTTCTTCAGTTTCGATCATAGTAGGTGTTGAAGTCATCTTCTCCCCCAATTTATCAGTATCAGCTTCATCTTCACTTCTGTTTGGGTTTGAAGGACCTGCTTCAGCTAGAATGGGAACAGCTTGAACCAAAGATGCAACATTAGCATTTAGTGAGTCAACCTGTTGTTGGAGAGATAGGTACAAATTCGTCAATTCGGGTAGTGTATAACTGTCCTCAACTGGATTTTTACAAGTATCCCTGGACAAGACTAAGTTATCACTCCGAGATTAATCAATCCTGGTACCCATGGCTTCTTGGGACCTGGGATTCTCTTCACATGTTTCAGAAGCCCTTGGTACTAATGAAGGACCTGTGGGTGCTGATTCAGAGAAGATTGCCGCAGATTGGGTCTTAGCAATGTTACTACTCACACCAAGGTCCAGTGGGGACACATGGGCAGCAGCAGCCCTTCCTGCATGAATCTAGTCTTCACTCCTGATATTCACCTCCAGAAAGGAGTGGGGGCTCAATGTAACAGGGTATTGATCCATCAGTATGTTCTCATGTAATGAGGTTGCTGAGTTAATAACACCTTCATTTGGATCAAGATTGAATACACTGTCACTCGTGGGTGATAGGGAATGTAGGGTGAAAACTTCTCGGATGGGGATTGTACATCCTTGTCTATTGATTCCCCCTTAAAGGTTCATCCCTAAGAGATAATCATAATTTGGTAAGCTTCCGCTTGGGCTTTTTGCCTTTAGTGGGGCTTGAAGCTTCGGGTTGGTTGGTGGTAGGTGGAGGAGACCTAATGACCATATTTCTCTATTTTATAAAAATGACAGGTGGGGATTCAGATGATGAAGTGGCAATGGTGGTTGTTTGAGCAGTGGACTTCCTCTTTTTGGAATGATATGTTTTTAAAGTAGAGGAAGTAGGGACAGATGTGGGATCAGGAACTATTGGGCTTGTAGTCCTTTCATCTTGAGCAGGTTGCTCATGTGCAGCAACAGTTTCCATTTGAACCTCAGCCTGAGTAGGTTCATTGGGTAACTGCCTTGGAATTTGTAGGGGATGGTCAGTATCCCTTCCAAGAGAAACTGTCTTGTTTAAAGCTAGGTTAGAAAAAGTTTTCTCATTTAGGAGTTTTGGATGTAAAATTGAACCTCCCAAAGTAATTTGAGGGTATTCCTCCTTGAAAATGCAAGTTAAAAACCTGGGATAGATATAAACATACTATGGTGTGGTGTTTGCCTTTAGGCCATTGAAAATCAGTTTTGAAAAATTGAAATTTTGACCTTTGACTACTGCATAGAATGCCGATGCTTGTTCAACGGCAAGTTCATCAAAACCTCCTTTCTTGGGAGTTAGACAAACCAAAATCGTGTGGGCTAGGAACCTCCATTTGTATGGAAGTTGCCCCTTCTTGATTGTCTTGCTTTCTAATAAACTTCCGTACCCAATATCCCTGAACAGTGGCAGCTATCTATTTTGGGGTTGGTGCTAACCATCAATATTGGATTGTTGAATGTATCCCTTGATTGATAGTTGGTCTTATAAAATCAGTTCCAATTTACGTTTCTTATAGATCATTTTCGGAACTTTAACAGCTTGTTAACGATCATTATTTGGTTGTTAACACCTTGTTAACGGACATTTTTTATCCTTTAACTTTTTAACTCTTTTTTTTAACGGGCACACGACCTACATAAAATCCAAAATGTGATCATGCCAACTGAGTGGAATCGCCTTTTTGGTTCATACTAGAAAACCTTAAGGGGGATCCTTTTCTAAAGAGGGGGGGGGGGGGGACCCCTTTTTGGTTTCCTATGTAATACCTTAAGTGTGATCCTTGCCTACAGATTCAGATCCCCCTTTTGGTTTCCGACGTGGTACGTTACGTGTGATCCTCGCCTACAGACGAAATGCATATAAAATTGGATTTATATGTGCCATGTTAGGGTCATTTTTGGGCTGACCCTGTTTAATAAATTAATGGTTACAAAATGCATATAGAATTGACGAAAAAGTCAGCAAAAGTGGGGCGACGACCAGAATATTAGAAGGTTTAGGGCAGATGAGTAGTCTTCTTAAGAAACGAAGCACATACCATTTTACCATAATGAACCCTGGGTATTACCCTGTCTTTGCAGTTGGTCCATGTAGACAAAAGGACGATAATTGCAAAATATTTATACCATTACACGTGTAATTAAAATAAAAAGTAATAAATTCAAGCCCATTAAAAGTTGAAATTTTAATAGGGTTTTATAAAATTTAATACATTCGATTACTAAATATATGAAAATACTATACGTTACCGTATGAAACAACCCTAAAGATACCAAACTATTATGGTTCTAAATATATGAAAATACTATACGTTAGAAGATCTACTAACCTTGGTTTGACGATAGGATGTTGCTTGCTTGTTCGGGTCTAAGTACTGGTTTTTTATTTAATTAGGATTATTTAAAATTTTCTATGTATTCTTCGTTTAAATTTATGCTCCTGATTTTTTTTTCAGGATCTTTAGTTACAACTTGTGTATTTTGGGGTTGATGGTAACCATCAAATTTGGATTGTTGTTTGTATGCTTTGATTGATAGTTGGTCTTATTAAATCAGTTCCAATTTCTTAAAGATCATTTTCTGATCTTTAACAGCTTGTTAACGATCATTATTTGGTCTTTAACACCTTGTTAACGGACATTTTTTGTCCTTTAACTTTTTAACTCTTTTTTTTAACGGGCACACGATATACATAAAAAACAAAATGTGATCCTACCAACTGAGTGAGGGCGCATTTTTGGTTCATACTAGAGAACCTTAAGGGGGATCATTTTCTAAAGAGGGGAGTGGGGGGGGGGGGTCCCCTTTTTGGTTTCCTATGTAATACCTTAAGTGTGATCCTTGCCTACATATGCAAATCCCCCTTTTGGTTTCTGACGTGTTACCTTACGTGTGATCCTCGCCTACAGACGAAATGCATATAAAATTAGATTTATATGTGCCAGGTTAGGGTCGTTTTTGGGTTGACCCTGTTTAATAAATTAATGATCGCAAAATGCATATAATATTGACGAAAAAGTCAGCAAAAGTGAGGCGATGACCAGATTATTAGAAGGTTTAGGGCATATGAGTAGTGTTCTTAAGAAAGGAAGCACATACCATTTTACCATAATGAACCCTGTGTATTACCTTGTCTTTGAAGTTGGTCCATGTAGACAAAAGGACGATAATTGCAAAATATTTATACCTTTACACGTGTAATTAAAATAAAAAGTAATAAATTCAAGCCTATTAAAAGTTGAAATTTTAAAAGGGTTTTATAAATTTAATACATTCGATTACTAAATATATGAAAATACTATACGTTACCGTATGAAACAACCCTAAAGATACCAAACTATTATGGGTCTAAATATATGAAAATACTATACGTTAGAAGATCTACTAACCTAGGTTTTACGATAGGATGTTCCTTGCTTGTTCGGGTCTAAGTACGGGTTTTTTTATTTAATTAATATTATTTAAAAATTTCTATGTATTCTTCGTTTAAATTTATGCTCCTGATTTTTTTTTGGGATCTTTAGTTACAACTTTTGTATTTTGGGGTTGGTGCTAACCATCAAATTTGGATTGTTGAATATATCCCTTGATTGATAGTTGGTTTTATAAAATCAGTTCTAATTTACTTTTCTTAAAGATCATTTTCTGATCTTTAACAGCTTGTTAAGATCATTATTGGTCTTTAACACCTTGTTAACGAACATTTTTTGTCCTATAACTTTTAGTTCTTTTTTTTAACGGTCACACGACCTACATAAAAACCAAAATGTGATCATGCCAACTTAGTGGAATCTCCTTTTTGGTTCATACTAGAAAACCTTAAGGGGGATCCTTTTCTAAAGAGGGGGGGGGGGGTCCCCTTTTTGGTTTCCTATGTAATACCTTAAGTGTGATCCTTGTCTACATATTCAGATCCCCCTTTTAGTTTCCGACGTGGTATGTTAAGTGTGATCCTCGCCTACAGACGAAATGCATATAAAATTGGATATTTATGTGCCAGGTTATGGTCGTTTTTGAGTTGACGCTATTTAATAATTTAATGATCGCAAAATGCATATAAAATTGACGAAAAAGTCAGGAAAAGTGAGGCGACGACCAGATTATTAGAAGGTTTAGGGCAGATGAGTAGTCTTCTTAAGAAAGGAAGCACATACCATTTTACCATAATGAACCCTGGGTATTACCTTGTCTTTGCAGTTGGTTCATGTAGACAATAGGACGATAATTGCAAAATATTTATACCATTACACGTGTAATTAAAATAAAAAGTAATAAATTCAAGCCTATTAAAAGTTGAAATTTTAATAGGGTTTTATAAATTTAATATATACGATTACTAAATATATGAAAATACTATACGTTACCGTATGAAACAACCCTAAAGATACCAAACTATTATGGGTCTAAATATATGAAAATAATATACGTTAGAAGATCTACTAACATAGGTTTGACGATAGGATGTTGCTTGCTTGCTCGGGTCTAAGTACAGTTTTTTTTATTTAATTAGTATTATTTAAAATTTTCCATGTATTCTTCGTTTAAATTTATGCTCCTGAATTTTTTTTCAGGATCTTTAGTTACAACTTGTGTTTTTTGGGGTTGGTGCTAACCATCAGTTTTGAATTGTCGAATGTATCCCTTGAGATAGTTGGTCTTATAAAATCAGTTCCAATTTACTTTTATTAAAGATCATTTTCTGATCTTTAACAACTTGTTAACGATCATTATTTGGTCTTTAACACCTTGTTAACGAACATTTTTTGTCCTATAACTTTTTAACTCTTATTTTTAATGGGCACACGACCTTCATAAAAACCAAAATGTGATCCTTCCAACTGAGTGGAATCGCCTTTTTGGTTCATATTAGAAAACTTAAAGGGGGATCCTTTTCTAAAGAGGGGGGGGGGGGTCCCCTTTTTGGTTTCCTATGTAATACTTTAAGTGTGATCCTTGCCTATAGATTCAGATCCCCCTTTTGGTTTCCGACGTGGTACGTTACGTGTGTGTTGGAACCCATTTTGGTTGTTGGCAACACAAATCGTTCACCGTTGAGTATTGCTGGTGAAGACCTCTTGATGCCTTAACTAGAATTGATACTTTGCTTTTGTAATAGATATTGTGTTTGTACTTAGTAAAATTATGTTTCTGTTTTAGCGGACATGTATTTCTACTTAGCGAATTTCTGATCTTGTACTTAGCGGACTTGTATTACTCTTAGCGTACTTGTTGATTTATCAATATACATGTCTTAGGGAACTTAACTTATTCCTAGCGGACTTGTTTACTTAGCAGATTTGTTCATCATCTTAGCGAAATTGTTTTGTTCTTAGCGAACTTGTCAGCGAACTTAACATTGCTTAGCGAACTTGTTAGCAGACTCGTTTGTCTTTAGCGAACTTGTTAGCAGACTCGTTTGTCTTTAGCGAACTTGTCATTGCTTAGCGAACTTGTTAGAAGACTTGTTTGTGTGTTAGCGAACTTGTTAGCGAACTTGTTATTGTTTAGCGGACTTGTTAGCGAACTTGTTATTGCTTAGCGAACTTGTTTAATGCTTAGCGAACTTGTCTGTCTGATGGAATATTCATTGCTGAAATCTATGTAATGATTGTTGTGTCAAACATTCCTTTTGTCCTATGCTCTCTCTAGTAGTATAAATACAGTTGAGAAAACCCTATTTGGAATACGCCACTCCTGGATTATTCTATAGAGAGAGCATTTTTTTTGTGTGTGTTCTTGGTGTAGTGTGTGTGTTCTTGAGCTTTAGAAATCATCAATGGGTGAGTATTGATGCAGATTCAACCGGAATCGACCATCACACATGATTTCCGCACTTGTGTGATGAATCATATGAGAAACTTATGCTCAAATCCGGTCCTCACAATTGGTATCAGAGCCAGGTTCTTCATTTTTTTAAGTTTTTCTCAAAATGAAGAAAATCTCATATGAGTTGTCGATTTCAGTTGGTTTTGCTAGTTGTTTGAGTTGATTCTTGGTAGAAATCACTCAATGAACACAATACAATACTCATATTTCTATAAAAGTCATGCCATTTAGTCGATTTCTAGGGTTTAGCCAAGGATAGGTACGCCATTTTTATGGTTCTGTACTTGAGCAAATTTTTCAAATTCGTTCAAATGTTGATTCTTTGTAAAAATTGATGGATTGCGAGGTTATAGCACCTAAAACCGAATTGGTAGGCACTAATTTTACTCAATAACATCAAGTATTGAAGATTTTAGAAGCCAAAAGTCACGATTTTGGTGTTCTTCACATAATATTACTATTCCATCAAATTAGGACATTTAGAGTGGTTTTTGGAGTTTGTGTTAGTTGAATCAAATGATCCTACATAAATTTCGAGACTATTGATGCCCTAAAACACAGATTTCGTTAACTTTGATTTTTGAAGTTTGAATTTGCTCAAGAACAAGCTGTTCAAAATTTGGCTAAGTCTGGAAATTTGACTTTTCAAATTTTTTTTGCGGAAATCTCACTTGCTAATGACTAAATATACTTGTTAGTGTTTGTGGATGTAGGATTTGTGTGAATTCAAGCGTTCTACAAGCATTCGAGCATTTTGAGCCAAGGGTTCAATCTGTCTGAACCGTTCATCAATTTAGCAAGTTTGAGCTAGGTTTTTGTGTTTCTCGCTTCAAATGGCTAAAGGCACCCAGTTTACTCCCGTCATGCAGGGTCACAACCGTCCACCAAAACTAGTGGGCGCGAGTGACTTCGATGATTGGAAAGGAAAGTTTGTGCTGTTTTTGGAGTATGTAGACTATGATCTATTGACTTCAATCGTTGAAGGTCCAGCTGTGTTTGAAATTGAAGAAGCTACTACTGCTGGTGCTACTGTCACGGTTGCTGACCCTCCATCAACCAAGAAGAAGATGATTCCAAAACCCTTGGATGAGCCGACTCCTGCTGAAAAAGCACAAAGGAAGATTGATATGCGTGCATTGGGTTGCATCAAGATGGCACTCAATGATGATCTGCTACATCAGTTTCATGAAGCCACCTCAGGCCATGAGATATGGGTTGGTTTAGAGAAAAAGTATGAAGGCAATCCGGCTACCAAGGAGAGAAGACTTGAAAAGTTGAAGTTGGCTTTCAACACTTTCGCTCACAGAACAGGAGAGTCGTTTGAAACTCATGTCAACCGCTTCTGCAGAATCATTACTGAAATGACTACCAAGAAAATTCGTCCTAATTCTGGAGATATCATCATGAAGATCTTGCATTCTTTTCCTCAGGAATTTGCCTCCTATGTCACTTATCTGACTGAAAGTACCGACTGTAGATACAGGCTGACTATCTGGATATGATTGACAAGGTTCGAGACTATGAAGTAAGAGCAGTTGAACAATGTGTCAAGTCACTCATGGGCAATGTGACTTCTAGGAGCTCATCTTCCTCTACTCCTAATGCTGCTTTTGCTGCTTCTGCTTGTGAGGAGAATTATCAGTTTTCTAATTCTTCTGGCTCTACACTGCCTGCAATTGCTCCATCTCATGTACCAGCTCTTGTTCAAACTGAAGTATTTGCATCACATGCAACTCATCAGCCTTCCAATGTAGCATTTTTTTAACAGCCACCATTTGGGTACATGGTTCAACAGTCAACTCCATTTTCAACCAACAACACTACAATGTATCAAGATTTGTGCAATGCTTTCCTAGCTTGCATGAACTCTCAAATGTCAGGAAACATTGAGACAATGACTGCCAGTCAAGAAGATCTTGACCAAATATCTGCTGATGATCTGGAAGAGATTGATATTAAATGGCAGATGGGTATGATTGCTGCAAGAACAAGAAAATTCTTCAGAAAGACTGGGAGGAAGCTGTTTCAACCTCCTTCAAACGCCAACATTGGGTTTGATATGTCCAAGGCTCAATGCTACAACTGCCAGGAGCTCGGACACTTCGCGCGTGAATGTCAAAAACCACGAACGTGGAATATTCCTGTAAGCTCGGGTGGAGGAAATCAAGCTTTTCAGAAATAAGCTAGCAACGTAAACCAGTCTTATCAGAAGCAAGCAGCTCATCCTATCAAAAGCCAAAGAATGGAAATTCAAATGTCTCTCATCCTGGATCGTCAAGTTCACAATATGCTCAATGAAATGACAACTCTGGCAAGGCATTGGTCTCATTTGAAGGTGGTAACTACAACTGGACGTCTTCTTCAACATCTCAACCTTCAAGCCAATCAGATTATGCACTACTAGTCAATTCAGATGGAGAAGAGACTAATGAGTCTGTCGAATTTGACCCTCTGTTTCCTACTGATTTATGTCGGATCGCTGGAGTTGATGAGATCCTTGAAGAAATATCTTCCTCTGTCGGAAACGCTACTGCTGTGAGTTCGTCTGAGGTTGAAACAGAAGCTAGCAAGCGTCTTCTTGAACTGCAGAAAGGAACAATTCCAGATGAGGTAAAATCATCTCTGTGTTCTGACAAATGTCTTGAAGCTCGCTACCGCACATACAACCTTGAGTTGCTAGCTAGAGCGGCAGAGAGCGAGAGCCAAGTTGAACTTCTTCAAGCAAATGAACAAAATTTTCTGGTCAAAATTAAATCACTTCAGGATGATACTGAATTCATGAAGCACACTGAATCAAACTTAAAAATCCAAATTGCTGATCTTTTAAATAAATTGACTTCTCTGAGAAATAGCTATGCTGAAGCTCGAGAAACAATCGATTTGATGAAATTGAATCCTGAAACTTTGGGAAGTGCGGTTGCAAAGGACATAATGTCGCATCTTAGATTTGGTTTAGGTCTTACTCGAGAGATACTGGAAAATGCTTCCGAACATCCTCTAAATCATAATTATCTCCGTGTCCCCGAAATTGACCAAAATCAATCCAAAGAGCCACATTAAGTTCATTGACCCCAATTTGATTCCGAGTGCCTCTGAAATCAAATCGTTGGACGACCAATTGGCTAATGCCAAAACTGGTTCGGGCCTTCCACCGATTGATGAAACACTTAAATTTGGTGATTTTGATGTAATTTCTTTAAATTCTGTTAACACTAGTATCTCATAAGCATATGTGCAAAAGGCTGCTGAAATCGAGTTTCTCAATTTGTGTACACAAGACACCTCTGAAGGTCAATCGTTTTTGTTCAATGAAAATTATGATGTTTTCAACATAAATGAAATTCCTAAAAGGACTAAAACCGTACGGAGGCGCAAGCCAAAGAAGAAGGTTACAAATGAGAAACTTGTGGTTCAGCAGGTCATCAATGATGATGAGTTTAGTCATGCTTTTGCCGAAATGGCCTTAAAACATGGTAAGACAGTTATGCACACACAAGCTGGTCTTACAACCACCGATGGTAAGGTGATCACTATTCCTGCGGCACAACTGAATGCTCTAACGATGACTGATCAAGCGACTTCTGCACCCGTGTTTGTTAAACCAAGTGAAGCATCTGTCAACACAGCTCCCAATGAGGCTGGGAAATCCACAATGACACTATTCAAGACAAATGATCCTAAGAAAAAGAGACCTCAATATGAATCTGTTTTGATTGGTCAATCAAGTGTTGAAAATCAGCATGCTGTGGTCGAGCTGGATGCTGTAACTATTGATGCTCCTGAATGTGACAATACGCCAAAGAAGAAGAAAAAAACTAGGAGGAGGAAGAAGAAGACTGTCACTGACACTGATAAGGCTGATGGTGCAATGTCAAATGAGCCACAACCAGCGGGTCCACAAATTGCTGAACCACCTGTTGTGGTTAACCCTAGCGGGACAGTTAAGACATTGGGATGTACAGTTTGCGGGAATCCACACCATGATACAAGGGTGTGTGTGTACAACACGGGTTATTCTGCTTTCAACAACGCTCCAGTTCCTCCTGCTCATTTCTACCAGCAACAACAAATGGTACCACAAGGAAATCAATTGGCTCCAATGTATTATGGGAATTATGGTGAGGACTACATGGATTAATGGTTTGACAGCATGTTTCAACAATCTTACCCGAACCAACCCTACGTTCCTAACCAAGCCCAGTATGTTCGTCGTGGGTTGGGAAGGAATGTGAATGCTTTGAGGCCACAAGTTCAACAATCAGTGGGGATGACTGCACCAAATCCTTTTCCTGTAAGATCTTGGACTCCTCGACCAAGGCCTGCCTTCATGCCAAAGCCTGTTATGATGCAATAACCTGTCCGGGCTCCTCGACCAAATGTTACAGCTTCACAAACTCCTCCCGCTGTAGTCTTAACACCACCAACTGCTCCGCCAACAAAAAAGGCACCTAAAAAGAAGGCCCCTGTTATGAACTAATCACTTTATTTTTCATGTGCAGGGACTGACCCATAGTGCTGCCAACACGTGGTACTTGGATAGTGGCTATTCCAGGCACATGACGGGGAACAAGGACTTGCTGTATGATGTCAAAACAATATCACATGGTGGTCCTGTTGCCTTTGGAGGTGATGTTCGGGGTGGTAGAATAATCGGAAACGGTCTCTTGACCAATGGGGAAATTTCATCTGATAAGGTTAATCTGGTGTCCAATCTGAAGTTCAACCTGCTGAGTGTATCACAAATCTGCGACAACAAGATGCCGATGTTCTTCGATGACCATGAATGCTATATTCTGAAGCCTGGATTCAAGATTCCTGAAGATCAGATTCTATTTCGTGCAAAATGGAAAGGGAACATGTATGCTTTGGATATGTCTGCTGCACGACCGACTAGTTCTGTAGCATGCTTCTTGGCAAAGGCATCAGAAGATGACTCTACTTTATGGCATAGGCGAATGGGGCATGTGAACTTTCGGAACATGAACCACCTTGTTAGGGGGAAACACGTTGACGGTGTGTCGGAGAAGGAATTCATCCACATCGACAACTGTGTAGCATGTCTGAATGGTAAACAACACAAAACGTCCCACAAGCCAAATCCACCAGGTAGAACGACATCAATACTTTAGCAACTCCATCTTGACCTCTTCGGGCTAGTGAGCATCAAGAGTTTAGGGGGAAAGTCATACTGCCTGGTTATCACATACGATTACTCTAGATAGCTGAAAGAGAAGTCTGAGACAACTGAGATTTTGAAGGATTTTGTCACACGAATTGAGAACAGATGCAGAGACCGGGTTAGAATCATCAGATCAGACAATGGGTCGGAATTCAAGAATCAGACATTTGACGCATTTTGTAATGAGAAAGGCATAACTCGACAGTTCAGTTCACCGTATACACCGCAACAAAATGGAGTGGCTGAACGGAAGAATAGAACTATCATCGAGGCTGCTAGGACAATGCTTGCTGATTCTAACTTAAAATTATCTTTTTGGGCAGAAGCTGTCAATACAGCCTGCTATGTTCTGAACAGAACACTCTTGGTCAAACATGCTAACAAGACGCCATTCAAACGGTTTTTAAAAGTAAAACCGAACTTAAAACGATTAAAACCATTTGGATGCGCTTGTACTATTTTAATTCAGTCGGACCAGTTAACCAAATTTGCCCCTCGGGCGGATGAAGGTTATTTTGTTGGATACTCGACGATATCTGCTGCCTATCGATTGTTCAATAGAAGAACTCAAGTTTTTATTGAGTCGTGCAACGTTACTTGTAATGAGCACACTCAGAACACTAGAGATCCTACGCCAGATAGTATGTATGACCTTGAGTCGTTTACTTCTACCTTTCATATGTTCCAATCTGATGATACATGTACTTCATCTGCTGTAGTTGATCAAGGAAATGAAGCAGCTAATCCAACTGTTGATATGCTTGCTCCTATTACTTCATCGATCCTGGATACCATTTATTCAGTCGATCTAGCATTTGAACAGCCAACCATTCAGATTACTGAACCTGTAATTGTGGAAACAAAACCAGTACAAGCAACAGCTGAGGCAGACAACACTGTAGAAATGGATGTTGTAACGCATGATTCTGACTCAGACGACGTAACAGGGATTGATACCGGAGAGATTCCTGATGATCTACAAATTGGAAATCTGGATTCGTCTATTCCAGCACCTGCTGTTAAAGAGACTCGAATTCACAAAATACATCCTACGAGTCAGATTATCGGACCAGTTGAGAAACGTCTCACCCGGAGTCAGTCAAAGGAAATGCACACATGTTTGTATTCTTGTTTCATTTCACAAGAAGAGCCTCCCACTGTTGCTGCTGCCTTTTTGGATGATAACTGGATCGAAGCCATGCAAACGGAGTTACTACAATTCAAATTGCTCAATGTATGGCACTTGGTTGATCCCCTAATAGGTGTAAAGCCTATACCTGTTAAATGGATTTTCAAAAACAAGAGAGATGACCGAGGCATTATTATTAGAAATAAGGCTCGCCTGGTTGTGAAAGGGTACATGCAAGTTGACGACATTGATTACGAAGATGTCTACGCGCCTGTCGCTCTTCTGGAGGCAATACAGATCTTTCTGGCATATGCCGCATCAACGAATATAACTGTTTATCAACTTGATGTGAAGACCGCGTCCCTCTATGGAGAGCTTGACGAAGACGTATTTGTAGAAAAACCTCTGGGGTTTATCGATAAATCTTTTCCCAAGAAATGTTACAAACTGGACAAGGCCCTCTATGGTCTGCACCAAGCCCAAGGAAGTGGTACGAGACATTATCTACTTATCTGCTGTCTAATGGTTATGAAAGGGGCGTGATTGATCAGACTCTCTTCATACGTCACGTTGGAGAAGATATGCTGTTAGTGCAAGTATATGTCGACGATATCATCTTTGGTTCAACCAACGTCGACCTATGTCATGCATTTGAGGAACTAATGAAGAAGAAATTTGAGATGAGTGCCATGGGTGAACTGACATTTTTCCTCGGAATTCAAGTGAAACAGAAGCCTGATGGCATTTTAATCAGCCAAGGGAAATATGTGAAAGAGATCCTGAAGAAGTTTGGGTTTCAAGATTCTAAAGGTTTTTCTACTCCCGTAGTCACTCATCACAAGTTGAATTAGGATCCGGATGGTGTTTGTGTAGATGAGCACATATACAGGTCCATGATTGGCTCTCTCATGTATCTGACAGCAAGTCGTCCTGACATTATGTTTGGATTTGTCTATGTTCTCGTTTCCAAAGTAAGCCAAAGAATTACACTTGATGGCCGTGAAGAGGATTTTTCGATATCTGAAGTCAAATCCAAATAGAGGACTTTGGTATCCTAAAGATTCAACCTTTGATCTTTGAGCCTTCTCAGACAGTGACTATGCCAGTTGTGAACTCAATCGTAAGTCTACAACGGGAGGAGCTCAGTTCTTAGGAAACTGTCTAGTGTCATGGCAATGGAAGAAGCACACAACAGTGTCCATCTCAACGGCTGAAGCAGAGTACATTGCTGTTGCCTCCTGCTGCTCTCAAGTGCTTTGGATTCAAAATCAGCTGCTGGATTACGGTTTAACTTTCATGGGTACCCCTATTCATATAGATAATACTGCTGCTGTTTCAATTGTTAAAAATCCTATTCAGCATTCTAAGACTAAACATATTGACATTAGATACCATTTCATTAGGGATTGTGCTGAGAAAAAGCTAGTTACCTTAGTCCACGTTGGTACTGATGATCAGTTAGCAGACCTATTCACTAAACCATTTGATATGTCTAGGTTTAACTTTCTGGTTAGTGCTGTAGGCATGATTAACTATGATTAAGCTTTTTCCTTTCCCTAGTATGTTAGTGTCTTGATTTCATAGGTTTATCTGCTTAGGAGTGTTATCTGTGCCCAGCATGAAAATTTCACAAAAAGATTTTACTTTCTTTACTTGTCCTGTGTCAAATTCATTTTTTAAAAAGACCAAAAAGATTTTTCTTGTTTATTTCTGTTTTTGTGTCTGTCTACCGGTCCTGCAATGTGGATGATAAACCAAACATTGAAAAATTGACAAAAACAACAAAAATAGAGTTTGTTTTGTGATTCAATAACTGTTTTTAAACACAAGTAAAAAACAAAGAAAAATAAAATTTTTTGGTCTGTGGTCGGACAAAATGTAAGGAATATGATATGATTCTGGTCTTGTCGATCTAACCATAGAATATGATCCAATTGACCGGTAATTCTATCATTTGATGTGTTGGTAGGTTCAACATACTTAGAAGTAGACTATTTCTGTGATTACACATTAATTTGCTTGAAAGTGTGAACCTATAAGTCTACTAGTGCTAAATTCTTTAAATTTGCCTAATTCTGAGTTAAGTACGATATGCCAACACGCACGAATATTTCTTTAGCATTAAGTCCCTGATTTCACTCATCAGCACACCATCTGTTTTGCTTACGCAAAGACCTTGGTGCTGCTTCATCCATCAATGATTTCGTGGCACATTTGCTTTGCGAAAGCAATGACCTTGTGTCCACGCGATCCCATCATCATATTCATCATTATCCGTGACCCATCTGCTTCGCAAAAGCAATGACCTTATGTTCACGCGATCCATCTTAACATCCATTCATGAAATCAGCTACTTAACACCAAAGAAATAGGGGGAAATAATATAAGTTGTCATATGTTAAAGAAATTCCGTATGTTCCAATTTTAAAATTCTTATGTGTGTGGGCTGTATCCGAAGTGCAAAAATAGCCCATGGTAGAATTCTGGTGACTTATGTTATATATAAGGTATCTTTCTCTAATTGGACAAAACATGATAAATTCATCACAAAAATATGTTGAAAATCACCCCGTCTGAGCCTAAGTGGATAAACAATACCGACAATCTGACTTAGGGTACCGGATCCGAAAGGTGATTTGAATTGTAAGTGTTATTGATAACGTAAATGACTAGTATGATTCTAAACATGTCTGACCACGACCTTGCAAAATTAGGTGAATTTTAAGTCAATGTGCTTAAATTTCCAAGTTTGGTGTAAAATTGACCAACTTGTGCTTGAATCAATCTTTGAATTGGGTTAAATTTAACTAACTTAAAAGAAAATGACATCTTCAGTTCGGGTGAAAAATCGACCCAACTTGGATGTAACAGAAAATTTTGAGTTCGGGTGGAATTTTAACTATTTAAAGTCAATTTTAGGTACTAAATGTGTCTTTGTCAAATTTGTTGAAATTAACAAGTGCTTGGCTTATCTTATACAAAATTTATCTTCCTGGTAGGATACTGGTGGTAGGCATGCCTTTATGTTTTTAGTCTCGTGGTTAAATAACAATTCTTTAAATTTTTTAAAATTTTAAGACTTAGAATTTTTCCTTATGTTTTTCATTTCTGGTCTTAGCGGACTTGTTATTTGCCTTAGCGAACTTTAGCTTGAGGCAAGTCCACTAAGAATGTTCAACAGGTTTAATAACTTGTTTGCCTTTAGCGAACTTGTTTTTAGACTTGTAAAATTTTTCCTTGTGTTTTCTTGAAGTCCGCTAAGAAAAAATTTGTTCTTAGCAAACTTACCTTTTAGTAGATTTTATTTATCATCTCTGGTGAGAAGTCCGCTAAGTTGATTTTATCCTTAGCGAACTTCTCTTCTATACTTAGAATATTTTTGTTGGGATCTGAAGTCCGCTAAGTTGATATTGTCCTTAGCGAACTTCTCCCTTGTTTATTTTTTTAATATTTATTCAAGTGTTTGAGAAGTCTGCTAAGAAGGTTTTGCCTTGGCGAACTTCTCCACTAGTCTGTAAGTCTACTGAGGTAGTATTAGTTCTTAGCGAACTTGTTTACATCTTAGCGGACGTCATTCTTTACTTGGTAAATTTCTCTCCACAAGTTCAGTTTGGCCTTAGCGTACTTGTTTTTTCCTTAGCGAACTTCCTTAGGCTTAGCGGACTACCCTGGCCTTAACAAACTTCTTTTAGGCTTAGCCTACTTCATTTAGGCCTTAGCGAACTTATTTATAAACTAATTTCCCTTTAGCGTACCTGTCTTGGGCTCTTTAGTTCTTAGCGAACTTAAGACAAGGTTAGCGAACTTGTTTAAATCTTAAAGATATTTACAAGTCCGCTTAACCTAAGAATATAAAAGGCAGGACTTGGTCGTTTTCTTCATTCATCCATTCAAAACACACACAAACACCCGCTCGCTCTCACAAACCGGCGACTCTTACTCTTCACTTTTCGATCAAAAATCTTTCATCCTTTCCCTAATCTGTGAGATTTCTTGCATATAGGGCTGATTTACTCACTATCGTTGCAATCACAGGTTCGGTTTTACATACTTAGGTTAATTTTCGATCTCGGTGAAAATGATGAGCCGTAGGTCCGATTATCAATCTTTTTAGGGTTCTAATGATTTAAATTGATGCTATTACAGATTTCTTATATCTTTACTTGATCCTAATTCACTTGTGTTCGAGTTAAAGGTATGTGAATCTAATATCTCATTTGTCCATTTGAATCCGAGAATGTTTTGTACAGGGGATCGGATGAATGTGTTTGAACATGAAATTTCTTTGAGTATTTTATAACAGTTAGTTGATTTGTTCTAAGTTTATTAGTTTGAACCATGGAAACTATTTGTATTGATAAACCTGTTAGAGCATATTGTGTTGTCTAGTGCTAGGTCTTAGTATTCTGAATATGTAATTTTATAGTTTGTGTTTTATAGATCCAGCGGATCAGTGGCGGATCAGGTGGTACGCCGGACCACCTGATACGCTAGTAAGTTGGTCCGCCGGATCAGTCTCTATATATAGGTTTCAGTTTGATTCAGAGTGTGTGACTGAGGTCTGAGCTTTCTTAAGTGTGTGTTTTACATGGTGTAACCTGAATACTCTCTGTACTCTCTGTTTACAAGCTGTGATCAATATAAAGAAGATTATTTACCTTGTGTGTCCGAATCCGATTGTAATAATGCACTAGCAAGATCGATTACGTGTTTTACAAGTGGTATCAGAGCAGGTTTGCTCAGTTGCTGCGATTTACAGATCGGTTTTGGGTTTTGGAGAGAAAAAACTTCGGTTTTGGTAAGATTTTGATCAATTCTTCTCAGTTTTCCATCAAATCAATATGTTTTCTTTGTTCGGATTGTTTCTAGTTCATTTCCGCTGAGTTGTACATCGTATTCAAGCATTAAAAGTAAAAAATAGTAAGAATTATGAGTTTTTCTTCTGGTCCGCGGGTGATCCGCTGGTGATCCGCCGGTTGAATATTCTGATCCGCCAGTATAAATTCATAGATTCAGTGATCCGCTGAATTTGATCCGCCAAGCAATCTTCAAACACTGATCCGTGGCGGTTATTGTTTGATACGCGGCAGTTCCAGCGTATCAGATAAGCAGCGTATCAGATAAGCAGCGTATCAGATAAGCAGCGTATCAGATTAGCAGCGTATCAGTTTGATCCGCGGGTTGTTTTTGATCCGGTAGAAGAATTTTGTTCCGCAGGTTGATTTTTGATCCGGGGAGATTTGTTTCTGATCCGTTCACTTAGATTTTGATCCGGAGGTCTAGTTTTGATCCGGGGTTCGATATTTTGATCCGCTGACTAGAGAATTGAGGTTTTGTTAATCATGGATCCGTTTCAGGCTTTTGCTGCTATGTCTACGACTGTTCAAGCGTTGTTGAACTACGATAATGAAATAGGAACTACGAATAAAGTTCCTAAACTGATGAGATTTGAAGATTTTCATAATTGGAAAACTCGGTATGAGTCGTATATCGGTGTGACCGATGTTAGTGTTTGGACTCCTATGCTTGATGGGTATGAGATTCCAAAATTCACAACTGGGGAGTTTATTGGTCAAGAGAAGCCGTTCAACAAAATGAACGATGCTGAGAAAGAGGCATTCAAACTTGAAAGAAAAGCATATTCCAATTTATCAATGGCTTTACCTAAGGACATTTTGCATCAATTTAAAACACATACAACATCTAAGAAATTGTGGGATGCTTTATGTCATCGATGTGAAGGTAATGCACAGTACAAGAAGAGCAAGAAGAAAGTGTTGTTGCGAGAGTATAATAATTTTGCTCATGTTCCAAATGAGACCATTAATGATCTCATTTCAAGGTTGTCTCATTTGGTCAGTGAACTTGATATTGTTGGAGTAAAAATTGAAGCTGGAGAATTGAAAGAAAAGCTATTAGATGCTTTGCCTGAGAAATGGGAAGGTTATATTTTGTTGCTAACTCATGATAAAAGCATTGATGATCTCACATATGATGAACTTACAAGGAATTTACTAGCAAGGGAACTGGATATGATGCGTGTGAAAACTTTACCATCTCAAGTTCAGAATCCCGATGTCTACTTTGGTGAAAATGCTTCTACCATGCATGCTAAAGCGAAGGCTAACACAAATCCACCATCTACTGCTTTTTATGTAGAAAATACTTCAAGTGGTCATGCAAACATGTCTAGAGGTTCTTCAAGTGGAAGCTATGCTAGTAAAGCTGCTGTAACATATCCTGTGTATTCACATCAGTCATCTTCTGTTCCAACTCACAATCAGAGTGCTTTTTCAGTAAAGACTACAAATGACTTTATGGCTTTGTTTTCAGCAATGGTTTCATCTTATGATGGAGTTGTTGCAGGAAAGTTAACTAGTGCTGAGTTAACTGATGAAGACTATGAACAGATTGATCCTGATGACTTAGAATTGATGGATATTAACTGGTCCATGGTAATGCTTGTACGCAGAGGCAAAAAGTATATGCAAAGAACAGGTCGGAAGGATTTAAATCCTGAAGGAAAACTTGGATTTGATAAATCTAAGGTTCGTTGCTATAATTATCAGAATTATGGGCATTTTGCCAAGGAGTGTACCAAGGGAAAACAGCAAGAAACTTCCAAGTTGTATCAAAAGTATGTTGCACAGAGTAACAAGCCATCAGGAAGCAATTCTAATCCTTCAAGTTCAAATGCAAATGCTAGTGGTTCAAATTCAGACAATAAAGCGTTGGTTTCACAAACTGGTGAAGGATATGATTGGGCTGCTGATTTTCCAGATGAATCTGCTTTCTTGTGTACTGAGGAGCAGAGTGTAGAGATTGAAGATGATCCTGATCTTCCTTGTGACAATCCGTCTTTTCAGGTCTTTTCCTGAATTTAACTGAACTTAAACTGTTATAAATGTTGTGTGAACATTTATGTGTTGACATTAGCAAATTTTGGTTTTGTATAACCATCACTATACGAGCATACACTTAAAATATAGACATTTGATATTCTATGATTTTATGTAAACCGTATGTTATGATTTCATTTTAGCGCTTCTTCACTTTATGTGGTAATCGAACTTATGATTTTATGTGATATATATGTGTATCTATATTCATGTAATTTATACTATGATGTTATGTGACAATGTGTCACGTGGTTATACGTAAACCTTTATGATTTTATGTGAGTTAATACGTATCGTTAGGGTTTCATGTTCATCATTTTATGTGACCTTGAAAATATATTTTTTGGGGGATTTATTATTATGATTTAATGTGACAAACAAGGTTTATATATATTAAAAAACGTTACACGTTAATCCTATTTGGACAAATTAAAACGTGTGTATATATATATATATATATACTACGTACAAGATGGTGTCTGTTAGAGCTACTATCCGATAGTTTCCGTTAGTCTCCGTTAGTTTCTGTTTGGATTAGTTAACGGCTGTTATGTTCGGAGGACCAACCTCGCCATTTCAGAAACTTCATTTCTATTTCATCAAACCACAGGGACTGGCACTGTCATTTATGAAACTTGATTTCTTTTTTTCTTTTTTTTGGGTTGTTTTAAATCGTGAAGAAGGGATGTCGGAGGAAACCGACGACCGTCGAGTTCCGGTAATCGACACCGATTAATTACGCAATTCAATTCAATCGAACGGTTACGGAATTGATCCAGGAATTGCTATATTGAAAGCTTTCAATCATTTGGTGCATAACAAAGAAAACACAGCTTTTTTTTTCCTTTCGTTCCTCGACCCTTCGAAGCAATACAACCACCGCCGGCGAGAAATCCGGCAAGGTGCTATCACTTCGTCTCCGCCTGCTGACCAACGGGGACCACCGCAAAGCACCATCAGACCATCAGTCTCTTGTCGAGCATCACAGTTTGTTGGTGTCGGGTATGAGTCGAGTTCGAGTTCGGGTTGATTTTGTCATCACAAACGCGTCGGTCTTCATCCCCAACTTAAGGTATGTCTTATTCTATGTTAGTCGGTGGTTTTCTAGGCATCGTATTCACTGTTCTCGTTTTTCCGGCGACCGGCGTAGGGTTCCGGCGAGTTAGGGTATTATGGGTAAGAAGATGACCCAGTCGGGTCTGGGTTATATTTTATGTGCTCGGTTAGGAGTAACAATCGCCCATCTGTCGCAGTGGCTTAACTCGTCGGTTGCATCTGGAACGTCGCGAGTTCGAAACCCTGCCACCACAATTCTTTTTCAGTTTCTTTTAAAACCCGATTTTCAGCAAACAGTGTAGGAATAAAAAACATTTTGAATGTATATTTTAACAAATCTGATTGCCATCCCAGTGGTTGAGTCGTTGGTTGTTGTTTTAGAGGTCACGGGTTCGAACCTGTTGACCTCCATATTCATTGTTTTTATTTTCCTTTGTTATTTTGAGCATTATACCATCTAGAACTTATACCAAAATGATTTTTAGTCGTGTTTTAAATCCATGGAACCCTCGTAGGAATAGTCATTTTCCTCGTTACCCCGTTATTTATATAACACAAGTTTTATAAACACACACACACACTATATATATATATATATATATATATATATATATATATATATATCAAATGATCCTCTCCCTATATATATATTAGTCGGAGAATTCAAAACGGATTATATATCTAAATATAAGTGGAGACGTTTGGAAAATATATTTATATACAAGTATTGGTGGTTATAAACCATAAAACCAAGCGTTTTTTTTAAAACTATATATCATGGAATATGCATATTTAAATAGTACGTTTATCATTGTTACAATATTAATAAATTTTAAACGTCGGATATATATATATATACATATATATATATATACATATTTTACTACCTGTTTTTAAAAAGGGCATAATTCTATATTCGGTTACGTATATATTTAGAGATATATACACCTTTTATCATTCGCTTTCATGAACAAATATTATTGTTTAGTAATATACTTTTCATCGATTTTCGTAGTCGTCATGTTCTTGGATGTCTGCCACATTGGACTCATTTTCGATTTAGCAATCTTCGCCATGTCATGTTATAACAACATTTGTTTTCACCGTCGGTCTAGACTTGGTCGTTTTCAGTTGAACGCACACTTATACATTTATGCGCGTTAGGTGTTTGGTAAATACAAGACTGCTAATTGCTACTTGCTGTTGTTATTTATATGGAATTGCTGTGCACCCGAAGGTGAGTTTCACGGCCCCTTTTTACCTATTTTAATCCTGTCGGGGGAGATTAACATGCAAACACTTGAACTGTTAGATAATTATATCACCTGAATGATAGTGGCACACTTATGATAAAGTCCTCACTTTAGAGTTACTGTCAATGTGACATCAGCGGGAATTTATTTAGTAGATCTACTGGGCCTGACAAGCCCCACCCGGGTCATTCGCGCTGACTCGATTGGATATCGAACGGGTGTTATATACTTCTTAGTCTTAACGAGGCACAATTGAACTTGTCGAGCTTCAGTAACTGGATAGCTAGTTTATCTAGTCAAACGTGCACTGATTTCTTGAAAATAGCCTAGCTAGCTATTGATATATTATCTGGATTTTAAACTGAACTTGAACTGTTGTTGAACAGTCAACCCTAAACTTGAACTTGAACTGTCAATGAAGAGTTGTTTTACACTGAACTGGGACTGTTGATGAACAGTCGATTTACATTAAGCTAGAACTGTTTTTGAACTGATAAACCTGTGAACTCACCAACCTTTGTGTTGACACTTTTTAGCATGTTATTTCTCAGGTTGCAGATGTTCGAGTATCACGAGTACGCATGCATGAGTCTTGAAACACTTTTAATGTCTTTGAACAAGCCACGTCACCTTGGGTGACAAAGATTTTACATAAGTACTTTTATGGTATTTACGCTTCCGCATTTGTAAAACTCTAATTATATATTTTAATGAAATATGAAACGCTTTTATTAATTATTGGTCCTTTGGTGTAACTAATGGACGGCGATCCTGGTTTGTCACGCTCCCTACGGCGCGTTATCGCGCGTGGGATTTTTGGGGGTGTGACAGATTGGTATCAGAGCCATTGGTTACAGCGAACTAAGATTCGTCTTAGACTGTAACTGTTTTGCATTAGTTGCACTTAAACATTTCTCTCATGCATCGTGATACTCACTCCTACACGAACCTGGTTTACGATTTGTCGTTTACATCATCCAATCCCCTTATACTCACGGCGAGGAGCCGGTTAGTCTTGAATCATTTTTCTTAACCTCTCTAAGTTATGTACCTCATGGTTAACATTCATGTACGACGAGACGTCGAATCAGATCGAAGGATCACATTTATACTTTTGACGAGCTGATTGCTACTCGGGATTATTCCGGATTGAACAACTTGGCGTAGTGCCCATACTAAGGATGTATGCTGCATAGGGAAGGTGGTGTAATACCTTTTCTTGTCCTTAAACCTCTATCTTAGCTTAGGAGGTTCTTGTTATACATGCCTTACGTATATCTCTAAACTCATTCGTTCGGGAAATGTTATCTCGATGTGCTAGTAGCACAATTATTTAGCTTCACTAGAGTTAGCAGGGTATGAATTCAAGTAGCTGCCTATGGGGCACTTATTTCAACTTTCGTTATCCTAGTCGTCTTCACTTTTGCCCTGATCTTGTAAGATCTTTCCCTTCTCGTTTCTATCGCATGGTTGCGTTGAAATGAAGCAACCTGAATGAGACTCTTATAAACTAGATAGTACGTGATATGTACAGATTGATTTTTTTCCCTCATATACATCGAATTTGTGATCGGGTTGGTATGTGTAGTAATCATCCTATTTCTTTGAGCTAAGCTAGGTTCATTGTAATAAACCCTACTCAGATCCTATTGAGCTAAATTTCTGGGTGCTCGCTTCGGGTGGGTCATTCCAATCTGAGTGAGCATTCTATTCTCGAAAACTTATCTCATTAACAAATTCTGGTCAAGATATCCATGGGTTAGTGACCACACCATACTTGGTAGCTGAAGTAAGAGGAACTAGGGTGATCATATAAAGTAAATCACAGTTACGGGTGCACACGTAAATGTAATTTGCAGTATATGGAAATCCTGGAGAATCCTACTAGGCAAGCTAAGGGTCGTAATTGGGAGCAAATTTCTGGGAATTTTTTTTCTTGCGGGACTGAATGTTGAGCATGTGGAAATTCTACTGGATGATCGAAGTCATCTATCTCGTGAACGCTACCGCGCATGATCTCATCTCTTATATATATGGACTCTAATCCATTCGAAAACTCTTGACGAAATCTTTGACTAGTTTGAATTCATACTAAACCATAATTCTACCTTCACGACCTTACCGACCATATCAATCCCTGAAACTTTACGATCATGAGACAACTCGGATATACATGCACCGGACGAATACCCAGTCAACAGGGGATAAACGGGTTATAAAAAAAATTATATATCCCGAGCACTGGAATATATTTCTTGGCTAAAAAGTCTTGCGAAGTCTCCACTAAGGATTCTTACGACTAATTTATTGTGCGGACCGAAACTTGTTGCGAGAAGCAGCGTCACGATTGTGCAAACTGCTTACCTCACCGCAAGCATATCTTTCTCTAATGGAGGTAATGATATTGAAGAGTCTTCCTAGTTTCAAACTGATGACTTCCAACTATAATGTAATGCCTATTCTGATTGACCTTTTTAATCGGTGTGATAGATTTTGTCTGCATGATTCGAACCTTTTACGATTGAACAACCAACGATTTTTTTTATTTTCACGCTTTTGTAATCCATTATATCTTAGATGAGCTCTCAAGCTTCAAACCGGAAAGTGGTACACTTTTGGTCAGCTTTTCAACTAGCTAACACTATTGATAATGAGAATACCTTGTGCCTCAATCACAGTAACAATACAAAGCATTTTATGGAAAGCCTACTTACACCCATCGAGCATGAACTTATTGTTATCGATAGCTAATTATACTATTAACCTTTTTATTCCTTCTTACCCATCGAATACACTAAGATATCCATACATTTGTATTTTTATTAACGATCCTGTCATAACGACTATCGACAAATTCTTGATACACGAATCCTCACCGACCTTTTCCAGAATACTTTCATTGATGAACCCCCAGCTTGAACTTAAACCTTGTGGCCTGTTTAAATTTTGATCATCTTGGAATATGAGGCTTTAAGATATTCGCATTGCGTGTGCCAACCTCTCGACGACCTTTACTAGAATAGCAAACCGTGTGCATCTCTCTGGTATTGTGAATGAAAACTCTTAAATCTTTTGTTTGTGCAACATATTAAGGTTTTAATCTCTCGCCACCTTTACATTCAAGCGTATGGGAGAAACCTGACGTACTCTATTTCCGGCAAAAATATCCAATATGGTTTGACTAATATCTAGTAATGGTGGGTAGCTGGTACGCCTTTAAGGTGCTGGTAGTGTGGTGGGTTAGCTGCGATACACCCTATATATAAACATTGGTGGCACATTGAATGTGGGACCAGTACCGGACCTAGGATTGACTTTAGAATCATACACAAGAGCCTCATCTTGAGAAACCCCATCTAACGGGACTAGGTCCTCGATAAAACTGCTTAATGCTACTTTCTCTGAGATTACAAATATCCCTTACGTATTTCTACCAAAAGAGACATGCCCGAAATAATCAAACTCCATGCTTTTAGCAAAACTCTCCTACGCGAGTTTCGACTTAGATGAACACCCACGTTTAAAAAAAAAAACCTAAGATTTTTTTTTCTCCTCTTATGAAAAATAAAACGCACGATCGAATGAACAACTCCAACTTTTAGAAGCATGTGTTAAGAAGTAGATCGACTTTCGTTTAAGGGACATTGCTTTTGGGTCGACTGCCTTGTTTTTATGAACTCTCTGACATTCACTGAGGTGATAGGCCTGATCCTTATCTATGGAACAGCCGATTTGATCGTTTAACCCGCGGTAAACCTGCACTGAACCCTAGCAAAGACGCATATGTACAGGCAACCCAAACCAAATCCACCTTTGAACATCCTGATATTTTGTGTTTTGTAGACACCCTTTTATAACACTTTCGTACTTTATCTTACTTTTGAGGACCATTTGAACCGATGTTTGGACAAGAAAGGAAGCATGATGCATTAACACCTAGGAGATTGGGCATACTGGCGATTTTAAACATTGAAGATTTCCCCAATGAGATGTTTACTCTATTAGATTGTATGACCATTGACACGTTCGTTTCGATATCTATTTACGCGAATTCCTTACCAATCCTGTCAAACACGCTATATAATTCTCTTTGAATTCTATACTATCCATTACATTATTTGCATAATCCTTGCTCGTATCTTCACCTGTGTCAGTTTAAACTCACATATCTTTCTTGGGATGTGTAGTTACGACTATCATAAGCTTGTTATCCCTTCGCTTACTCGAACTCACGAAGAATTCCTCTATTTGCTATTCTCATGCTTGATGCCATGCGTAATCCCGCAGATTAGTTTTCAATATTCGCTACCTCATAGTTACTCTTTTATTTTGTTAGATCATCACTCTAAATTTTGAATTCTTTAGCAAGGTAATGTGCATGATGATATTTTGTATGATACTGAACTCCAAAATGAATTTGTACCTAATTGTCTATGTGATTTCTTGAATAGTTCTTAATGAAATTGCGTAATCCTTCTTTAAAACAAACTGCTACACGTTACCTTTTCAATGGCAATGGGCTCTTGATTGGATTTATCTTTAGACCTCAGTCCTTTTGTCACATAATCAGTGTGTTACCGGTTAGATTTTAGTATGTGAGCCACTGTTGAACCATTTTAACCATGATAAATAGTTTATTTGCTTCTGATCTTCTCATGAGAAATGTTCCTAAAACATACGTGTTTATGCATGCTAAAATTTGAGAATCTAATCCAATGTCTAGGGTATATAAATTGATTAATCATTGAAGTGTTGGTTTAAACATAAGTTGCGTAGAATAGCATTATTAGTTATGTGAATAAAACGTGTTAGGAACCAGAAAATGACATGTTGTGAATGTATTAACTTGATTGAGTATGAAAGCCATACACCATACAAGGTCCTAAGTCTCCTACCTCGGTGGGAATGACAAAACTGTGTGAAGTTGCCCCGTCAACTTTGCACCGTATGGGTTGTGTTGGTTAGTTTATGAACTTCTGTGCTAGAGATATGTCATGTTAGAGTCGTATGCTAGTATATAAGGTGTTGGGACAATTGTATGCGTTGTATGGGAAAATCTTCATGATATATTGCATGCTAGTATGCGTTGGACATATCAACCGTTATCTGAATCGTTATTGCGTGAAAGGTGATTTTGAATGTTATTTAGAATCATGTGAACTTAATTAGTCGTAACTTCATAAGGTACTAAATCAATCAATGCGTCCTAATGTTAACTTGGTCAGTTATGTGTAATTCTATGCTATTTGCTAGTTGGTAGGCAAAAACCCAGACGTTTGCGTTTTTGTTAGACGATGGGTCTATTAAACAAATACCGATCGACCTGAAACACACGCAATCTTCTCATACTCAAATTTTTTTCTCTTCGATTCACTTGGGTTATTGACGAATGCGAACATCTTAACTGAAAACGAGACACGAAACGGGAATCTCACTCCCCGCATTAAGTACAATAGCTGGAGACTATTTATATGTATCATGATTCTTCTTCGTATTGAATTTTGATTTCAGATACTTATGTTATCGTGTCACTCTGTTCAACCTGGTCATGCAACACATTTTATGTATTACATTTGTTCGACTCTTCTCGTAAGAGAACGCCTGCTAAGAAAATCACTTTCTGTACTTTCGATTCGAATTTCATTTGAAATCCTCTAAACTTTTGAAATCTTCTCAACTAGGTACACCTTTTGATTATATCATCCATCACTCCTTCTGGAGTAGAAAACTTGAATTCTTACAATACGTTACAGTCAATTCGACTCTTCAAATAATTGTCATTTATTTAAATTTCGAGACGAAATTCTTTCAACAAGGGGATGATGTGACAACTGAGAAAAATTTTCTTTCTTTTGTGACCAACTTGTTAACCACATTATTCAATTTTCGGGACGAAAATTCTTCAACAAGGGGATACTGTGACAATCCGTCTTTTCAGGTCTTTTCCTGAATTTAACTGAACTTAAACTGTTATAAATGTTGTGTGAACATTTATGTGTTGACATTAGCAAATTTTGGTTTTGTATAACCATCACTATACGAGCATACACTTAAAATATAGACATTTGATATTCTATGATTTTATGTAAACCGTATGTTATGATTTCATTTTAGCGCTTCTTCACTTTATGTGGTAATCGAACTTATGATTTTATGTGACAATGTGTCACGTGGTTATACGTAAACCTTTATGATTTTATGTGAGTTAATACGTATCGTTAGGGTTTCATGTTCATCATTTTATGTGACCTTGAAAATATATTTTTTGGGGGATTTATTATTATGATTTAATGTGACAAACAAGGTTTATATATATTAAAAAACGTTACACGTTAATCCTATTTGGACAAATTAAAACGTGTGTATATATATATATATATATATATATATATATATACTACGTACAAGATGGTGTCTGTTAGAGCTACTATCCGATAGTTTCCGTTAGTCTCCGTTAGTTTCTGTTTGGATTAGTTAACGGCTGTTATGTTCGGAGGACCAACCTCGCCATTTCAGAAACTTCATTTCTATTTCATCAAACCACAGGGACTGGCACTGTCATTTATGAAACTTGATTTCTTTTTTTCTTTTTTTTGGGTTGTTTTAAATCGTGAAGAAGGGATGTCGGAGGAAACCGACGACCGTCGAGTTCCGGTAATCGACACCGATTAATTACGCAATTCAATTCAATCGAACGGTTACGGAATTGATCCAGGAATTGCTATATTGAAAGCTTTCAATCATTTGGTGCATAACAAAGAAAACACAGCTTTTTTTTTCCTTTCGTTCCTCGACCCTTCGAAGCAATACAACCACCGCCGGCGAGAAATCCGGCAAGGTGCTATCACTTCGTCTCCGCCTGCTGACCAACGGGGACCACCGCAAAGCATCATCAGACCATCAGTCTCTTGTCGAGCATCACAGTTTGTTGGTGTCGGGTATGAGTCGAGTTCGAGTTCGGGTTGATTTTGTCATCACAAACGCGTCGGTCTTCATCCCCAACTTAAGGTATGTCTTATTCTATGTTAGTCGGTGGTTTTCTAGGCATCGTATTCACTGTTCTCGTTTTTCCGGCGACCGGCGTAGGGTTCCGGCGAGTTAGGGTATTATGGGTAAGAAGATGACCCAGTCGGGTCTGGGTTATATTTTATGTGCTCGGTTAGGAGTAACAATCGCCCATCTGTCGCAGTGGCTTAACTCGTCGGTTGCATCTGGAACGTCGCGAGTTCGAAACCCTGCCACCACAATTCTTTTTCAGTTTCTTTTAAAACCCGATTTTCAGCAAACAGTGTAGGAATAAAAAACATTTTGAATGTATATTTTAACAAATCTGATTGCCATCCCAGTGGTTGAGTCGTTGGTTGTTGTTTTAGAGGTCACGGGTTCGAACCTGTTGACCTCCATATTCATTGTTTTTATTTTCCTTTGTTATTTTGAGCATTATACCATCTAGAACTTATACCAAAATGATTTTTAGTCGTGTTTTAAATCCATGGAACCCTCGTAGGAATAGTCATTTTCCTCGTTACCCCGTTATTTATATAACACAAGTTTTATAAACACACACACACACACACACACACACATATATATATATATATATATATATATATATATATATATATCAAATGATCCTCTCCCTATATATATATTAGTCGGAGAATTCAAAACGGATTATATATCTAAATATAAGTGGAGACGTTTGGAAAATATATTTATATACAAGTATTGGTGGTTATAAACCATAAAACCAAGCGTTTTTTTTAAAACTATATATCATGGAATATGCATATTTAAATAGTACGTTTATCATTGTTACAATATTAATAAATTTTAAACGTCGGATATATATATATATATATCATATATATATATACATATTTTACTACCTGTTTTTAAAAAGGGCATAATTCTATATTCGGTTACGTATATATTTAGAGATATATACACCTTTTATCATTCGCTTTCATGAACAAATATTATTGTTTAGTAATATACTTTTCATCGATTTTCGTATTCGTCATGTTCTTGGATGTCTGCCACATTGGACTCATTTTCGATTTAGCAATCTTCGCCATGTCATGTTATAACAACATTTGTTTTCACCGTCGGTCTAGACTTGGTCGTTTTCAGTTGAACGCACACTTATACATTTATGCGCGTTAGGTGTTTGGTAAATACAAGACTGCTAATTGCTACTTGCTGTTGTTATTTATATGGAATTGCTGTGCACCCGAAGGTGAGTTTCACGGCCCCTTTTTACCTATTTTAATCCTGTCGGGGGAGATTAACATGCAAACACTTGAACTGTTAGATAATTATATCACCTGAATGATAGTGGCACACTTATGATAAAGTCCTCACTTTAGAGTTACTGTCAATGTGACATCAGCGGGAATTTATTTAGTAGATCTACTGGGCCTGACAAGCCCCACCCGGGTCATTCGCGCTGACTCGATTGGATATCGAACGGGTGTTATATACTTCTTAGTCTTAACGAGGCACAATTGAACTTGTCGAGCTTCAGTAACTGGATAGCTAGTTTATCTAGTCAAACGTGCACTGATTTCTTGAAAATAGCCTAGCTAGCTATTGATATATTATCTGGATTTTAAACTGAACTTGAACTGTTGTTGAACAGTCAACCCTAAACTTGAACTTGAACTGTCAATGAAGAGTTGTTTTACACTGAACTGGGACTGTTGATGAACAGTCGATTTACATTAAGCTAGAACTGTTTTTGAACTGATAAACCTGTGAACTCACCAACCTTTGTGTTGACACTTTTTAGCATGTTATTTCTCAGGTTGCAGATGTTCGAGTATCACGAGTACGCATGCATGAGTCTTGAAACACTTTTAATGTCTTTGAACAAGCCACGTCACCTTGGGTGACAAAGATTTTACATAAGTACTTTTATGGTATTTACGCTTCCGCATTTGTAAAACTCTAATTATATATTTTAATGAAATATGAAACGCTTTTATTAATTATTGGTCCTTTGGTGTAACTAATGGACGGCGATCCTGGTTTGTCACGCTCCCTACGGCGCGTTATCGCGCGTGGGATTTTTGGGGGTGTGACATTCCTGGTGAAGATTTCTTTGCTGAAGGTCAACATGCTTTTATGGCCAACATTCAGGTTGTTTCTAATTCTTGTGAACTTTGTCTTAATTCTGCTAATCAGTTGAAGGAACTCTCTGATGAGAAAACCTTGTAGTTTGACAAATACTCGTTAGCAGAAGAGATTGTCAAAATTTACAAACAAAGGTGGGAAGCTGTTAAAGCTGAACTGAAAAGTGAACATGCTGTGGTTCTGAGCACAAAAATTGAGCTTAATAATTATATTTTTTGTGAAAAGAAGCTTGCTGAAGCAAATGCTAAAATTTCCGAATTAAACATTGAAATTTTGGATCTTAAAAGGCAACTTGAAAATTTCAAAAATTCATCTTCCTTTGCAAGTTTTCTTTGCAAAGATGAAAATCTAAAAGATTTGCTCAAAGAATCCGGGTGTAACTCAGTTGCTCCACCCATTGTTCATGGTTTAGGACCAAAGGAATCTGAAACCAAAGTTGTGTTTGATTACTCAATGTTTACTGAGGGATCATCTGATAAATTCAAAAGTACTGATAAGAAGAAATCAGGAAAACATGTGTCCAAACCTAAGGTTGAGGTGTCAAAACAGTCTGAATCCAGTGATTCTAAGGTTGAAAAACCTGTCACTGAGGTTAAGCCTCAAAGTGTCAAACTGACACCATTAGAGGCTGCTCAGAAAATACTTGAAACTACAAAAACAATGAAAACATTTGAAAATTCAAAATTTTCTAAAGGTCCAGATTTGTTTTTTGAAAGAGATGCTGTTTCTGTAAGTAACACAAGTACACCTGATGTCATTACTATACCAGAAGCACTTGAAAGAAGTGCAAAATTAAATGGTGTTGGGTTTGGACAGTTTGCTGGAAATTCTAAGGTCAATCAAAAGAAACCTCAGAAATTTCAGAAACGTGAAAAGAAATTTGACACAAATGGAAAGTTTGATGAAACTTCGAAAAGCAAAACTGTTGATGGTGATTCTTCTCAGAAATTGAGAATGTATAGTCTGAAAGGAAGTGATTCAGTTTTTTCTGATTTAGATTTTCCTTTAATTTGTGTTGATCCATCACGTGTTGCCAAAGTGTGGTATGTAGAACCATCTGAGGTGGTTAAGTCAGATTTTGAAGACGAGCAGTTCATTGTGTTGTCTGATGTGCCGTCTGGTTCAAATGATCAAGCATCATCCTCCAAAGGTCAAAGGCTTTCTGAGAAACCAAAGTCATCAAATGATCAAAAGTTTAAGACTAAATCAAAACAATCATCTTACTCACCAAAGAGTTTTTATAACTCTGATGGTCAGTATTCATCAGAAACTAATAGTTTTGATTATGAAACGTTTGGTTTTTGTGATGATTACAATTTTTATGATGATTTTGGTAAATTTGAACAAAACAAAACCACAAAGGTTAAACCTAAAGGATATGCTGATCGTTGTGGTGTTGATGACTATGGGTTTTATAATGAACATGGATACATTGGTCCTTTGTTTAAACCTTTGCCAAACTCCAAAGGGAGAAGGTTTAAAACCAATGTTTCTAAACAAGGTGAGGGTGGTGTTTCTAAGGGTTTTGTTGATCCCAGGAGGTGTTATTGTTGTTTTGAAATAGGACATATTCGTAGTCGGTGTCCTGTTTTAGCTAGAAAGAGGGCTTCAGCTTATACGCAATCAAATTCAGATTCAAAATTTGATGCAAAGCCCAAGATGGATGATGAAAAGCTTGTTACCAAACAACATTTTAAAAGGAGAAATTTTTTCAATAAATCTTACAAAGTTTTTGGTAATAATTCTACTTCTGATTCTATTGCTGATTCATTCATTCCATCTGTCAGGCAAAAGTGGCTACCTAAAATGACTTCAAAAGCCACTGAGGATTTTTCGGAAGATACCGGTCGACCCAAAGCTGAATGCTTGGGTCCAGATAATCACTAATTGCTTGCTACTATGTGCAGGGTGCTCGAAAGCCAGCTGTTAACAACTGTTGGGTCGTTGATAGTGGAGCATCCAGGCACATGACGGGTAATATTTCCTTGCTGTCTGAAGTCAAACCAATTCAAGGAGGAAATGTTACTTTTGCTGGCAATAAAGGTGGGAAGATAACCGGTGAAGGAAAGTTGGGTAACGAGAAGATTACTTTTAAAAAAGTCCAATTTGTGCAAGAGCTGCAGCACAATTTGTTAAGCGTATCTCAAATTTGTGATAAGCAGTACACGGCTGCGTTTACAAGTTCAGAATGCTTGATTCTGAAACCTGGCATTCGAATTCCTGAAGACTGGATTGTGATGCGGGCTCCCAGATTTCGGGACTTATATGTGTTAAATATGAATCAGACTTCATCTGTTGTATCTGCTACATGTTTCATCTCAAAAGCTACTGAAAAGGAATCAATTCTGTGGCATAGACGCATGGGTCACATCAATTACCGAAAGATGAATTACTTGGTCAATCATTCTTTGGTAGAAGGCGTTTCCAAAGAATCTTTTTAATTCCAAACAACCATGTGGTACTAAATGGGTATTTAAGTGTAAGAAAGATGATCGAGGCATAATTGTTCGAAACAAGGCTCAATTGGTGGTTCAGGGTTTCTCACAGATTGAAGGCGTTGATTTCAATGAAGTTTATGCTCCTGTTGCACGGATCGAGGCTATCAGAATCTTTTTAGCTTTCGCGGCATATCATGGATTCAAAGTGTATCAAATGGATGTCAAGAGTGCATTTCTTAATGGGTTGATTCGTGAAGAAGTGTATGTGAAGCAGCCGCCTGGTTTTTATGATCCCGATTATCCAAACAAAGTGTACAAGTTAGACAAGGCGTTATATGGATTGCATCAAGCCCCGAGAGCTTGGTATGAAACTTTATCTACGCACCTGCTGGAAAACGGTTTTCGGCGCGGAAAGGTGGATTATACGCTGTTTTCGAAGAAGTTTGGAAAGGATCTGTTGCTTGTCCAAGTTTATGTGGACGATATCATTTTTGGAAGCACAAATGACGCGTTATGCAAGGACTTTGAACGTGTGATGCAAACAAAGTTTGAAATGAGTTCTATGGGCGAGATGGGGTTCTTTTTGGGTCTTCAAGTTCATCAATCGGCCAAAGGTATATTCTTACACCAAACCAAATATGTGTCTGATATTTGACAAGGTTCAAGATTGGCGATGTTCGGGTTCCTAGTACACCAATCCAGGTTTCACATGGTTTAGCACCAGATGAGACTGGTGACACTATAGATCCCACATTGTTTAGGGCTATGATTGGTTCGCTTATGTACTTAACTGCATCTCGTCCTGATATAATGTTTGCTGTGTGCATGTGTGCTAGGTATCAGACAGCTCCAAAGGCTTCTCATTTGATGGCGGTAAAGAGGATTTTTGCTTATTTGAAGGGTAATCCGGATCTGGGGATCTGGTATCCTAATGATAATAAGTTCGAGTTATCAGCATATTCTGACTCCGACTATGGTGGCTGTAAAATCAATTTCAAATCTACAACTGCAGGATGTCAGTTTTTGGGAGAACGACTGGTGTCGTGGCAATGCAAAAAGCAAACTTCGGTTGCAACGTCTACAGCAGAGGCGGAATATGTGGCTGCTTCTAGTTGCTGTTCACAGGTTTTGTGGATACAACAGCAGTTACGCGACTACGGTTTGAATTTTCTTACTACTCCGATTTTTATTGATAACTCGGCTGCCATATCCATCACTAAAAACCCAGTTCAGCATTCTAAAACTAAACACATTGAGATTCGATATCACTTTATCCGTGATTGCTTTGAAAAGAAACTAATTGATTTGCAGAAAATTCACACGGATTTTCAGCGAGCTGATTTGTTTACAAAAGCTTTTGATAAAACTCGGTTCCAATTTTTGTTGAAAATCAATGGGATAACTAAGTTAAATGTCACATGATTTGGTTCAGTTGATCGTTTTGCTTTTCGTTTTCTTTTTCTGTTATTGTTTTCTGCTTTTTAGGGGGAGAAATATGAAAAATACAAAAATAGTGTGTTGTTTTGTGTTCTCAAAATGAAAAAGCATAAAAAAATTGAAAAATGCAAAAACATAAAAAAAAAATTGGAAAATTCCAAAAATTTGAGAAATGTGATCCAACCTCATGAGAAATGATAGTACATCAGTGAATGTTACTGACCATGGATAGACTAGATTGAAAGGCTGTAGATACTTGCTTGTTTCATTGAATGTGCCATTCATATCTGATACATGTTAGTATGATATAAAGATAATGCCTGTCTGAAATCTGTGGCGTACCATGATTCTTGTTTTTGTTTAATGCTGAGCTTATGTAAAAAAAAAGAGAATAAGAGATGGTCTTAGTGTATGCATGCTTTATTTTGCAAAGATTTAAACTTGTTTTATTTTCTTTATTTTGTCAAACGATCGGACTTTCTCTGCGTATCGAAAGATCGACCTGATTGTTGTTCGTTTGACGTTCTGCTTTATTTTCTTGGTGTTTAGTATAATCCATCGGACTTTCTCTGCGTATCGAAAGATCGACCTGATTGTTGTTGGATTATACGCTTTCTGCTTTATTTTCTATTTCTTATTTTCCTAAACAATCGGTGTAAGGAAATGAATTTCTGAGTCAACCGGTTCAAGATGAAGATTTCCGGTTGAAGACATGTTCAAGCGGAAAACGCTCAAGCGGAAGATTTATCAACCGGAAGATCAACCGGAAGAACATTTCCGGGTGAACTCTTTTATCCAACAGTATAAAGAGTTCAACCGGAAAAGTACTGAAAGATTACTTTTGCAGAATTCAGACCTGCAACTGCTTCTATTCTTCCAAAGTCACATCCTAGCCGTCTCCTACTTATAGATAAATGCATTTTGCACATTTCCTCTTTTGTATGTTTGCTAATGTTCTTTTAGTAAGTTTATTGTTTGACTTTCATGTACGGTTAGATTAGCCCGTATGAGATCAACGGCTGTAGTTGATCTCCTTAGTACTATTTATAGTTGTTAGATAGTTCATTCACAAGTACCCGTTTCAGTGCTTACACTTGTAACAGTTTGAACTTGAGTTAATGCAAATAGTACCGAGAAATTTATTATCTTGTGTTCACTAGTTTATGCAATCAATACAATCAAACTACAAGTATAAGTAAAACAAAGCTTAAGTAAAAACAAGTATGATACAACTTTATTCCGCATGGTTGTGATCTTCAAGTAAAGAGTTCTTGTTTTGATTATTTCTCTGAGTAATCATCGGTCCTACAAGTGGTATCAGAGCGTTGGCTCTCCACTTTGAAGACTACAAGTGCTTCAAAGTTGATACTTTACTTGCTCACTTGAGTTTTTATAAGCTTTTCTGTTTTACAAACTGTCTTTCACAATAACTGACTTAACTCTTGGTTCACTAAATGGTAGCTCTAACAAACCACCAATTTTCACTCCTGATGACTTTGATACTTGGAAACTCAGGATGGAAGGTTTTGTTAGAAGCCTAGACAGACGCATTTGGAACAGGTTGACTGTAGGTCCTTACAGTCCAACTGTTCAATCTGCTGATGATGCCGAAGTGTACATACCAAAACCACTAGACAAATATGTTGAAGCTGATTATACTGAGCTTGAATATGATCACAAGGCCTACTGGACACTCCAGGCTGCATTATGTTACACCCCACTCCGCGGCCGCCACCGCGGGGAGGGTGTGGGACCGGCTGCCCGTATCAGAACACGCGGAAGCAAACAGATACCTTATCTTAGAACGGGCTGACCAGTCCAAACAATGAAACGACGGGACATACCCAAGCGTCAACCACCTATGAGGGGGTTACTTATATTCTATCTCATTGGTGCACTATTGTATTCTCTGCGTTTCATTGGGCCCAGGTTCTCTAAGACTGGTACAACACCGTAGACCGCGAACTTAGGCTACCCCAACTGCTAGGTCTTGCACACATCAAGTCTAGCCCATCCCCGCCTATCCTTCAGATCAACCCAGTAGTTACTTACCTGCATATGAACCAAAAACACGTCAACAACAAACGTTGTTGGTGAGTCGTAGCAGTTGACTCCAAAATAGTCTAAAAACATTTCCAATACATAGTGCCTGTGATAAATACCATTAGGGTCAAACCAGCAATCGGAGGAAACTCGGAGCGACTTTCCCGAGCCCCTCCTCATGTTTCAAACATATACGACATCACCCGTTCAACCAACACAAGTAACCAAAAGGGGCCCAAAACAACGGGTATGCGACACCTTGATCTACCTACACAGCTGTGAGGATACGCATATGCCTCGTGGCCTTGCTCCTCAATTCCAGGAACAAAACAAGAACGGCCTAAATTGACCCTACGCTTCCCAAACGCGGTAACACCGCAGGTACCGAAACATAAACGCGGTGGGATTCCGCCGGCACCTCAAGTCACGATATATAACACAGCACAGTATTGAACACAAAAACAATGTTTAGACACAGTTCATATGCACCCCAAAAACATGATAAGTTAAAAAGGGGAAACTACAACTCACAGTTGGTCCAGCATACAAATTGAAGGTTAGGCAACTCGACAATGCATCAAGCTCGGAGAATCTGATGACCTAAACAAACATAGGTACCTTTAATTTAACACAGCAATAATACTGGTTAGGCTCGGTTGTGCTCCGCGCCCAAAATATACGATGCGTCCGTAGGTTGAAGTTCCGATACGACCGGATGTCCCAATACAGTCATACGGCTTAACCCGGATGCAATCGCATTTATCTGTCTATTTCTAAATAGGCAGTTTCTGTCTGACACGGTGGTATTGCCCTCAATGGCAATACAACCGTGTGACTTGATTGACAGATTATTATCTAACGAAACTCTCGGAACGCGAACGAGTTATATTATATTATCCTTAGAATATTCCGAGAAGTCATAACTTAAATATCTATACATAGATACTTATTCGATTACGTTTCTCATGATGTTATGACTTTTACATAGGTAGAGTTGTAGTTTTTATCCACATAAAATCATAATCTTGTTTACATAAAATCATAACTTTTATAACATAAAATCATAATCTTGTTTATATAAAATCATGACTTGTTTAACAGAAAATCATAGCTTATATATTCTCCGAAACCGGATGTCATATATTTATAAAATCTCTCGTTTCCATTTGGTTTTATCTTCTATAAAACCTTATAGAGTTTTACATAAAATGATAGCTTTTATATATAAGTTTACTCAGTTTATATTTCACATGAAATGATAGGTTTCAATAACATAAAATGATACATTTTATTACATGAAATCATACGTTCCATTAACATAAAATGATATTGTTCATCTACATAATCTTATAATATTTGTTATCACAAAACTATAATTTTATTACATAAAATGATAACTTTTATATATATATATATATATATATATATATATATATATATATATATATATATATATGTTAACCAATTTATAGTCCACATAAAATCATAGATTTTATTACATGATATCATATATTTTAATTTTGAAGGCTCATAATCTATATTATCAATAAAACCGTAGTTTTTCTTTACATAAAATGATAACCTCAATTAATCATAGACTTATGAATTTTATTATCCTTAAACGACAACCGATACTTTATATATATATTTTTCTTTGTTATCATCATTTTAATTACAATATACTTTCGTATTACTAAACGTTCCTCACACAACGCGTAACCAGTATTACTAACATGATAACCAAATAACAAAACATGGTTATACCTTCCGGTCGGTTTGCGAACCCGGACCCGGTTAACCATAATTCTCGTAACATAACCAAATTTGACCCATGAGTACTCCATTCCAATCAGTTTTTCGCCACGAGCAAGAATATGGGGTCGGTTTTCTGTGTTGACCACGTTTGACCAGTCAAACCTGTTGACCAGAACCGTTAACTGAGTTGACTCAGTTGATTTGGTACCGAGTTGACCCAGAACAGTCCCAACTCGCATCCAAACTTATCCAAAAGCATTTCTAGCCAAGCTCCATCGATAATCATCATCATCTAAAGCAATACCGGCGGCCGGAGGCCATGGCCGCCGCCGACAGTCTCTACACCACCGCTAACCACCACTACCATCATCTCATCATCATCAAACATCAACCAAACTCACAGATCTACACATGCATGTATGAATCGAAACATAAGAAGAGGAAAACCAGCTAGAACAAAAGATATTACAACATTTGAGCTACCTCCAAGCCCTTACCGTCGCCGGAGTCATCAAAAAGAGCACAAAAGGGGCGACATCGCCGCCAGCGGCGGAACCCTAAACAGAAAACGCGGCGCCGCCGCTGATGCCACCGTTTGGGGCCGGAAAACAGCTCGGGAACAAAGGGGGAGGCGCCGCCGCCGCTGTCACGGCGGAACCCTAGAGAGGGTTGCGGCTGCCGCCATTTTTGCCGTCAATCGGGACCTGGGAACAATTCGGAAATCAGGGGTTTTGCAGCAGGAAAGAAAAGGAGAAGAAAGGGTTGAAACCACCGCCGCCGCCGTGGTCCGCCGGTGCGCCGCCGTGGTCGGCCGGAGTCCGACGCCGGAAAAACGGGAGGAGAGCTTTGCTCTCTTCTTTCTCTCTCGACACACACAAGTGTGTGTTTGGGGGCTGCACTTAAATGAAAAGAAAAAGGGGCTAAGGATCCTTTATATATGTAGGGTTTTTAGGTGGGTAAAAGTCAGATACGCAGGTATTATACCGTGATATTCGAAACGTTAAACTGTAAACGCCTCGTAATTCATCCGCGATAATTTCGACATGACTGTAATACTATAAAACCCTCATAAATATTCTCGGAATTCTTAAAACGTCAGATTAAGTATAATCTGGTGAATATTCGGTTAAACACGCGGTATAAAGCGCGTTCACGGCGCGTGTACAGATTACCTCCGTTTCTCGAACCTAATATATCATCGCGACTGTAATTCTCAATAAAAACCTAGAAAAATATCTATAACCTCACAGGGTAGTTAAATTCATCTTAAACAATTAAACGATCGTTTTCGGTTATTCTTGGGTAACCGAACGATTTACCAATTTCACCATTTCTCGCACCGTTTCCTACGGTTATCCTTTCTAACGATCAAAACATCAATTTTCAAGTGCCGGGCACTTCCATACACTCTAATACGGCCTCAGTGACTGCTCCGTCACTGCCGGTGACTTACGCGTGTTAAGTGTCGTTTATCCTTTCCGTTCGCATAGACCACATGTAAACATCTGAATAGACTTTCTAACAAATATTAACGTCCATGTTAATATATCCATTCTCATAGTCACTCGAACAAACACATTCACTTGAATGTCCGGTTATCCGGCACGCTTATCGATTAAACAATGAACTTAGCCGGATTACATCGAATTCAGCTTTTATCGCTCACAACATTTCCAATTGCATAACAATCACCCTGAATACTTCTTACGACTTATCCGGACATTAGTTATTTGAATTGGGCCTTTTGCTGGGCCGCAAATCTCTAAATGGGCCTAACGGGCCTAACAGTCCAGTTCATTGATCGGAAAAATTTCCCTCCGATTTACCGGAATTAACCAGGTGTTACATCCTCCCCTCCTTAAAGGAATTTCGTCCCGAAATTCGCCACAACTAACAGGACGGGGAGTAACCATACAAATGCGGATCACAGAACGCGGGATGTTCTCCGAGGGACATCTATCTTCTTTGGGGCTACCACGTAACCCTGATGCCTATCATGGCATCCAACCAAATGAATTATCTCATTTGATCAGCAAACTTTTCTCATCACCCAACTTGGTGAAAAGTAGGAAGTCATGTTCCTATTGCTGCGATAAATCACGGATTGGATAAGTCCAATCCCAATATCAGATTCTCCGAAGGGGAAGTTGGGGGTTTTCTGCTAGAACCGAACACAACTAAACCGAATGCCCTCCGCGAGGGACTTACATCCAACGTGACGAATCTGTCACAACTCACGGTTCTAGCATACACAATCCCTATATGCGTCCTAACGCAAAGGTCACAACTATCACTTAAGGGACCTAGCTTAGGTCTAACAAATAAGTTGTGTAGCACAAATACACAACAGTCACACATAATGTCAACATATCAAGACATCGCAGCTGGTTCCATGTCATACGAACCATCGAGTCAACTTCGCAACATCCTCGTCACAACAACTCAACATCCTGCCAGGGCGACGTGCGTTCGTTTCGGGCCGTCCAAACAATACGAACCCAAGAAGCACACAGCTTTCAGAGGCGTTCAAACAAAACGGACACACGAAGCACACAGCTTCGGGTCTGTCCCATACTACAAGAATGTG
>JBCNJP010000006.1:14708348-14746119 GCA_039602395.1 Deinandra increscens subsp. villosa | reverse complement strand
TTGTTTGCAAGAGAATGAGAGAGTTCCGAATGTATGATCCCGTAGACTTGCTAAGGTTCGGAGAGAATGACATCAAGATCCTGGCATCCCGTCCAATTCTTGGTGACGAGCATGACTTGCAGAATGCTATACGGGTGGGATTGTTTCATGGCACAGCAGGTCTGATCGTGGAGAAAGAATGGTGGTCAAGGAAAGAGGTGCATACATTCAGATTTGATTTGCATCTTCCTTAGACTCGCTAATGGTTCATGCCTAGGGGAAGATTGTTGGGCTATATTTTATAAAAGGCATGAACATTAGTTATTGGACTAGTTTTATTTAGTTTTGGGCTTGGTTAGTTATTGTAATGAGCCATGTGGGCCGAACCTTTCTAGTTTATGATTGGGCTTTTTATGTTTACTATTGGGCTAGGTCTTTTGTAAGAGGCACTATATAAGCCTCACATGTTTATGATCAAGACAAGCTTTTCAATACAATGAAAGGGTTTACGATTTCTTGTGTGCATCCCTATTTACGATCAGCTTCAACAAGTGTTATTTCTCATTCAAGATTAGATCTTTTCCTTAGATCTAATCTATTTCTTCTACTTGTTTCTTGAATCAATCGCTCACGAGGTTTCCGCACTCGTTTGTGATTAGATATCGTGTTCTTGGTTTGATCACGGACCATCACTCATAATCTAGCCTCTACACAAACAAGACGCTGTACCTATCGGCTGCTACTAGAAAATAAGGAGCCCAATCAACCTTCACATCCTTTGAAGCGATGACCGGCCATGAAAAGCGACATGTAGAGAGAAGAAGAGGCTGGAGGTGCAGTGTTCATAATATTTTAAAAAGAGGGAAGAATCGTACCTTTCATCTGTTTTGATGCTTGGATCTAAAGGTCATAAAATCGATTTGCGAAAGGATTACGAATTGCAATAGAGTCTTACACACATAGATGAATCGCTAAATGATTGTCGACATGAACTTGAACTGTGATTCAGATTTTTAAAACACAATTAGGTGCGATTACTAAATGAGCAACAGTACCTCCAAAATTAAGAACATATTGAAACCAATATTTACCTCAGAAACTTTTGCAGATGAAGATGAAGATGGGAGAAAGAAGGGGAGCGGGAGCTGGGAATTCATAGAGCCTTTCAATTTGAAATGGGGAGAAAGACGACCGTGTTCATCAGATTATGCATGCGATGCGCCTTCAATTTGAATTGGAGGGAGAGACGACCGTGGTAATCGAGGGAATACGATTGGAGATTTCCCAACCGAGAGAAAGAAGCGACTGGAGGTGAACGTTCGAGATCAGAAGCGACGTTCGAGAGAAGAAGAGGCTGGAGGTGCAGTGATCAAGAGAAGATGAGTAGCTGATTTTTCTTTGAACGGATGGATATCAGTGGATACACAATTAAGAGCAATAGACCGGAATACCTGAAATTGCTTGAGCGTGTGGATCTTCTACTTAGTCGTATTGAAATCAATGTATAACGAGTAAAATACGAAGAGTAAATACAAATAAGCTTTTTATTAACCACAGAGTACACAGAGATATGATCTGACTATGAGCTCTAAGACTGTTACAATCATACTCATAACATCTGGATATGTTAAAGTATTGATTAGTTTTGCATTGACCAATGTACCCCCACACTAACAGACATACTCAGATATGTTTTTGCTTATTACATTTTGTGATTTCAGTTGCGATATTAATCACATAATGATTGTAACCATGATATAGTCAACTGTGTTCCATGTAAAAAGAAATAAGAACGTTAAATCGTCTACCTTAAGGTCGATCTTTCAATACGCAGATAAGGCCTCAGATTTAACAAAATAAGAAAATAAAACAAGTTGAAGTTGTATAACTCAACAACAATCAGGTCGGTACTTCCGTACACGCAGAGAAAGTCTGATGAGTTATACGAAACACCAAAGTAAATAAAGTAGAACGTCAAACGAACAACAATCAGGTCAGTCTTGTGGACACGCAGAGAAAGTCCGATAGTTTAACAAAATAAAGAAAATCAAACAAGTTTAAATCTTTACAAACTGAAAACATGTGTACACAGAGACTTCTCATTTTATTTTCACTTATCTTTTTCTTGATATATCATGAGATACGCATCAAGATGTTGTCCACTAGGTCAAGCATCAGATTTAGTGTATATCACATTTGAATACTTTCTGATTTGCCCAGCCTACCTTGCACATCGATCAAATGGTCTTATAGATTTTTCACTTACTTTATCCATGAGTCAGACAATGTCATCAAATGTACCATCATTTCCCAATCATATCGGATAATATTTCTCAATTTTCCATGTTTTTTTTGGCTTTTTGCATTTTTCAGTGTTTTTGTCTTTTCCAAATTTCTCCCCCTAAAAATGACAACTCTATGTATAGATTTTCATTTTTAGGATTTGAAAAACAACACACTATTTTTGCATTTTTGTAAAAACAAACTCCCCCTCAGAATGAGATGGAGGGAAAACAAAAACAAGAAATTGAGCAACCAACACGAATACTTTCAGTTTTGCAATTTGAAAACAAAATTTGATTTTGAAATCCAGTTTAAGTTAGCACGGATATTTCACAATCAGCAATTTCCCAATCACCGAAAGGTCTTCCTGAAATACCCATTTGACACCAAATAAAACATTAGTCGCTTGGGGACCGACCTGATTCAACAGCGTCGGGTCGCCCGGTGTCTTCCACATAGTCGATGTTGGCCGTGGAAACAACTTTCGGTTTCTAAATTTGTAAAATTTTCAAGTTTTGATCAGAACCTGAATCAGATTCAACCAACGTACTTGATTTACACCAAGACGATTTACGAGTTGATTTAATCTTTGTAGACCATGGTTCATCAAAAATTTGACCTTTGTTATCCATATATTTGGCAGTTTTGTGGATATATGCAGTCGTCGGACAATCAACAGCTAGATGTCTCGGTTGACGACATACATAACAAAGTCTTTCTCTAAAAAGTTTTGAAAATTGTGTTGAATTTTGAAAACCAGATGAATGTTCAGAATCAAAGGTATCAAAGAAACCATCAGAAGAATCATACCTAGGAGATGGAGTCCTTGAAGATGACGATTATCCAGAATAATAAGAAAATTCCTTCTGAAGAAATGATTTCGTTGCAACTTTTGCTGTAGGAACCTTTGCAGCTTTCACCGGATTCTTTGCTTGAACCGGCTCGTCCTTCACTTGATAACCTAAACCTTTGTGTTTGTAACCTGAAACCTTTGAAGAATTTGAAGAAGAACCCGAAGTTTCTCTTGCCTTAGCTTCGCTAGTGAATTTGGCTTTGATATCCTTCAGCTTGTTCTTTCCAATCAAAACTTTTTCTTCTTCGGTTGCAGAGGAAGAACTCGAAGCAACCTTATCAAACACATTCTCATTTTCCAACAAAACATAGTTAGAAACAAATTTTGGAACTTCACCCAAAGGCTTTTCCTTCTTCTTAGACTTAGACTTGTTCTTCTTGGTGGAGTGACAAATTTTGAATAATCATGCACTTCCGCTTTAGAATCAAGCGGAGAAGAAGTAAATTCAATTAAATCCACTGGTTGAGGAACCAAGTGAACATCTTCCTTCTTAGAACTTTCCGAACCTTGATCCTGCTTGTATAAGAAATTTAGCAATGTCGGAGACAAATTGCAGTTCTTTACTTTCCTTTTCAACTCCAAAATTTCCAATTTCAAATCATTAATCTTTTGTTGAGCTTCAAACACCTCTTTCTGTGACTTGATGAATTTTGCATTAAGATCATCATATTCATAAGTTTGCAGCTTGCGGATCTCACATTCAGCAAATAATTCTTCAAGAACATTTTCTCTCTTTTGATTATAGATCTCAACATCCTTAGTCAATACCTCATTCTTGTCACGATAAAGTGTATTCTCATCTTGAAGCATAGAAATCTTGTTTTGAAGCTTCTCAACAGTAACAACAGTTTTAGCCATAAGTGCAGTAGCTTCTTCATGCTTTTGCTGAACTGGATAACTTTTCTCAAATAAATTCTCAAAATCTTGAGCTGCATCTAAAGCGTCAGCTTTGGCTTTCTCACACTCTTCAGCCAATTTAGCTTTTTCTTTCAAAACATCTTCATGAACATGAACTAATTCATAATATTTCTTTTGAAAATCTTCTAACTCTTTCTTGAGTACAACAATTTCTTCAGTTGATGTTTTGGAACTTTGCTCAAACCATTCAATCTTCTTGTGTAATTTTATACATGTAAGACATTGAGATTTTTCAACATTTGAACTATTAGCTATTGTTGGTAAACTTTCTTGTACCAAAGATTCACTTGAATAAGATTCAGAATCAATCAACAAGCTGTTATCATCATCATGACGAGCAGTCAGTGCAATGCTAAATGGAGCAATGTTCCTTTTAGCTTCAGAATCTGCATTCCAAGTAAATTCATCTGGATGCCAATATACTTCATTTAATTCCTCATTAAAAGAAACAACTTTTTCTTCACTCATAGAAGTTTCACTTGGTGAATGAATATTTCTCAATTGAACAGACTTCAGCTTATTCTCAATTGAACTTGGACATTCTCGTGCAAAGTGACCATAAACGGAACACTTATAATATTTCACCTTGATTTGTCCAAACCAATCTTACCCTCCTGATTCAATCTCTTCTTACCAGTTCTATTGAAACATTTCTTCGTTCTTCGAACCAACATAGCATACTGCAAATTCAGATCCATTTCCTCCAAATGATCATAATCAATTTGATCGTAATCTTCATTTGCTAATTCAGCATTACTCACAGCACCAGTGATAACACCAAAATATGAAGAAACTAACGCAGACATTAATGCATTATAATCATCGATAGTTTGAACAGACAATGCACTTTGAGGTGAAGAACTAGACATCGAAACAGTACAACCAGCAAAAGAATAACTTGGAGTTTCAGATTTACCTGCCAGAAAAGCTGTAGGAGGTGCAGAACTCAGAATAGTAAACTTCCCAGCATTCATGGTTGAATCATTATTACCATAATACACCGCAGGATTTTGAACTTGCTCAGGAAGCGACTTGTTCATCATTAACTCCATATCCCTTGCTTGGATTCTTTGAATCAGATCATTAAAAGACAATTTTGAATAATCTTTATCATGAGAGACCCTCATCACATAATTCTCCCATTTCTCTGGTAGAGCTTCCATGATCTTGTCTTTCTTATCAGCTTCATCTTTTGTAAGATTCACCAACTTCATTTCACTCATTAAATGAGCAAACCTTGCAATTAGATTTGGAATCGATTTTTGATAATGTTTGAAACTATCAAATTCCTTCTTCAGCACCTTTTGTCGACTTTTCATGTACTGATCATTACCTTCACATCTCTTTTCTAGAGCATCCACAAGCTCTTTGCTGTATAGTTACTTGAGAATTGATGTAATAATTCTGTAGGCAATGCCATCGTTAAAGTACCATAGGCTTTCTTCTCAGCTTGATACGCTTTCTTTTGTTCACCAGAAAGCTTTCTTTGAAGAATTGGTTCTCCGTCTTCACCCTTAGGATACACATATTGCTCAGAATATGACAACCACATATCAATATCATTTGTAGAAACGAATGCTTCAAACCGTGTAACCCAACTATGATAATCTTCCAATTTGAGCAATTTAGGAACTTTCTGACTTGTTCCGATTTCATTATCATAGCTCATCATCGTTTGCATCGTAGTCTGAACCAAATTTTGAATAGCCGCGAACGCTTGAAAATCGAACATTTTGAAAAATCTGGTTACTGTTCACTCCGAACTTCCGCCGAACTTCCTCCGAACTTCCTCTGAACTTGAACTTCGCCGAACTCTCGCCGAACTTAACCTTCGGACGAATGAACAACTTCAACACTGAACTAGATCCGATCTCTCACTTAACCAAAAAGAGGGCCGATCTCCGTCCGAACTTCGACTTCGGAGCGGTTACCCCGAACTTGTCCGAACCTCAGACGAGACAAACTTCACTCGACACTATTTTCTCGATTTTCAGTGTTTTTTACTGGAATTTTCAACCGAAATTTAAACAAACTCAATAGAAACGGATTAGGAATGACATTTTGACGTGAAGCACACTGAAGAAGATCAAACGAACTAAAAGACGAATGACATTTACGTAAAGACGTGAATTTTGAGTCAAAACTCCGAGAAACAGTGATTTCCGACTAGTAGAGCAAACCAAATGCTCTGATAGCACTTGAAATTGCTTGAGCGTGTGGATCTTCTACTTAATCATATTGAAATCAATGTATAACGAGTAAAACACGAAGAGTAAATACAAATAAGCTTTTTATTAACCACAGAGACCACAGAGTACACAGAGATATGATCTGACTATGAGCTCTAAGACTGTTACTGAAAACAACACAAGACTCACTATTTATAGAGCTATATATCTTGACTGGCCGAACCTGTCCGAACTCTAGGTTTGCTGGAAGTTCGGACCTCGAAAACTTTGTATGACTTGTCTTGTATTCGATACTTCACATGACGATCTAGGTACATGTATCAACATTACCCTCAACCCAAATGTGGAGGATAGTTTAAATATCATGCATTAAAGATTACACTTTATGCTTAACTACTTGTACGCGTCTTAAAATTAATAAAACTTGATTACGAAAATAACCAACACATTTATCAACCTACACATGCTTTTAGTGAAGTATAGTCTACTCTACTCATATCACATTTAGTTACCCAAGTCTTATGATTTGAAGAGCCCCTCACTTTCTCCTCCATTTTCAATAATTTATCTTTTACTTTCTCTTTGAAGGAGTTTCTACAGTTGTTCGGAATTTCTGTTGCTTCTGGATAAGGGTCGGCCAAATGCAAATAGGTTTGATTGAGCATAATCGGACCGTGGGCGAGATACGGTTACCTTTAATTTTATAGCTAACATATATATATAGGAACTTGGCGGTTACTGTGACGGTTAATTTATACCGACACTCAAGATGAAATATGGTGTTACCGGAGAAAAACAGTTTATTTGTGACGGTCCGATAAGACATATATCGTGTTACCGTTCTCGAACTTTAGCGGCGGTGAGTATACCGTGATGGAACCGATGTCCAACCACCGTCGTAACTTTACCAACCCACGCGTCTCCTCCAACCGCCGCCATAACTTCCCCGGTTGCCACCGTTTCACGCCCTATATAATCCTCACCCCCGCCACAGATATCATTTTTCTGATTCTTCAAATTCTCTCCAAATCCAAATTAAATGGCTCCACGGAAGGACAAAAACAAGATGATCCACGAGGCGGAATGTTCTGCGGCTGCAAACAAGAGGAGGAGGAATGAGATTTTGAATGGTGCAAACGGGGTTCCGTTTACCAACCCGATTACTCAATTTCCATCCACTAATATCCTCCGTCAACAACAACAGAATTTGCTGCAAAACGCCACCACCGTTGTCGCCACCGATCTGCAACTGTCTCCTCCGTCACCGATACAACAAGAACAAGAAGAGGACGACGGGTTTATCTCTTGGTTGATACCGCAACAAAACTTCATCATCAATTACCATGTAATTAATTAACATCTTTCTCTTAATTTTTATACTGCGTATTAAAAATGCTGTAATTTTCTACACGACGACGAACAATAACCCTAATTAGCGACCAAAAATGTAAACAAATGTAGTGGAGGAATTCATTCAGTTTGATCTTTCAAAATCAGGGTTTTCATGTTTATTCATGTGAAGTTAGTGACAAATTAATGACAAGAAATTTAATTTTAGTGTTAAATTCTTAAATTCCGACAAATTAGCGACGAACAATAATCCTAATTAGCGACAAACAATGTAAACAAAGAGGTTTTTTTTTTTGTAGTTTTTTCACTTCTGTAGTAGCGGAATTCATTCAATTTGGTCTTTAAAAAATCAGTGTTTATATTTATGTGAGGTTAGCGTTAGCGACGACATAACGGCAAGAATTTAATTTTAGTGCTAAATTCTTAAATTCTGACCAATAAACTTTGTCTCAGTTTTATCACTTTTCTATACTTCCAAAAATCATTGACCCAAAGGGTTTTCAAAGTTTTGCGAGGGTACCATTTGCCTTTTTTTTAAATTTTTTTAAAAAAACCTAATTTTAGCGACGAAAAATACACCTTTAGTCTCAAAAAATTCCCTTTTTTCCTTTTTTTTTTTTTTTTTTTAGTTTTGTAGCGGTGTTCATTCAATTTGATCATATATTCCAAAAATCGTTTGCTTTATGTGGTAGCAGATCAACCTGATGCAACAGAGCGTAGAGGAATTCTGGAGGAGAAACCTTGCTGGTGAAGTTAAAAAGAGGAAGGAGCTTGAAACAAGACTAAAAGAGAAAGAAGAACAGGCAGACCGGTTCAGAGAAATGTATCACTTCTATGAAAAAAGGACGTTTCATTTGGAGGAAATGCTGCAGCAGCAACGGGCCGTGGCGGTCGGGCGCCGCAATGCGGCCGCACCTCCTCGCCCGGAGGAAGAAGTTCAGTCGTGTTTGGTTGATCTTAACAGTGTACAAAGAATGGATGTTAAGTGCGAGAACTGCCGCACCCGACCGGCCACGATGCTGTGGCTGCCATGCCGGCACTTGTGTGTGTGCCTGGTGTGTGAGAGGAGGGTTAAGGCTTGCCCAATCTGCAGCATAAAGAAGACTGAAAGTTTTAAGATCAATCTTCCATGATACTCATACTTTTTTTTTATTTTTATTTCTCTAAATAAATTGCATGGCAATTTAGTCTTGCATGTATGATGTTAACATGATATCATAATGTTATAATATAATATAATAATATATATGTAAATTTATAATATTCTGAAATATTCTTTTTATATTCATTTAACTGGTTCTTTTTAAAAGCTTTTGGTGTATGAAACTTTGAATATGCAAATCCATACGTAAAAGTTAAAACACTAAAATTTCACAATCACATTACAAAAAAGTTCTTTTTCTCAATTATAGTTTTTTTTTTTTTACAATCACACAGTCAAGTAGCAACGTATCCAATGTGCATTCAGGATGTACCATCACCTCTTTATTTAACAGGTAAAATGGTTATAATTTCGAAATGGAAAAAGTTAAAGCTTGGTTCATCTAGTTTGTCAGAATTTAAGAACTGCTGCTACACAATTAATGTTTATGTAACTCTCGTTACCAATTACACAATAAACTTATATGCTTTAATCATTATGTATGGACATTAAAAAAATGATAAAATAATAAAAATAACAAATGGCATCTCTAATCTCTAATCCTAATAAAGCACTAAAGTAGTGTCCACATGTCTCATTTTTAGGAGGTCCACATCAGCATTGCCACATGTCAAAACCACATTCAAGTATCAATTTATTAGATTATCAATTAAGTATAATTACCAATTTTATCAAAATTAAATTTCCATTTACAAAAAAATTGACAAACTTAATGTGAATATGATAAATTTACTCAATAATTTAATTATTTAAAAAAAAACTAATCAACAATTTGTCAAATATAATAAATTTACTTAATGTGAATATGATAAATTTACTCAATAATTTAATTATTTTAAAGAAAACTAATCAACAATTTGTCAAATATAATAAATTTGATTATTTTAACCGTTTTCCTTTTTTTAAATATGTATCTAAAATAAACCCAACTCGTGTGATACACGGGTTACTAACCTAGTAATAGTATATATGACAAACAATATAATTGTAATAATAAAAATAAACAAATGACATTATAGTAAATATGATAAAATAGAGGGTAAAATGGTAATTAACCTTACCAAAATTAGTAATAATATGAACGTAAGTAAAATATGATAAATAGTTATATTATTATAGTAAGTTATCAAAAATAGTAAAGATATTAAACGTGAATGATAAGATGATAATTAACATGTAAAAACATAAAACACATTTAGATTAACGAAGGAACGTAAATAAATAAACACAAACGAACATAACCGAATATAAACGAATGAAAGTTCAAACATAACCGAATATAAACGAATGAAAGTTCATGGACACCTTATGAAACATACACGAACACAAATGAACAAAAAAAAACCTCTATTCGTATTCATTTGTTAAGCTAAATAAACACTTTTTTTTCATGTCCGTTCATTTAGTAAATAAGAGAAACGAACTTTCAGGCGAATTGTTCACTTATAGTTTGCTGAAATAGATTTAATGGTTTATGAAAATCTCAATTTTTACCGTACGAAAGCGAGAATGAAAAAGAAAAGCGGTATTCGTTATTTGTTGTCAGTTTGCAATCCAGTCAGCAAATGGATTATAAAAGGCAAATTCTATACTCACACCCCTTGATTCTATTTTAACACCCTTTTACGACCCCGTAAATGTACTTACGCCCCCGTATAGCTAAAAGACAAAATTTCTAAATTTACACCCCTTTACAGCCCCGTAAATACATTTACACCCCCGTAAAACGTTATTTTTTTTATTTTTTTATTTTTTACCTATCACATTGTACTACCTCGTAATTATAATTACACCCCCGTAGGAACCCACTATATATACACTTGAATGGTTCATTCCAAACTTCCCACATTTTTTCATTAAAAATCTTAAATTTTCCACTCCAAAACCCATAATAACTTCCACTAACCCACGTTTGTATTCGATTCGTTCGCCTAATGATCACGAGGGCGGGTTATATCCCGAGGTTATTAATCAATAATGTCATACTGGGATATGTTTTTTTCTACAGACTCATCTTCTACCAACCGGGTAATTATTATTAATATCATTACCGTATACTTATTAGTATTATTACTAGACTTATTGTTTTAGTAATTTTTAGACTCCGTATTAATATCTACAGAATTATTATTATTTTATTAAATTTATTTGATTATTATATTAATATTATTGTTAGAATTTTTAGTATTAACTTTAGATTTGATATTATAAAAAAGAATTATTATTATTATTATTATTATTATTATTATTTTTATTATTTATTTATTATTATTATTATTATCATTATTATTATTATTATTATTATTATTATTATTGTAGAATTTTTAAACTTTACGGCCCCGTAAGTTTTGTTACACCCCCGTAATACAATCAAATCAGTCAGGGAATCTCTGAATTCCTCGAAATTGGCGTTTTACGACCTCGTAAACTAATTTACGACCCCGTAAAATGTTTACGACCCCGTAAATCAATTTACGACCCCGTAAAGGGGTGTAGAAAAAAGTCAAGGGGTGTGAGTATAGGAGGACCCTTATAAAAAAAGTGATATAACATAACCCCTTTTATGCAATCATAACATAATCATTTATTTACTTTAAATAAACTAACTAAATTAACAACTTTTAATTAAAAATAACAAAGAAACTAAAAAATAATTTCATTAAATAAAAAGAAACTACATAATTTAATAAAAAAGACAACTTAATAAAAAACTACTCGTAAAATTCATGCATATACATCCAAAGGTCTAACTTAATAAACAGTCCCCCGTACAACCGCTCATATTCGATAATAGATTCCTTGACAACACCCTCGTCCTACTCAACCTCTGGATCTCCCAACAACAACATGTGTCTTTTTAATAAAGCTTCGAACTTTTTAAAAAATGAGACTAGTATATATCCTACTTTGCTCTCAACTCACCCACCGTTCAATTCATGTATATGAGATCGTCATCATACTCCATTTCGTACTCATATGTACGTTTGTTCTCTATTTATTCTTTTACCCGATCTCAGTAAAAATCATTTTCTTCACCCTAGGGATTGATCACTCTGTACTCATTCTCCTCTTTAACATCCATGATACAAATGATGAACACGAAATCCTCATCTTCGGTCCATCAATTTGATATTGTTGGTTAAAAAATATAAAAATGTAATAAATTAGAAAGATGACTACAAGATTTGAGAGAGAAATGTAAAAATTTTGTGGTAAAAATATGAAAGTGGGGAGTAATTTATAGTTCATAATTTGAGTGTGTATATATATATATATATATATATATATATATATATATATATATATATACTAGCATGGTGCCCGCGCGTTGCGGCGGCGATAGTTTCTATCGTGTTATTCGTCATTTGTTCGTTCGTTAAGGCGACGTGACAATTTACATCGCACTATTTGTTTCTATTAGCGCGATGCAGCCCGGTGACAATTTGTAGTGTGCTACGTGCGCATTTAGCGGCGTCGACAATTTACAAGACTCATGACATAGGGGGCAACTTGCGTGATGCGACAATAGTAAAACCCCATGATGCGGAGGGTACGACGATCAGTTAAAGTGATACTTGTTTTCTATATGTTTATTAGTTCTATCTACATTGTATTTTTTGTTGGTTTTCTTATTCATAGCATCAATTTAATTTATCTAACATTATAGATCAAATAAATAACAATAAATACCCACATATACATATTACTCACTTATTAGAGTGGCGGTACCCTAACTAAATACCTATATGTTTTTAATAAAGAAATGAGTAACATGGTATCTACTTATCTAGTGGAATCGATGATTTCTTTTAAGAGTGAAGAGGGTGATTTAGCTTCATATTGAATAAAATAGTGTAAATTTCATAGTAGATATAAAATATCTAAACTTTGCCATTCTAAAAAAAAAGTAAAAAAAAAACAACTTATAAGAATTAGCTAGTTTCCTTAATAAGTTAAAAGTTTGGTTAAAGTAAGAAACATAAGAGATGAATTCTACACCAAATAAATTACTTCCCACGTTGTGTTAAAGAAGAGACAGTTCAAACATTTTTCAGGCTCAAAGTAAATGAAAAATCTATTGCTTTTTCAAAATTCATATTCATAAACCGTTCTGGCTTAGATTCAATATTTAAATATTTTCCCGTCTTTTAAAGTAATTACAAATTTTACTAAAAACAACTTTATGAATTGATACAATTAAGGCCAAATCAGATTTAAAACAAATTAGCAAATCAATTCATAGATTCCATCATTCCATTTCTTTTAATATGGCCAGGCCCAATCATCTTGAACTCTTTTTAGCCCATCCATTATAAACCTTGATTTCTTGTCAATCTTGTCAAATTCCCTGCAAATCAGATTCAATGCACATAATAGAATCAATGAGCCACATAATATGTAAACCACATATTTCCATAAAATGACCTGTACATTGAAAACAAAAGATGATTTCTCTCCATGATCACCCTTACTCAACATAAACTGTGAACATAAAGCAAAAATCTACAATACTAAAATCAATGTCAAACGTGTATAGATTTATGAGAAATACCCTTTACCGGTATTCTTTAATTGTCTAGGACTTTAAACATGTTATGAATATGTATAAGACTCCAAAGATGCAGTAAGCAATTATGGTTGTATAAAAAGAACAAAGGATAGTGGAATCAAAGAAGTCTAAAGTAAAAATAAAGTAAACATCTTGAGCAACATCAAGAGTGGCAAATTCAACATGTCTGTAACACTGTAACCTGCCATCCCATTATCTCTAATAGCAAAAGAACTTCAACAACTTTACCATCATCTCAAATGAAATTAAATCTGAAGGGTAAGTTGTCAAGAAGGATAATGCCTAGTGAATATAGATGTGTTTAAAAGTCATTTGAACAAAATTGCCTTAATTACTACATGTTAGTAATGCAATAGAAAAAAGTTAAGATTAAAAATAACATGAGCAACCCAGTTATTTCGTTCATTTTCTATAAGCAGGTAGTTAAGGTACAGGAACCCAGCCATATTCATCCATATATCGTCTTAAGTATGTATCTTTCACCAGCTTATCATTACTGAAAAAACACATCACAAAGGTTAGTTGTTAACACTTCACAATTTTGTGACAATAATCCTTGACTCACATTCGCGCATATTCTGGTGCTTCAGCTTCTGCTTGCAGCCTAGCTTTTTTGGTGAATACATAGAAGTCATATGTTTTTTATTTACCTTAAAAAACTGAACTGTGATTTACCTCCAAAGTTGCCAAAACCACAACCAATATCAAGCACCATGCTCACCTGTTGATAGCGATAAAAAGTGGATCAAACCGCAAGTTTAATCAGTTAGATTTATCTTAAAAAACACCAAAATAGATCTATCTAAAATAAGACCAACACTCACGACAGCTTGCCAAAATTCTGCATCACTCCCTAATCCTATAATCTCTGTAACTTGGCGTGAATGATCTTTGACACCATCAAAGATCAACTCGTGATACAAAACCTTTGATATGAGGTAATCTAACTTACATGGATCAACCCCAGAGAGGTCCTAAACCCCAAAATCCATGTACAAACTGTAGGAAAATAAAAAAGGAATTAAAAACATAAAAAGAGAACATGACCCGAACAAAATGGTAGAAATATTACTCGTAGTTTAGCACGTTTACTCTACTTTATCCCAAGATCTTTGCTCACACCTAAAAAACTAATAATAAACCAATATATCTATATGAAGAACAACTTTATTATTGAAGCTGAAATATAAGCCTTTGAAAATGGGATAAACCTTGTAGCTCATTACGTGAATGTCCTCTTTGAAGGTCCCTAACCAGCTCCACAAATTATTTCTTAAGGACCTTTAAGTCCAAGTACAGATTCACCAATTTCTACAAAATGACAGTAATTAAATAACAAATAAGGACCCCTTTTTAAGGTGTGTAAACCTCTGTTTGTGGTGAAATAGGAGCTACAAGAATAAAACAAACTTTGAATAAGATACATAAATTTAGAGCAAGCTGAAAACTAATATTCAACAGCAAAAATAAGATCAAAATACTATTTACTCATATTTACCTTGAGTACATATGTAATTGACTCTATGTTCACTGAATAAAAAATGAGTCCATAAGATGAAGTGATCCAAAAATCCTTTTTATACATTAAAATTTTGCTAAAAACCCAAGAAAAGGCTACCAAAAAGTAGTCGAAACAAAAGGTTGTTACCATTAAGAATTGTTGAATTACACATAGAAAAAGCATATATCATAGTATAAACAAAACAAAAGGACAATATACAAAACTCAAAAGATAAAATATAATTCACTTTGCTGAACAAACCTCTCTGGATTTTGGTAGCTTAATATCTGTCTTGTCCAACAAATCAACGTACATTTTGAACTTTATCCTCATTAGCAAATCATGCTTCCTGAATCTATGATACTTAGATCAAAAAACATGACAGAGCCAAGAAGGCAAGAATACATACCCATGGCTTGATATTGATATGCAACCTGCATTTTAAGACTGTTTAAACTTACACTAAATCAAAGGATTCATAGGAGAAACATTATGTAACTTACCACCCATAAAGAACCAAGCTCACAATATCTAAGAATTAGCAGTAGATTACCTATAGGGAATATTGCTAAACCTAGACAAACAACAACATCTAACTCATAGCATGTGGCAATGAAAGTTTCATATATGTGGCAATGATGGTTCAGGTAACCGGGGCAGTCCTAAAATCAGCTCCAACATCCCTTCCAAATAATCTAAAGAAAAAAAAAAGTGAGGTAACAATGAGCTAACTTCATTAACGACATGCTAACCCTAAATCAGTTCCAACATCCCTTCCAACAACACGAAAAAATTAATGTTAACCCATTTTCTATTTCATATAATCGTAGGGAAGGAGTAAACCAAATAACAATTATTAACCATTCACCATATTCTGTTGCAGATGCCGTAACCTGTTGCAAACAGATCCTGAAACAAATCGACGCCATTTTTCACACCATTCACCAGATTCTGAAACAAGTCGACAGCAAACACAACAAATAGATTGATACACGTGGATTTGATTACAGATTTGAGCGATTACAGTTGCAAAAAGATCCGATACATGATGATAGCTATTAGAAACACATAGAGAAGAAGCAGACCTTCGAATCGAGCGGCGATAGAGAAGAAGACTGGCGAGGGATTTGTCGTGGTGGAGCAAGAGAGATGGCGATGGATGAACTCTAGGGTTTCCTCCGATGGTGAAACGAAATGGAGTGTACTCTGCATTATAGAGCCCTCCGATTTAAATCCTCAATACAACCGTCGACCTATTAAGGGAGAGAATCAGTGATCATTACAAAAGCAAGCGTGACTGCAGAAGGAGAAGAAGCGTTGCCCACTCGAAGGGGTGAGAGAGGATGGAGAAGCGGGATAACAAAGGCGGCGCACTGGTGTTAGATTTAGGTGTGCAAGAAGGTGTAAATGCAGATAGATAATTCCATTTATAACCTCCTCTTCTCAACTGGATTAGTTTTATAAGAATCTTGCTTTAATTTGGATGCTTAAAAGACTTGTACATGTTGCATCTTTTATTGTAAGCGTCTTAAAATTAAGGAATTTTATGACGAAAATACCCCCGATGACCAATATGTATTATATAGTAGTATATATATATATATATATATATATATATATATATATATATATATATATATAGGATTAGGATCATTTGAGAACCTTTTATTATTGTGAGAACCATGAGAACACTTCATAGCCATATATTTGGAATCTTGCCAATTTTATTTATTTTAATTTAAAAGGGTAATAATGTCTTTAGCATATATAACTAAAAGACAAAACCTTATTAAAATAATATTAACTATTAATATCTTGATTAGTCAAAATTAATTGTTTTAAATATTTTTTAAAAACTTTCTTTTATGTTTTTTTACGTTTTATAATATTTTTTAAACTTATTTTTTACTAGTTTTCTACTTTTTATTAACTTTTCTTAAACGGTTTTATTTTCACTTTTTTAATAATTTTTTAAAACTTTTTATTAACTTTGAATTTTTTACTTTAATAACTTTTTAAAAAAAAATATTAACTTTTTTAACTTATTTTTAAAAAAACTTTTTACTATTTTTTTTAATTTACTTATTATGTTTTTAATATAATATTTTTCACATTTTTTTACTTATTTTTTACGTTTTTTTAAACTTTTTTTACTTTTATTAAATATTTTTTAAACTATTTTATTAACTTTTCTTTTTACTATTTTAATCTACTTTTTTAAACTTTTTTCTTTTTTTTACTTTTTATGTTTAAATTTTTTTTTTTACTTTTGTAAGTTTTTTTTAAATGTTTACTATAAAAAAAATGTTAAATGCCTACGCACATAGAATATAGATATTAGCAACCATGTAACATATGCCTACGAACATGCAGCGATATGTAACATCTATGTAACATATGCCTACGAAAATGCAGCGATATGTAACATTTATGTAACATATGCCTAATTGTTTACATTTTTGTTACACAATGCTTCAGGTTTGTAAGAACCAGCTACGTGGTTGTAGCAAGAAAATATGTTTGCGGAAAATGTGTTTCGGCATTTACCTGATAAATAATGTGTTTACAGAAAATGAGAAAGAAGAAAATATGATATACTGATCATGAGAGAGAAATTTAAATATTCATATATTTTAATATTTTACATATGTGTAACTATTAGTTACGCATATGTATTTGTTCGCTATGAATACGTAACTTTTTGTTACCAACATGTAACACATACATTAAAAAATTACACCAAAGTGTAATTTTGAGATCTTGGTGTTGTAGTATTATCATGGTTTTAGTTTTCGACGGGTGGTAACCTTTTCTTAAGAGTTGGTAGGACTCTGTTACAAAAATGTAACGTATATGTAAGAATATGCAACCATGTAACAGATGCCTACGATCATGCAATATCGATAACAACAACTATGTAACATATGAGTACGAGAATGCAACCATGTAAATACTTGTTTATATTTTTGTTACACAATGCTTTAGGTTCGTAAGAACCAACTACGTAGTTTTTGCAAGAAAATGTGTTTGCAGAAAATGTGTTTGGGCATTTACCTAATAAAAATGTGTTTATGAAAAATGAGAGAGAATAAAATGTGGTATACTGATCAATGAAAGATAAATTTAAATATTTATATTTTTTTAATATTTTACATATGTGTAACTGCTCGTTACACATATGTATTTGTTCGCTACACATACGTAATTGTTCGTTACAAATATGTAACAACATACATTAAAAAAAATTACACCAAAGTGTAATTTTGAGATCTTGGTATTGTTTTGGTGCTAGTATTATCATGGTTTTAATTTTCGACGGGTGGTTACCTTTTTCTAAGAGTTTGTAGGACTCTGTTACGAAAATGTAACGTATATGTAAGAAGATGCAACCATGTAACAGACTAAAAGATGCCTACGATCATGCAATATAGACAACAAGAACTATGTATCAGGTGACTACGAGCATGCAACCATGTATATACTTGTTACATTTTTGTTACACAATGCTTTAGGTTTGTAAGAATCAGCTACTTGGTTTGTCACACCCCCCCCCCTCCGCCGCCCCCTGCCAGGTGCGGGGGTGAGGGTGTGGGACCGGCTGTCCGTATCAGTTCCCGAGGCACCAATTAAATACAACATACAAGCACACATAACGGACATCCAGTCCTCACAGTGAAACTCTAGGCCGACTCTAAATGAGGATGCACTAAGCACCTCCTAGCCGACCTATAGAATCGATAGCCACCGGATATGACCCAGGACTGAACAAACAAAAGATACATTGACAAACGGAAACATAGTCATAACAGGTCTACAGAAACAAACGTCATTTGTTTATCATACAGAGCCCTATTTATAGTGACAACAACCATGGAAAGTCCATATTCAGAATAGATCCACACCTACACTTGCTTACCTGCAACATAAGTCAATCACACAAAGTCAACAACATAGTTGTTGGTGAGTCGTAACTACCATCATCACATTAACAGTTCTCAACACATACAGATTATAAATCTATCATGCCGCACCCAAGGTCAACAGTCAGATACTCTACGGGCACGTTGCGCTTAGCCGAACACCCTCTACGAGTAGTTTTTAAGTTCAACATATAAGCACATATTCCCCCTAGTAAATTAATACTAGAGGATCCGGGTGAATATGTATCGTTCAACTATAACGACCGTCATGGCTGTGGAGCTGTTGGACACATGAAGAATCAATGTCTAAAGAAAAATCAAGTTGTGGGAACTGCCCGTGGAAGAGCCTTTATGATGAATGCTGGAGAAGCCCGACAGGACCCAAATACTATCACCGGTACGTTCATTCTTAACGATTACTATACCTCTATTTTGTTTGATATTGGAGCCGAGAAAAGCTTTGTGTCTACCAACTTTTGCTCATTACTTAAAATCGATCCATGTGCTTTAGGCACTAAGTACACTGTAGAACTAGCAGATGGTAGTCAAATCGAAACTGACAAGGTTTTCCAAGATTGTTCCATACGTCTTTCTGATCATTTGTTTAACATTGACTTGTTGCCCGTCGAATTGGGAAGTTTTGACATCGTGATTGGCATGGACTGGTTATCAAGGAATCGTGCGGAAATCATCTGTCATCATAAGCAAGTGAAAATCCCATTGGAAAATGGTGAAAATCTAGTCATTTAAGGTGAAAAGAGTGGAACCAAGCTAGATATCATATCTTGTATGAAGACACGTCGATATCTTCGTAAAGGTTATCATGCTATCCTAGCACATGTGGTTGGAAAGGAATTAAAAGAAAAAAAACTGAAAGACATTCCTGTCACCTGTGAATTTCCTGAAGTATTCCCTGAAGATTTTCCAGGACTGCCACCATCCAGGCAAGTAGAGTTTCAAATCGATCTTGTTCCCGGTGCTGCACCTATAGCCCGTTCTCCCTATCGTCTCGCCCCTTCTGAAATGCAGGAATTATCCAATCAGTTGCAAGAATTATCGGATAAAGGATTCATCCGACCCAATTGCTCCCCCTGGGGTGCTCCTGTTCTTTTCGTCAAAAAGAAAGATGGATCATTTCATATGTGTATCGACTATCGCAAGATAAACAAGTTGACTGTAAAGAATCGTTATCCACTTCCAAGGATTGACGACGTGTTCGATCAACTTCAAGGATCAAGCTACTATTCAAAGATTGATCTACGATCCGGTTATCATCAGTTGAGAGTTCATGAAGAGGACATTGCCAAGACTGCTTTTAGAACCCGTTATGGCCACTATGAGTTTCTAGTGATGCCATTTGGCTTAACAAACGCATCCGCCGTATTCATGGACTTGATGAATCGTGTGTGTAAGCCCTACTTGGACAAGTTTATTATCGTGTTCATTGACGATATTTTGATCTACTCCCGTAGTAAAGAGGAACACGAACAACATCTGAGACTTATCTTGGAACTACTCAAGAATGAGAAGTTGTACGTGAAATTCTCAAAGTGCGACTTCTGGCTTCGTGAAGTACAGTTCTTAGGTCATGTGGTGAATGAGAAAGGAATTCATGTTGATCCTTCCAAAATTCAAGCAATCAAAGATTGGAGTGCGCCTACTACTCCAACTGAAATTCGTCAATTCTTAGGTCTCGATGGCTATTACCGAAGGTTTATCGAGAACTTTTTCAAAGATAGCTCAACCATTGACTGCTCTCACCCAGAAAGACAAGAAATTTGTCTGGGATTCTAAAGCCGAAACCATTTTTCAATTGTTCAAACAGAAGTTGTGTAACGCACCAGTTTTGTCCTTACCTGAAGGAACAAATGATTTCGTGGTATATTGTGACGCATCCCGTCAAGGTTTAGGATGTGTACTTATGCAACGAGACAAGGTCATTGCTTACGCCTCACAACAATTGAAGATTCACGAAAGGAATTACTCGACTCACGATCTTGAGCTTGGAGCCGTTGTTTTCGCTCTAAAGATTTGGAGACATTACCTTTATGGTACAAAATGTACACTATACACCGACCATAAGAGTCTTCAGCATATATTCAATCAGAAAGAGTTGAACATGAGACAACGCCGTTGAATAGAGTTACTCAACGATTATGATTGTAATATCCGTTACCACCCAGGTAAAGCTAATGTTGTTGCCGACGCATTAAGCAGAAAAGACCGAGTGAAACCTCTCCGTGCTCGTGCCCTTAGATTGGCATTCAATCCAATCTCACCTCTATCATTCGTGATGCCCAAGTCAAAGCCCTCAAAGATGAAAATATCCCTAATGAAGACTTACGTGGAATGGAAAAGCAATTAGTCAAGAAGTCTGATGAAGCTTATTATTTCGTGGATAGACTATGGATACCAAATTTTGGTTCTGTAAAGAAATAAGTCTTAGATGAAGCTCATAAATCTAGGTACTCAATTCATCCTGGTTTAGATAAAATGTACCATGGTTTGAAAGAGTTATATTGGTGGCCAGACATGAAGGCTGAAATAGCTACATATGTTGGTAAGTGTTTGACTTGCGCAGAGGTCAAGGCTGAATACCAAAAACGCTCTGGTTTACTCGTTCAACCTAAAATTCCAGAATGGAAATGGGAAGGAATTTCCATGGATTTCATTACCAAGTTGCCAAGGACTCGAGCCAGAAATGATGCCATTTGGGTTATCATCGATCGTCTGTCTAAATCTGCTCATTTCCTGCCTATCCAAGAATCCTACACCACTGAACAACTTGCCAAAATTTATATGTAGGAAATTGTGTCTCGTCATGGAGTCCCTATTTCAATTATCTCTGATCGAGATAGCCGTTTTACCGCCCCATTTTGGCAAACCCTTCAGAAAGCTTTGGGTACTCGTCTTGATATGAGTACAACATATCATCCACAAACGGATGGCCACAGCGAAAGAACTATTCAAACTCTCGAAGACATGCTTCGTGCTTGTATCATCGATTTCGGTAACAGTTGGGATGAACATCTGCCGTTAGCTGAGTTTTCTTATAGCAATAGCTATCACACTAGTATTCAAGCCGCCCCTTTTGAAGCTTTGTACGGAAGAAAATATCGTTCACCACTTTGTTGGACCGAAGTTGGTGACAACCAACTCACAGGTCCCGAACTAGTGCATGAGACTTCTGAGAAAATCACCCAGATTCACAACCGCTTGAAGGCTGCTCGTGACCGACAGAAGAGCTACGCTGATAACCGACGCAAACCATTGAAATTCTTCAAAGTTGTTGATACTTGATATGTGCATTGTGTGAAGTATCAAACAAAGTATAAGATCAAGTCTTTTAGGTCTGGCCGAACTAGGTCCGAACATGAAGTTCAGACTAGCCGAACCTGAGGTTCGGCCGAAGCTCGGCCAGCTGGGTATAAATATGTGTTTGGTCTTTGCAATTGGGTGTTCTGAGCGTGCACGTTTACTGCTAAGTGAGTGTTTCTGAGAGTGTTCTCTGTGTCTATATTCTGAGCGTTTTACTGATTGTAATTGTTCATTGTGATCAATAAATCAATCGGTTAATTACGTTTCGATGTCCGATTAGCTAGATCGAGCAGACGATCCGATGCTCACGCATTTTCAAGTGGTATCAGAGCTTTCTGGTTCACTCTACTGATCTATGGTTGCTATTTTCGGATTTTTGAAGCGTTTTTCGCGATTCTCGAGTTTGTTTTCGTGTTTTTCATCAATTCTATCGAGTGTTTGGTGTCAAATCTGCTCATAAACCATTTTCTATTGGTTTTTGTGACTCACAGTATCAAGTTTCGTCAAAATCAGTACATTTTTGAGCGTTTTTGAAAAATGAAATTGAGGTTCGGAGGTACCTGGTCAGGTTCGGAGTAACTGCTCCGAACTTCAAGTTCGGTGGACGTTCGGTCAGTGTTCGGAGTTGTCTCGGACGAGGTTTGGAGTGATTTAAGGTTCGGAGCTAGATCAGAGTCATTTAGGAGTTCGGACTGTTGTTTTTGTTTCAGAGCAAGTTCGGACGACGTTTAGACTTTGGATTTTGGTTCGGACAGAGTTCGGAGCTCAGTGATAAGTTCGGAGAGAGTTCGGCGACCAGAATTCAAAGTTGTTCAACAATGTCGGAATTTCAAGCGTTTGCCGCAATGCAGAGCGTGATGCAAACTATGCTAAATTTTGATAACGAAATCGGAACCAGTCAGAAAGTTCTTAAATTTTTGAAGTTGGAAGATTATCACAATTGGAAACAACGGTTTTCAGCTTATATCAGCACAAATGATGTGGATTTATGGATTCCGATTCGCAAACTTTACATGCATCCACAAGCAGATAGAGATTTTAAAAGAAATCAAGATTTTGATGGTGATGAAAGAAAACTCTATGAGCTTGAAGAAAAAGCCTATGATTATCTAACAATGGCTCTTCCCACTGAGTTGTTGCATCAGTTTAGTACTTGCAAAAAGTCAAAACAATTGTGGGATGCATTGTCTGCTAGATATGAAGGAAATGATCAATACAAGAAGAGTAGAAGAAAAGTGTTGAACAAAGAATTTGAGAATTTTCAACATTATGATAAAGAAACTATTCCGGCACTTGTATCCATATGTTCACATTTGATTAGTGAAATGAAGGTGGTGAACATTGAAAAGACCGAGGAGGAATTGAAAGAGAAATTAATGGAAGCATTACCAGAAAAGTGGGAAAATTATGTTTTGTTGCCTACTTATGACAAAGATTATCCTGCATTATCATTTCATGATTTAACTGGGAAGCTTCAGGCTAGAGAGATGGAGATGATGACTTCAAACAAGGGTACTGCTACATTACAAAATCCTGAGTTGTACCATGGTGAGAATACTGCAAGCATGAATGCTAAAACTAAACCAAGCCTGAGTTCTGCACCAAGTACAACTTTCTTGACTGGAATTCCTGATAATCCTGATAACAAGTCTTCACGGGGTTGTAGTTTTACAATTCCAAATTTTTCAAGTCAGAATGCTTTTTCTGCTGAATCAACAGATGATTGTGCTAAAATGATTTCTGCTTTGATTTCATCATCTTTTGGTTCGATTATTAAGAATGTTGCTGATGCAAAGTTAACCAGTGATGATCTTGATGCTCTTGATAATGATCAACTAACTGAATTGGATATATCTTGGCAGTATGCTATGTTATGTCAAAGATCGAAGAGATTCTTTAAGAAACATGGAATAAATCTTTCTGGTGATAAATTGGGTTTTGACAAGTCTAAGTTAAAATGTTATAAATGTTCGCAGCTTGGACATTTTGCCAAAGACTGTCAACAGGCACATGCAAGCAAGCCTGGTTTTACTCAATCATCCAAGCCTGGTTTTACTCAACCATCTACTAGTAACACAAGCAAGACAACAGCCTTGACGACTCAACATGATGGTGTTTATGATTGGGGTCAACATTTTGGATATGATACATCAGCATTAATTGTCACACATGACCAAGATGATTATTATTCTGATTCGAGTTCATATGACGCTGCCGAGAATGAAAAATTTGAGTCTAAAATTGAATCCTTGATGAAAGAAAAAGAATTGTTGATTCAAGAAGTCAAGAGAGTTTCTGCTGACTTACAAATGATTAATTCGGAGTTGGGAATTTCTAAAGAAAATGAGAAGGAATTGGGTATGAAGAATGAATATTTGCTTAAAGAGATCAAATTGCTGAATGATGTTTTAGAAATTTCTAAACAAGATAAATGGGATGTTGAAGCTGCAAAAGTTAAGATCTGTGAAGAAAGGGATGAGTTGGTGAAAGAAGTCAAGAAATGGAAGGATGAGGCAGACGATACTGCTAATGATTTTCAAAATTTGTTCAATAAATCCAAAATTAAACTTGATTTGCTTACAAAGAATGCTGAAGAATCTGGTGCTAAGATTGAAGCATATCAAGTTGACATGGAAAAGTTGTTGGATGAGAAGCGGGAGTTGGTTAGTGTTAGTAAAGTTCAAAAAGTAAATCTGGAAATTCAAAAACGCAATGAGGATAAATTGAAGAAGGAGTTACATGAAGGACTTGACAACCTTCGGATGCAAAAATATGAAAATCATAAAGTTGCAAAGAGGTTAATAGCTACTGAGAAGGAGTTAGTTGATGCTCAACAGAAAGTTTCTGATCTCTAAATTCAAGTCATTGATGCAAATCGCTTGCTGAACAATGTCTCTAATTCTCAATTGTTTACAAGTTTTCTTACTAAGGATGGGAATTTTGAAAAGATGTTTGATAAAACAGCTTCGCCTCCTGCTCAGATCAAGGAAGCCTTCAAAGACGAGAAAGAAGAAGCTGATGAGTTTGATTATTCAAAATTTTCATCATCTACTGATAAGGAAGAAAAGGTCGTGAATACAAAGAAGAACAAGAAGAATACAAAGAAGAAGGAAAAGAAATATGAGTTTCCTCTAGCACCAAAATTTGTTTCTGGTTCATCATCTGCTGACAATGAGAAATCAGCGACTTCAAGTGACAAGATGGAGTTTATGAGAAAATTTTCTACGATCAAAAGAATGTGACTGAAGTCAAAGCTGAATTTTCTCGATTGGCAAAGCATGGGCATTTTACATCTGAGGAGAAGATTTCTTGAAAGAAAGTTGGTTTGGGTTTTCATGAGAAGAAAGATAATACTGAGACGGTTTCAGCATTTGCATCACAAAACTTGAAGAAGCTTAAGATGAAGCAAATGAAGAAAGAAGTGTTCAAAGCAGATAAAGTTCTACCTGAGAGATTCTATAAGCTCAAAGGTTCTGAACAGCTTTTCTCGGACACAGAGTTTCCTCTTCATTGTGTTGATGCTCGGAAGATTTCTGAAGTTTTTGTGACAACTCAAATTTCTTCTGAAATTTCTCAATCTCGAAGCCCAACATCAAAATGGGTACATGATCACAGGAATCAGGTATATGATTCTCATTCTGATCGTGTTCGAGATATTCATGTTTGTTCTTCGCAGGTACATCAAAGATGGGACAAAACGAAAAGAATTTGTTATATTTGCCGTTGCCCAGGGCATATGGCAAAGGATTGTCCATCACCTGTTGTTTCACCCCAAGGGTTTCATAAGAAACCGGTTTTTGGTAAACTTGCCAACACAAAGTTCTTTGATGAACAAGGCAGAGTTTTTGATGACGTTGAACCTACATTCTTTCATAAACAAAAACGTTTTGTTCCAATGTTTTCGAAGGTTTAAAGTGTAGGTTCATCATCACAGTCACCTGGATTGTTTCATAAAAAACTGAATTACCGAAACAACAACAATGGAAACCTAAGGTGGTTTCTAAACAAAACAAGGACACTGGTCGACCAGAAGCGATTCGCTTCGGGTTATTTTTGGACTAATTAGTTTGACCAGTGTGCAGGTACTTCTAGAAGACCTATCGATGATTGCAAAGTTGTTGATGGAGGAGTATTTCGCTTAAGTTAAATTTCATGATAAATCTTTCTAACCTGTAAATTTTCTGAATTCTAAATCTGCACCATATCCGTGTTGATTGATCACTTTTCTTTGTTTTCCAAGTTTTTCCTCAAAAAGCCAAAAATAGAGTCTTGTTTTTATGTAAAATGAAAATCCAAAAATAGAGTTTTCATTTTAAGGGGGAGAATTGTAAGTAAGGGGGAGTAATTGAGAAAATGCATGTTATGGGGAGAAGGTGAATACATGCCAAATATATAATGAAGGAAGGTGAATACATGCAAAATATAAATTGTGAGAAATTGATCATTGGGAAATGATGGTACATTGGCTTACGTATCTGACTCATGAATAGAGTAGATGAAAGGGCCATAAGATCATTGTTTGATATGCTTGGTAGGCTCGGCAAATCAGAAAGTATTCAGATGTGATATACACTAAATACTAATGCTTGACCATGTGGATAACATCTTGATGCATATTTCATGACACAAAAAGGAAAATAAGTGTGAAATTCAAAATGAGAAGTCACTGTGTATACATGTGTTCATTTTGCAAAGATTTAAACTTGTTTGATTTTCTTTAATTGTCAAACGATCGGACTTTCTCTGTGTATCGAAAGATCGACCTGATCGTTATTCGTTTGACGTTCTGCTTTATTTTCTTTGGTGTTTCGTATAACTCATCGGACTTTCTCTGTGTGTACGAGAGTACCGACCTGATTGTTGTTGGGTTATACAATTTTAACTTGTTTTATTTTCTTATTTTGTTAAATCTGAGGCCTTATCTGCGTATCGAAAGATCGACCTTAAGGTAGACGATTTAACACTCTTATTTTTATTTTCATGGAATACAGTTGACTATATCATGAAAACACTATGCATTGTGAAAAATTACAAGTGCTGTCACACAAACGGAAAAAGAAAGAAAAAAAAGACTGAAAATGTCTGATTATGCCTGATAGTGTGGGATACACTGGTCAAAGAAAATCTAATCAATATCTTAACATATCCAAATATTATGAGTATGATTCTGCCTGAGTTTAAGTTGGAAATATTATACTAGCAATCAGCATGACTTATGTGCTTCGTTAATTGAATTTGAAGTGCAGTTCAGTGCGTTATGTACAATATGATCCCATATAGTGATCTTTCTCATACCAAAAATAGTGTTTGATTTTGTATTGTGATTTCATTTCATTTCAGATAAGCCAAAAAGATTTTCGGTGTGTTTTAGCATAAACTTTGAAAAATAAAAAAGATTTTGTTTCTGCTTTATTTTCGATCTGATCAACATGTGATACAAATCTTTTTCAAAATCATATCTTGGAGTCTCAAAAAGATGTTTTGCGCCAAGATTGTTTAAATGTTTGAGCAGGTTGCCATGTGCAAGATATCACGACTTCAAGTCTTCTGAAGATGTTGATGAAAGACCAGAGTTACACTAAAATGTCATCAAGTATTCAAGATCAAGCTACGATTGAGTTGAGGAGGAGTTTGTTTGAAGATTCATTTCATTCAACGAATAGATTCTACACTTGAGAGGGAGCTTGATTGAAGATACAAAGTTAATGATGTTCAAGAGATACTGCACACGACGAGGGGGAGTTTGTTGATACCTGATATGTGCGTCGTGTGAAGTATCAAACAAAGTATAAGATCAAGTCTTTTAGGCTGGCTAGGCCGAACCTAGGCTGCCGAACCTGAGGTTCGGCCGAAGCTCAGCCAACTGGGTATAAATATGTGTTTGGTGTTTGCAATTGGGAGTTCTGAGCGTGCAAGTTTACTGCTAAGTGTGTGTTCCTGAGAGTGTTCTCTGTGTCTATATTCTGAGTGTTTTAGTGATTCTATTTGTTCATTGTGATCAATAAATCAATCGGTTAATTACGTTTCGATGTCCGATTAGCTAGATCGATTAGACGATCCGATGGTCACGTAGTTTCAAAAGGAGATCGTGTCAAGTTAAAAGTCGCACCATGGAAAGGTATTATTCGTTTCGGGAAACGTGGAAAGCTCAACCCTCGCTACATTGGTCCCTTTGAAATCATCGAGGAAATTGGACCAGTAGCATACCGTCTTCAGTTGCCTCCTGAACTTATTAAATTCATGATGTGTTCCACGTATGCAACTTGAAAAAGTACTTGTCTGACGAATCTGCCATTATCCCTTTGGATGAAATCGAGATTGACGATCGTCTGCACTTTATTAAAACCCCTGCTGAAATCTGTGATCGTGAGATCAAACGATTGAAGAAGAGACGTATTCCTATCTTAAAGGTTCGTTGGAACTCACGTCGAGGTCCAGAATATACGTGGAAACGAGAATATCAAATGCGTGAGAAATATCCGCATCTCATTGCCAATGCTGCCAACCCCGATGGTCAAGACTAAATTTCGGGACGAAATTTCTCTAACCGGGTGAGTATGTGACACCTCGTACATTTCAGGTATACAGTAATAGTATCATTACGTGCAAATAACTGTGATTCTATGTGCATTAGACTTAATTTGTTCAAAGTAGGTAACATTACGTGCAAACATAGACAACATAGGTCCGACAACATTTACTCGTAGTGGAAATCAATAAAAGTTCCGTGACTATTCAGGATGAAACTTCAATAACAAGAAATTTCATAAACGTTGTTTTATGAAATTTAAAATATAAAAATAATCATTTTATATTTTTCCAAAACTATTACGCTGTGACCGACGTAATCCAAACATAATGTTCATTCGAACGACAATCCATTTCACACAATAATTGGTTTTAGTTCTAAAACTATATTATGTCCAAACATTTATTTTCACACAAAAAAAACAAATATTAAACATCGTCTACAAAACTTCGAACAATAAACACTCACGTCGAGCGAAGTTTCTATTCTAGACTCTAGTACCTCATTAGTGCATAATGCAACGACAAATAATCAAGACATGTGACATCCCGTCCATTCAAAAATAAAAAAAAAACCACCTCCAAATTTCTTACTTTTTTCTTCTTCTTTAACATAGTAAATATATATATACATATGTATTAATTGAGATGAGACCCACCATGACCCTACATTCATTTTATATTTATTTCATTTCTTTCTCACGGTTTCTTTTTCTTTCCTCCCTCCTTCCACTGAATTCCAACCAACCACCCCATGTAGATTCAAAACTTTTTGCTTAAATCACATGCCTAAACTCTCATCAAAAGTCATCACCTATATCCACTCTAATGTCCCTCAAGAAGAAAACATGGAACACATTAAATGAGCTACATTAATTTCCATCTTTCTTCCCTCTTTTCTTCCTTCTTGACGGGTTCCTATACCCACATAACCCCCTCATTTATCACTTAACATTTCAAGAACAAACACCCACATTTCTCTCCCTCACTCTCTTTCTCTCGGCCTACACCAAGCCACCACCATCACCACAGAATCTCAACAATCCAACACTTGAATCAAGTTTCTAATACCTTCTTTGGTCAAGGTAAATTATATCTAACTTCTATTCCATCATTTTTCATCCATTTCTTTCTTATAATCTTTCATGAAAAACCTTTCTAATTTTTTGTTTCCTTGACAAATTCCATGATGTTCCTTTCATTCTATCATCACTTTCATTCCAAAATCAAGATCAAGGATGGGTTTAGGAGCTAAATCGAAAGCATAATCAACAACCCATCAAGTCATTACTTATCCGGTTTAAGTTTAAGTGAGAAAATCTCTTTCTTTTCTTAACTTATGTCATGATTTATTCATATAATGTCACAAATTCATGTTCTTGATTAAAGTCTTGATTGTATTGTTGGATGAGTTACTAGCAACTTTGTATGTTAGTAGCATTATATGCCTTTGATGGAACTAGAATATTATTTGAAACAAGTTACATGGAAAAATATAAACTTAAAAATATATGTTTATGTTAAAAGAATCATATTTGGTGACAAAATTCATAAACTATAACATACTATGATTTTCAAGTAACTTAGTATGTTTGATTTTGTGAAAAACACATAAACAAAACGTTTGAAAATCAAGTTTTTAAGAAAATATATATTATGTTAAAATTGACAAACATGACACTCCATTTTGTGTGTCATAAAAGAGTGTCATCTTGAAAAATATATATTTTTACAATCATAGCAACACTTATGACTTTAACTTCAAATCTGTAGCCAAACTTGTCTTAGGATGATTTTGAGATACTAATGTGTTATTTTGAAGATTGAATCATAAAATCCTTAAGAAATGAGAAAATGGATTTTTTATTATATAAATGACATTTATTTTCATAAAAATTAAGTAAATACCCTTACGACCAACAAATGACCACTTAGGGATTGTAATGGATGATTTAGGACTGCAATGAATATATTTCAAACTTACAAAGTGATTCGAGAAGTTAAACACTTGAAAACGGAACAATCGGATACCGTAATACGACTTTTCGACGAAAAATATAACTTATTTTGAGTAAGAATTGAATCTGGTCCAAAACATAAAACATGATTATTTTAAAAAATATAAAAATGTTTCCTAAAGTTCAAAAGTGGAAAAACATGTTCTAGAAGCAAACCAGATCAAAACTGTAACTTTCGATAACTCGAAAATGTCAATTTTTACAAGATAAATTTCCACCGGCACACTTGGCAACTTAATACCCTAAACCACATTAAAACAAGTCTAATAACAAATCATAAGTGTTAAGGAAACTTAAAACGTCATAAACAAGTCAAATTGGTCACACTGGTGAAACCGGCTAACTACCAGACGAACCGACACAAAATTTTTAAAAAATATAATTTCATATATTTTTGGAAACATTTCTTCATACAAATAGACATATTTCAAAGTGTCTAAATTCTTCTCGTAAAACGCGACAAATACCGTGTATTGACATGCGGTATAATACGCGCGTTCAAACATTAATAAATGAAAAATTTTATTTATTAATCAAAAAGGGTTCAAAACCTTATAAATATTTAATGATATAAATATTTATAAATTTTCATAACGTTTAATGAAAAATAATCAATATTATTCAATATTTATTTTTCAAACACGAAAATTTAATTATTATTTATTTATTCAAATAAATAACAAATTCCATCAAATTCAGTATTATTTATTAATCAATAAATAATATTCTAGGACTTCCATCACTGTTATCGGTTAATAACAATCGAGACTTAACCTTGAACATTGGGTGACGTATTCACCAACCCAAATAGCCAGACCCTAATACGTCATAACATTATTTTGTAGACGTTTGCTAGGCTAAGTTCAACATTTCATTTCTGTCAGTTCATCTTTAAACATGTGAGTCTTCACGGCCCCTTTTACATTTCTGTTTTCTAACTTGGGGGAGAATTCAATGAATGTCTTTCAAATTCATTTTGTCTGATATTATGATAACTGTAAGACGTACTGATTGCATGTTCTTTTCATTTCCCCAATTCTGTGTATTCATGTTGATTCATGTTATATGCCTAAATTCCCACTAGTAATTGAATTCAATTAGTTCATTCGAAACGATAGCTTGTGAATAGATCTATTTGGGTTGACAACCCTGCCCTGACTTGGTCGATCCAGTCATGACTCCACGGTTATAGTCAAGGGGTACATTAGTTATTCTGGTCATTCGATGTTCTTGGGGAAGAACATCATGAGTGGGTAAACAGTTAGTTTTGAATTCAAGGTTCATACTGATCTTTACAACAACAGTGTCAAACAAACTAATATCATGACAGGCCAAACATTTTCAAACATAATTTCAAACAGTTCAAGTGTCATTAAACTTGTGAACTCACCAACAATTCTGTTGACTTTTTTAAATTCTTGAATTCTCAGGTGATTAAAGACTGCAACTCCACGTTTTTCTGTTCCGATCCTGCTTGTCATATCATGGTCTGCTTGTCGTGTGTTCATGCATTTCATTTTGGAGATTTAGATGCATTATGCCTTAGGGTAGTTATGATTATATATCTCATGACTTTGTCTTTTGAAAACTTTATCATGTAACCACTACTTTATTTCCGCTGCCATGGTGTTAAATATTTAAATAAATGTTTAAGACTTATATTTTCGAAAGACAAATGGTTAATTAAATGCTCATTTAGACGTCAATCATTCGTAACCATGGCCATGATGCCAAATCAATCACATGCCCACATTCAGTCGTTTCTCGGGGTGTGGCAAAAGGGCACAAACGTAATTTTCTATTTAAATTGAGATGACATAATGTGGCAACCCGTATATTCCAGCTTAACTTTATTAATATATTAACGTGCAATTATCTGATTTTCTATTTTCAGTAGGCTTAATTTATTCAAATTAGGTGAACTTGCATGCCAACATAGACAACCTAGGTCTGACAACATTTACCCGTAGTGGAAATCAACTAAAAGTTCCGTGTCAATTCAGGATGGAACTTCAATAACAAAAATATAAACTATTCGTTTTATATTTTCATAACATTACGTTACGCCGTAATGTGTTCAAAACAAGTCATATATTCAAACGACGAATTCATTTCTAAGCAAAAGTTTTATATTCATAGAACTTAGTCATTGATTTCAAAACAATACCTTATTCTCAGTTAAAAATCTAAACATTCGTTTAGACTTAAACGTCAAAATTCAAACCAATTAATGTTCGTGTCGAACAAAATTTATTTCAGTCAATTCAAAAACTTCCAAGTGACATTCACAAATCATCAAAGCATCAATACATGTGACAATCCAATACCGTCCATTCGAACAAAACACGATTTTTATTTTTATCCGTTTTATATTTATATAAAATTCGTCCGGATACACGTCAAAAATCAAATTTTATTCGTTTATCGTTTTGACTCAAACGAAGTGTCGTTGGACTCGTTGGATCGACCCGGACTCAACCCGACCCGACCCAAGACCCGAATCGGCCCAGTGAGCCCAATGGGCCAACCGGCCCATTCCTTCTCTTTTCTTTCCCCTCCGGCCCGTAACATCCCTGGCCCATTTCCCTTTTTTCTTCGACCCAATTCGGCCCAAGGCCATCGGCCCGTTTTTTCCTTCCTGCGGCCCATTTCCCTCGGCCCACTTTCTTTTCTTTTCTTTTTCCGATTTGGGCCTGAGCCAGCCCGATCTTTCTCTCTTCCTCCGGTTTGGGCCACCGAGTCCGCTAACTTTCTCTTTTCTTTTTTCTCTCGGACCCAAGATCGAACCCGATAACCCTCTCTTTCTGTTTTCTTTTCTTTCCGGTTCTTCCTTTCTCACTTCCATTCGGTTTCAACCGAATTCTCTAAATAATCATCCCAACCCTACTATTACACTAATTAGACTTTGGTTACAAATATCACATACCTAAAAACATTGGTTCCCTAGATCCCTAGCATGTTTTCTTGACATGGAACATTTTGGTCCCCATAGTACATGGCAAAACCATTATACAATGGTTAATGACATTAACCAAATCTCTTGTTCCCTCCTCTCTCCCTTGAACCGATTTTATGCACATAAAAACACATGTCTATTTACTTGAACCCTCATCTATTACCTATGTGTCCCCTAGATGCCATATATGTGTCTTAGATATGGGACAAATGCGTCTCCTCTAGTACAAGCAACAAGTTTACACTAAGGATATTAACCAACTTTGCTTGTCACTTCCTTGCTTCCCCTCTCTTTTGAACGGTTTTTAATAGCCAAAACATACCCACATTTGACTTATTTCAAGTACAAAACAAGTGAGGTTCAAACCATTCTTCATCTTTCTTCTTTCCTTTCGGTTCAAACAAACACAAATCGAACCCATTCGGTTCCTTTTTAAGACCGAACCCAAGCCCCTCTCACCCTCTTATAAACATAAGTACTTAACCTCACTCTCATTCCTACACTTACACATTTCAAGAACCATCAAACACTCTCCCTTTCCTTCTTTATTCTACCACTCGGCTCTCTCTAATCCGCCACCACCACCTCCACTTTTCATCCTTCAAACCACATTTAAGCATCAAGTTCAAGCATTCACCCATCCCACCTCTTTAGTAAGTTCATAATCTTCCATTTCTAAATCAAAGAATGCTTACTTTTTCTTTCTTTCTAACCCCATAAAACTAATCATATTGTTTTCTTTATCATATTCATGATCATCCTTTCTTTCCATCATGATCACCTTCATCATTCAAGATCAAGGGTGGGTTAGGAGCTAAACCTGGAGGCTAATCAACAACCCACCAAGTCATTAACCGATCGTGTGGAAGCTTTAGTGAGAACCTAACGTCCTTTATGTTTCCAATTTCGATTTTGTTCCTAAACTTGTCACATAATCCATGTTCATACCAAGTCTTGATGTTGTTACTTGATGATTTGCTAACAAAAGTTGTTGTTAGTAGTTGTATGCCTACTTTGATGGAGTTATTTCATAGGAGCACACAATGTTTTTGTAACCTAAATGATGATATGATGTTTTTATGGCATATGTAACATTATGTTGTAAAAAGATAACAAAATCATTATGAAACATGATATTCTAAGAATGTTAGTATATGCTTGTTTTGGTGAAAAGTCATGGTTTATAACCACAGACATATTTTGGACCAAATGTATATATTTCAAAGTGTTACATAATATGACACTAGAAAATGTGTGTCAAAAAAAATATGTGTTGAAAGTTTACATAAAACATCCATAAGCTATCATTTTGTTTAGTATTTTGATAAAATAAATTACTAATGGTCATTTTATAAAAATAAAATGCTATTTTGTTAAAAGAAATACTAAACATGAAAACATATTTCGATAAATGATTTTTATGACTTAAAAATCATAAGTTATGGATTTTTAATGAAAATAAATATGACTAACGTTATGATGCGTTTGAGACCTATAAAATGTGTGTTATCAAGTTACCAAATCAGTTTTCAAAGTCACATTTAAACCCAAACCGTTAAACATTCAAAAACGGAATATTTGAAACCCTTAACGTGACTTTTCGAACTAAAATATTTAGTATTTTTGAACAAAATAGGATTCTGGTCCAGAACCTTAAATGGAACCATTTTTATATATAAAAATGTTTCGTGAAGTTCAAAAATGGAAAATAATGTTTTAGAGGCAAACCGGACAAAAACCGTGACTTTCGGTAATGCGAAAACGTCAATTTTCACAAGTTAAACTCCTACCGGCACACTTGGTAACTTGAAACTATAAAACACACCAAAACAGGTCCATAGAATTTTTCCTAAGGGTTTAGGAAACTTAAAACATCAAAAAACGGGTCATAACGGTTAAACTAGTGAAACTGGCTTACTACGGGACAAACCGACGGTCAAATTTTGCAAAATATAAATTCTTATATTTTGGAATCATTATTTCATAAAAATAAATATATTTTTATGTGTCAAATAATATTTTCATAGAACACGACAATTACCGTGTATTGACGCGCGATAGAAAACGCGTGTTCGAACCTTAATAAATGAAAGAATTTATTTATAATTTCAAGGGGTTCAAAACCTTATAAATATTTGACAAAATTTAATATTTATATTTTCGTGTCATTTCGTGAAAATAAATATACTATTCAATATAATATTTTCTTAACGCGAAAAACCAAGATATTATTTATTTATTTAAATAAATAATTATTTTCATAACTGAAAAACCGTATAAGGTCTCAGTTGGAGATGGGATTGCACGTGTTTATGGGTTGAACGAGATTCAAACTGGGGAAAAGGTTGAATTTGCCAGCGGTGTGAAAGGAATAGCCTTGAATCTTGAGAATGAGAATGTAGGGATTGTTTTCTTTGGTAGTGATGCTGCTATTAAAGAAGGAGATCTTGTCAAGCGCACTGGCTCTATTGTGGATGTCCCTGCGGGAAAGGCTATGCTAGGGCGTGTGGTCGACGCCTTAGGAGTACCTATTGATGGAAGAGGGGCTCTAAGCGATCGGGCCGCAACGCAATAAGGCTTTTCGCTCTAGTTGGGCAATGCAAGGAGGCCTCTTTCGCCATTTTTCTAAATGATAAACTATTATTAGTTCAGTTCGGTAGAACATCGATGAGAGGATGATTTTTTCACAGAAGCATATGATTGCCCCTCAATCGCCAGGTGGCTCGCTCCAGGTGCATGAGTAGCTTTGCTGGCTCTTATACGAAAGGTACCGGCCTCTTTCAGTGGTTCTTGCTTGCTCTTTAAAGCTGATCTGTTGTTGTCTCGTTCCTTCAGTTTGTTCTGATTCCGATGAAGGATACTATATTCCGCCTACACAACTACCTTGCTTGGTGGTTCAAAATGGAAGTCTAGGTATCTGCTTAAGTGGTCTGCTCGTACAGTTCCAAAAAGAGCTGCGCTGACAGGCGTATTTGAAAATGTGTTTCCGGGCTCACATATCTAAATTTCAGCGAGATAGCGTGCGGATAGGTGGAATGGAAATTCCACTCCAATCCCTTTAATGGATCCCCGAAGGAGACGGGTGCAAATGGAATTTCAATCAAAGGCGCTATGACCACTGAGCATGCCAACAAGGCAAACTCAGAAAATCGTCTCCTGTCACAGTTCACCGAAAGGGAGATACTCGCAGCCGAGCTCTCGTCCCACTCCCGCTGCCAACTTCGTGATAGAACGACCATGCGAAGGGATACGGATAGGCTGCCCTCCCACACTTAAGGCATTGTGTTAATCGTTTCTATGGATGAGACGGAAGTTTTGGCATTGATTCGTGTCGAATGATTACATGACCGAAGGAGTATACAAACGTTTAAGCTCTGGGGGAGGTTGGACAGAACCTCCCCTCTCAACCACACAGACACTGGACAAAAACTTACACAGAAATACAAAGATAACACTATTTATACTAAACTTTCTGTCCGAACTGGGGTACCTTCGAACCTGGAGTTCGGACCACCTTCGGACACCTCCGAACTTGGAGTTCGGCCATCAAGGTTCGGCCAACTCCGAACCTAGAGTTCGGCTGGGTTTCGGACCCCAGATCTTGTCCACTCTCAAATCTGTCTGTTCGTCAATTCGAACAGTAACGACCACACAAGGTTCATGCACTAACAAATTCCCCCTTGGACGTTACTGTCGAATCCAGACATTGATCTTCTAGCAATCTTCATCAGTCAGTCTGCTACATCTTGAATCTTGATTATCAGCAAACTCCCCTTGGACTGAAACTTCAGGTATGCAGGAAACGGTTCGAATCTTGTACAATCTCCACAACCAATAAAATTCCCCCTAGCTTCAAGCACAACCATCCAATTGGAACCGGCATGTATGATAATGGTTCACTTCATAAGTTGTATCCGGAAATTGTAAAGACACACGAACATCACTACATCTTGATAATAATCTTCAATCTTCACCGAATTGTAACACATTCTGATCTTTATGAAAACAGACACGATCAGCATCTTCAATCACGGAAATTCCCCCTAAGCATCAAATCCATCCCAATATATTACTCCGGTAAACGTATATCTCGTTGCAGACTGGAATCTGACCAAGTCTCCCCACAACTCAAGAAAGTATCGGGCATATGGCAGAGAGTTCCAAACCATAATTGAAAACTTTGACATATCGGTTCACACGAACATCAAAATATACTTTCCATGAAG